>CM071595.1:249895579-250483079 GCA_036435485.1 Saposhnikovia divaricata | reverse complement strand
AGAAGATGGATTTTTAAGATTACCATAAATGATTTCAGGCAGCTCGAATAATCGTTCCACTTTTGATTTATCAAACACACTTAGCTCAAAACGACCATTGCCACAATATGTGAACATTAATACATCAAACATTTTGACAAATTGTTTCCTATATAATGGTGCAAGACCATATATTTTTTTGTCCACCAAAGATATTTTTCCAGCTAAGACGTCTCCATTGTTCAGTATAATAGAAACATCCTTTGGCATTTTTCTACAAAACATTTGTTGGAATGTTTCTGGAATGACCTGTTATCAGTTGTTAAACATTCGATATTAAGCAAATGTGAAATTGGTTAATGAGTTTATAGGATTGCATTTAGAATTTCTTACTGCTCCACCATGTGTCTGCATGAGACCAATGCTTAATGATAGAAAGTTCCAACCTACTCCTGTTTTCCTTTCTGGTATGAAATGAGAATTCCAAAAGTATCAGTAAGTTGCACCAAATGAAAATTTCTATAACAGATAAAATTTCATATAAAACATACCTTTTAAGGTCACCATATCACGTGGTCTTTGTCTTAAAGAGTTATAGTCGTACTCCGTATAGGATTCATTGAAAACGTGTATTAAGAAATTTCCACCACCTATATAACATAGTACAATGACCCCTCTTTCCCTAATATCAAAATCATTGTAAATCTTGCCAAAGTTTGTAAAACAGAGCTCTTTTTTACTGTATTGCACATGAAACTGTTGTCCATATGGTGTATGGATTTTGACAACCGAATTCAGCTCTTTTCCATATTGATTGTCATAATCCTTTTCGACTCTCTAAAACAGATAAACGTAGTAAGATGATAATGCTAGAAAACAATCAAATAGGTTATAGATACTTAAAAATCCAAGTTGTTATCATACCATGATATTGTTTTCAATTTCGTCCAAATGTACGTATCTCAAGAGTTTAGGAATTCTTCCATCCGGCGTAACCATGATTCCAGGAATACTCTTTTGATTGCAAGAAAAGAATATTTAAATGTAAGAATCTATATGTTCTCTTATATGGTCAGAAATATAAAGCAACCAATATCGGTTCATAAGAAAACATTTCAAAGGTATGTAACCTATTTTTGCCTAAATAAAAAATATATCACTCATTGTTCCAAAACAAAGAGCGCAGTCACATTGTAAAACATAGTTCATGAAAATCTAATAATTTCTACATGATTGTCTAACAATCAGAAGAACATGTTTGTACATATGACTTAGAGTCCATAACACATCCAAATATACAAAACCCCCAATTTTTTGTTTGATCCATAACAATACATAACTCTATGTATTCCATATTTTGTAATTGTCACGCACAATGAAAAGCACAAATCTAACATACATCGGTCAATAGAGATAACTTTGGTAATCAAAATCAAAGCATTACATACATAATATATGATGTATTCAATGCATGAAGTTACCTAAATCGATTCAATTAAAGTTACCTCAATCGATGCTTTCCGTCTTTCCCTGCTCGATCAAAGATCTTTGCTCGATCGTTTTGCCCTGCTCGATCAAAGATTAAGGAGGAAAGGATGTATACAGAAATCAATTAAAGGAAAGCAACGATTCAAGGCATGATATATGATGTATTCAAGGCATGAAGTTACCTCAATTGATGCAATTAAAGTTACCTCAATCGTTGCTTTTCCGTCTTTCCTTGAGCTCGATCAAAGATCTATGCTCGATCGATCTTAACGAAGAAAACCCAGAAAACCCAGCTATACTGCATTCTTCCGTACATATAAGTGTATATATATGGCTTATGTTATGAGGTTTTGGGGGTTTTTTGTTTTTTGGGTCTTTTATTTCATTTTCAGGTTAACAAAACATTTTTTATGTGACTTTTTTTAAATTTTTTATAATTGAATTTGATTTTTATAATATAATTAAACTAATTTTTTTTATAAATGTTAAATATTAGTCATTTTACAAAAAGTGGAGGATGCTGAATAAGGTTTGAATTAATTATGATTTATAAATGTTAAATATTACTCCCTCCGTTCCCCATGATTGTTTACATTGGATTTTTTCACGGAGACCAAGAATTATAATTAAAATAAGTGAAGTAGTTGGTGTAATAGTAATTTTATTGTTAAAATAAGTGAAGTAGTGGATGTAATAATGATTTTATTGTTAAAATAAGTGAAGTAGTAGGTGTAATAATGTAAAGTGTTGAAAAAGTGGAGTGAAGTAGTGGATGTAATAATGTATTTTATTGTTAAAAGTTACTATTTGTAGTATGTAAAGAAATGAGAAGGACGTCCCAAAATAGAAACTGTAAAGAAATGAGAGGGACGGAGGGAGTAGTCATTTTATGATTTGATTGAGATGCAAAACATTTTGTTTTCGTTACATTCTAATTTAATTTTTTTATGTAATTAATTATTATTAAACATATTAAGAAGAATAATAAATTTTATAGTATTTTAATAAAAATAATAATAAAAATAATAAATATTATTTTAATAAATTTGTTTTTTGGGTCTTTTATTTCATTTTCAGGTTAACAAAACATTTTTTATGTGACTTTTTTTAAATTTTTTATAATAGAATTTGATTTTAGAATTAGATTTTTATTGGTTATTTCATATAACATTAAGAATAAAATGATTACCATTTTGATACTAAATTTAGAAATGTTATTGGGATTGTCTGAAAATTAATGATTACCATTTTGATACTAAATTTATAAATGTTATTCATATATATGTTTTTAAATTTTTAAAACATTATGTATTTAACCAATCGAATTCCTTTCGATTACATTCTATATTGGTTATTTTACATTACATAAAGAATAATATATTCATTATGCTGATGAGACTAATTTTTGTTCAATTCTGTTGGTGACGTGAGGTGCAATGACTGATTATATAAAAACGTTTTCTGATGAAATATTTATATGTGTGAAAAATTTTGTGTTATTCATACATTTTCTATAAAAAAACACACCCCGGACAAAAATAAAATCGTAATATTAAAATCATATATTCTTATAACTTTTAATCATATTAATTATTAATTATAATTAAATTTAACATTTTTTAATCGCACGCGAAGCGCGGGCAAAATGCCCTAGTTATATTAAAAAAGTACTAGGTAACAAAGTCGCGCTACGCGCGACACGACAACATTTTTAAAATCGTGTATATAACATCATTGTTTATTGGGTTTTATTATTTGAAATTTGATATGATGAATTGAAATTTGTGTAAAATATAACTAAATTTGAATGTTAAAGAATTATAGAGAAAAAGATTAGCAGAAAGAAAACATGTTTTAGTTAAACTATTAAGTATTAATAATACTCCCTCCGTCCCGCCCGTTTGTTAACATTTCAAAATAGGGTGTTTGGCACGCATTTTAAGGTGGATTTTAAGGATAGTTCCATAATTTATTTTTGAAATTTTCCTTTTTAGTATAAAATAGAACAATCCTATTTTTATACAAAAAAATAAAATTTTAAAAATAAGTTATGTAACTATCATTAAAATTCACCTTAAAATGCGTGCCAGAAATTGATAAAAAAAATGTAATTGGGTGGGACGGAAGGAGTAATATTTTCGAAGATATTGACGACACCTATTTTGTTACATAAAAAAATGCTTTTGAAATCCAATATTGATAAACATTTGTAAAGTTTAACAATGGATAACTAAAAGTAAAATTTTTGTATCATTTTTGCTGTCAATGACATTATGAGAGACGTGATTGCTTAGTTTGTTGATAAATTTGTTTGTATGACGAAAAAAAGAAGCAAAATGTAAATGTGATAAGAGATGTGATTGACTTACGCCCGTCTCATAATATACATGCATAATTAATTCTCGTCTCATAACATACATGCATGATTAATTGATTAGTAATGGTATAAGAATTTGTGTAGTTAGAACATTAATTTAATCCAACACAATATAATGAAACAACGAATATATAACTTTTTCATTGATTTAATCAGTAAAGAAAAAGGTTGGATTGGTGCAATTTAATCGGGTTAATCACACCCCATGTGTAAATTGTTCATGTCTAAAAGTAAATTATACAATATTGCTTGTATTTAAATTGTGGATGTTAATTGGAAAATTTATATGTTTCTGTATCTTATCATGATTCTCACGGTCACTAATTATGAATTAATCGAAAAACTAAAATCATCTATTTATTATTGCAGAAAAAAATTACATCAATTTTGTTAAAGGATTAGGTATGGACGATATAAATAAGTTTATTTTATCATTTTATCCTGAAATAATTGTACTTTCAGATATATAATTAATATTTTATATTAATATAATAATTATAATGTTGTAATAAAGATTGCTAAAATTTTATATTAAGTATAAGATAAAGTGTATTTAATATAAGTTTAATAGGTAAAATTAATGACTAATTAAAATGCTATTAAATGCAAGAAAATTATTTTAATAAAAAAATCAAAAATGTGAAAATCAATAAAAATATTTTGAAACTTCTGAGTGAAAGCCTCTCCGATCTCCTGGTTTATTACGACTCCACAATCATTGATAATAAAGAATGCTTGAGAAGTTCAGGTGAATAACATTTTTTAAAGCGAACACCCCTCTCATAATATACATATTAAATAATAGTGTAAAAATTTGTTTAATTAGAATAAAATTTTATTTCGACACAATGTAATGAAACAATGGGTGTATAGCTTTTTTTTTATCGATTTTTCTTCCGATAAATGACTGGGTTTGTTAAATTTAATCGATTTGATCATAGCTTATGTATAATTTATTCATGTGCAAAATTAAAAATTTGTCTATATTGTTTGTATACAATTCCAGAAATTAAGTAAATATCTTGTACTTCCATAATTTATTACGACTTTCACAATCATTGATAATAAAAATTGCTTAAGATGTTAAGGTCGTCTACCCTATAATCATCTTAAAATTGCTTAAGATGTTAAGGCCGTCTACCTTAAACTGTTCTGGTGCATTTCCGATCTCCTGGCATTATAATATATATAGATTTGATTAAAAGTCCTAATTCTTTATTAGTTATGTAGATGTTTGATTCATTATTATTTAATCATAAATTTAAGATTATTATTGTATACGTTGAAAATATAAGATCCCGTTTGGCTTACATTATTTTTCAGAAATAAATAACTTATTCTAAAAAAAAAGTTAGAAAATATATACTTTTTCTAAAACAAATAACTTATTTTTGTAAAAAAATGAATTTTAAACTCTCCATACACATTTTTTCCTATAAAATGGTATATAAATACAAAACTTTTTCTTAAATAAATAACTTATAAGTCGTAAACAAGGAGGATCAAACATTACCACAATTTTAATTGTGCTATTTGAATATGGGTAAGAAATAAGAATGCTGCTATTCATTCAAATGAAGAGGCCGTTTGGCCCCCTTTTAAGTCAAATAAGTGACTTATTTTGGGATTTTTTTTATATTTATATATTATTTTTTAATATTTAGTATTTAATAGGAGTTTAACGTTACTTTTTTTGCAAAAATAAATCACTTATTTCTAGAAAAAAGTACAGAAATAAGTAATTTATTCTGAAATTTAAGACGTCGATGCTGAATGCCAGTAAGTAAAATGTAAACCGCCTGAATTTAATTTCACAACAAAGTATTAATCCAATCGGATGAGAGATAAGTTTCCATGGGGGTTTTGTGTCCCGGTCAAATTTCAATTACTTCACCTTATTGGAATCAACAGACTTCTACCCTCAAATTTGCAATCTTCAAACCTTATTTTTAGCATTTCTATTTGAAATTAGTTCCTATATTGATTTGTGGTATTATAACTGAGTAAGCTAAGTTTTTATTTGAAATTAGTTCCTATATTTGACTTATTGCTAAGAGCATCTTCAAGAGGCTCTCTATTGTAGCTCTTAATTCAAAAAATGAGGAGAGAGAATAAAAATTAAGCTCCAAGAGACTCTTAGACTTCTCTCTCCTCTATTTTAGGAGCAACTAGTAGCTCTTAGCTTAATATTTTATTAGTAAAATAGTGGTTCTTCTCTCTCATCTATTGATTGTTTGTCCAAATGGAATTGAAATATGAATAAAATATAAAATAAAGAGCCATAATAGAGAGCATTGTTGAAGTTGACACACAAATCAATGTAATAACTTGCTAAGAGCTTAATTGTTTATAATATATTTAGGAGTGAGCTAAGAGACTCTTGGAGATGCTCTAAGAGCATCTCCAAGAGATTCTCTATTATAGCTCTTAACTCAAAAAATAAGGAGAGAGAATAAAAATAACTTACTAAGAGTCATTTATTTATATTATTTTTAAGAGTAAAGGTAGGAATCTCTTGGAGATGCTCTAACAACTATACTTTGAACTAGGGGTGAGCAAAAAACCGAAATGAAACCGAAACCGAACCGAAACCGACCAAAACCGAACCGAAAAAACCGAAACCGAAGCCGAACCGGCGGTTGCGGTTTTTGATTTTTAAAAACCAAAATTTCCGGTTTCGGTTCCGGTTTTAGGTTAAAACCGAACCGACTAAAACCGAACCGAAACGATTATTAAAATAAATATATAATTTATATAAATTTATAAAACTTTCTGGTGACTGCTCCGGCTGGTAACTTCTCATTTTCGTAAACTATATATATATAGGTTTCTACTATCATGTAAATTGTATTAAAACTAAGATTATATTGCAATCAATTTACATATTACATGAGAAAGTTCTAATTTGCTTTTGTATTAGCAACTGAGAGTACATTTTGTCATTTACTCATATATTGGTTTTTGCAAGGCATTAAATTTGTGCAAGTTAAGACTTAATTAGGTATGATTTATTCATTGCACATTATCACACATGCATGTATAAATTTTGTTAAAATATATTGTGAGCCCTGTATAACTTATTAGCTTACTAATGTCATATGATACTGTCATATAACATTACCACAAACATATACACAGAGTGTATTCATTCAAAAACTCAGTTACTTTGTTTAAAAATCGAGAACGTTGTAATTTATAAATTTAAAGTCTTGTAATATATTTATGATTTTTTCGTTCGGTTTTATAACCGAAACCGAACCGTTAAAAACCGAACCGAGCTTTTTAAAACCGAAACCGAAACCGACGGTTCGGTTGCGGTTGCGGTTTTCAATTTTAAAAACCGAAGACATGCGGTTTCGGATTCGGTTTCGGGGCAAAACCGAACCGAACCGAACCGTGCTCTCCCCTACTTTGAACAAGCTCCTAAAACATATCAAACGAAAAAGAACTCTTGATTATAATATTTACGTGATATAATATATTCTCTTTGTCACATATAATATTATTAGTCTCTTTTCAAATTTTTATGTTTATTAACTATATATTAATTTGATGATATATTTCCATTTTTACCCATCGTAAATATACAATTTTAATTATATTTTATTTAAAAAAAATTTAACCAATTAATCTAATTATTATCCTTGGAGATACCCTAAATTTCAAGTACAAAATGCAAAATCTTCATTACTAAGTTTCAAAAAGAAAATCATACTATAGATTACGGTTATAAATGGTTTATACGGGGTGAAAAGGGGAATAAAAATGAAGGGTACTTGGAATAATTTGTCAGAATATCAATTATCCATGCCGGATAATAGGGATATTCATAAAAAAATATCTAATATTTTGGAAATATTTTCAAAAATATTATCTAAAATTGTAGATGAGATTGTAAATGTTGCATTTAGGGTTGCAAATCAAGTTACAAAATGTCACATTTGGAATTGTATGTTGCAAGTTGCAACCGTATTTTAAAAAAAAAATTCTGCAACATGCATACTTTTTAAAAAGCCCATAAAATTAAGATTTCTATTCGAGTAATATGAGTCTCGCAATATATTGAAAAATGTCATTTTGAATCATTAAAACGTGATAATCTATTGTATAAATATCCGGGGGGCAATATGTGTGCCCTTTCGGTTAGATAATAGACGTTTTTGAAAGAAAGAATTTCCTTTTACGAATATTATATTCGATACATTTCATATATGAAATAAATACCCCTGAAAAAAAAAACTTAAAGACCTCTAAAATGCATCTATTTTGCTTTCAAATTTAGTTGGTATACATTACTCGATGAAAAAAAGAAGGGATATTTACATAAATATATATATATATATATATATATATATATATATATATATATATATTCTACTTTCTTTTACATTTTTACTGTTGTTAAAATGTGGTTTCAAATCTACACTTTCTGTTTTTTAAAAATATGATTACAAGCAGTTAAGACTTTATCTTTTTACAATTATACGGACTTTATAACCGTTACTCATCTCATCTCCATTTCTCCATTCACGCTCTCATCTCTCATCCCGGCGATATCGAAAGTCTTCCGCATTCCCTCTTTAAGTCGAAGCTTCTCCTCTACTTCTCCGGCGACCTCGAAAGTTATCCAGTGAGCTCCATCATTCTGTACTCTTTCTCTCTCTCTCTCTCTCTCTCTCTCTCTCTCTCTCTCTCGCGCTCTCTCTCTCACACACACACGGTTTATTGTTTGGGGTGTCAGAGTGATTTTGTGACTATTCAAGGCTTGTAATGTGTATAGAAGTGAAAAACTTGTTTATTTGTGATTGAAGTAATTAAATTAGTTGTTAATTGCATTGTGTAATTGTTTTGTTAACTTCATGTGTGATTACAGCCCTAATATAGTTTGATAGTACTGTAGATTGCTAATTTCAGTCGTTTTGTGTTGGAATTGTTGTGGATCTGTGCCTGTATTATGGATGAGGGATTGTTTGTGTAATTGCTGTTGTATTGGGGAACTGGTGGAGTGTGCTGAGGTATTATGTGGTTGTAGGTTGAATTGAGATCAATTTTTGCATATGTTTTGGTTATTTGAGATCAGTTTGTTAGTTTTTGCATCTGTTTAGGTTAATTGAGATCAGATTGTTAAACTATTTATCTTGTTTAGATGTTTTAATAAACTATTAGTCGAATAAAGTGAATTTGTTTGACTCATTCAGCGATCTTCCATCAATTTTATACTAAGTAGTCGAGGCCCCGCAGGGGCAGACATCTTACAGTTATGGTTTGTTTATTTTTATATTAACATTTAATTGTTGCATATGTCTTTTCATAGGTTGAAACATGGTTCACACAAGGTTCTCGTCTTGCCCGAGTTCAACATTGAAATCAGCTATGTCGCCAACACGAAAGATAACTAAGAAATCCAAAGCACCCTTGACAACTAAGAGGGCTAGGGCAGCCAAGATGATTCGGTTTCTGTCGATGAGGCTTCCCTGGGTTCAACGTCCAAAGCTGTACTGCCTTCAAAACAAAAGAAAAATACAAAATCCAAGGCAACAGTAAAATATACGAGGCCCAAGTTAGCCATCCATGACAATCCTATTCCTATTAATAAGGTATTTTCTGACTCTCATGTATCCATGTTTGTGATATCAGTATAGGCCCCGCAGGGGTACTTGCCTTAAATGTCTATTTCTGTAAGGTGCAACCATGTTTGCATCCTTTGCAACCATGGTTGCAAAGGATGCAAACATGGTTGCAAATGTTGGCAGCTTATAATTATACATTTGTAAAGGCTCACATATGAATCACACATGTATTGCATAATAATGCAAGGGATGGATTATATTATTCCGGTTAAAGATCACAAGCCAGCCAAGCTAAGTACCAACAATAGGTATGAACTTATTACGGGTATATGGGACACATTATCATCGGAGCAGGTTGCTCTCTTTGCTGCTGGGTGCTTTGGAAATTTTGTGCGACTACCATCATTCAAGATACAACACCAACTCATCCACAACCTTCTGCTTAGACAAATAAATCAACCAAACAGTCATGAGATTTGTATTGGTGTTGCTGGAGTGAAGATGTCTTTTGAGATCAAAGAGTTTGCCCTTGTCACCGGTCTTAGGTGTTTTGGTTCAGTCAACAAGACGCGTTATGCTAGGCCTGAGAACAACTTCAGGGCTACATATTTTTCAGACATTGCACGTGTATGTAGGAGCAGTATGAAGAAGGTTTTTGACTCTCGAGGGTGGAAAACAGATGAGGATGCAGTGAATTTTGCAAAGCTGTACTTCTTGCAAAATATCCTACTTAGCTCGACTTATGATTGTCCTGTCCCTAAAGGTGATCTGGATATTGTAGAGAGTGGAGATTTTGACAAGTTTCCTTGGGGTAAGGAAGTTTTCACGTGCACATTGGAATCATTGAAATATGCCGCGAGAACAACATCCAAGGACAATTATTATAGGCTTGTTGGTTTCCCGTACGCGTTTCAACTATGGTTTTATGAATGCTGTCCATAGCTGAATGGGAGATACTGCAATATGAAAGATGCTGGTTGTATCCCCCGTATGCTGAAATGGCCCGGTGAATATGCTTGCAAGTTCGGAGAAATGTATCAGACGTTGTCATTGACTGCATCAAAGGTATATTTCATTGCGTACCTTACCTACTTCTTCTTGCTTTATATGTATATATCATTTTAATTGACAAACATATTGTTTTTGTAGTTGCAATTAAGAAACATGTCTCCAACTAAAAAGGAGATTGAAGAACTACAGTTAGAAGATATTGTTGATCGTGATGCTGCTATTGTTGGTCATCCTCCCCCATCATTTGTGGGTGCTTCTACATCTTCTGATCGACCTCATTCTCGTATGTCACAGCTGTAAATGGAAAATAAGATTGCCTTGTTGACTTCCGAAGTAGATGGTTAAAAGAAGAGCATATCTAAGATGCGGTCGCACTTTGATTTGGAGTTCTCTAAGTTGCGTGCCATTGTCGATAAACAAGTACGTGCATCAGATGAATTACATATATTATAGTCTGTAGACTTTGATTTTGAAGGATTTTTTTGTCTATTTTATTTGTTTTGATTTGTGTAGAGTAGGCCCCGTAGGGGCAGCCATCTTATTAGTCAAAGTCAACTAATTTCTATCAGTTGCAACATTTGCAACCTTGTTTGCAAATTTTTGCAACCATTCGACCCTTACATCATTTCTTTGATTTGCATTAGTTACAAATTTAAGTTGAGTTTAGTTATAATCATATGTGATTATTTCCGTTCCACTTTCTAATTATTTTTAATCATATTTGACTTTAGAATGGAAGCACTTTGGACCCTTTGTCACATTTGAATAAAGTTGCGGCCAATGTTGGTGATTGGGGTAGTTGGCCACAAATCAACCAAAATGTTGCTTATAATGATGTAAAAATTGCACATGAGGATGAGAATGTAGATGATGAGGGTGGGAATTTTGAGGATGCATTTGAGAATGTATCGGATGACAATGAGTTTGGGAATGATGTTTTCAACGAGGTTGAGAATCAGGTTGAAGAGGGTGGGCAGGAGGTTGTAAATGATGGAACCGATGTGCCAAAGGTTGCAGTTGAGGATAGTGAGGATGCATCAATGTCCGAAAATGGTTCGATTGATCTCGATAGGACAGTGAAGATGGCTGCGATGATAAATGATGATCATGACGATGATGATGTCCATAATGCGAATGTCAATGTTAATGACGATACTATTCCTGATTGTGCAACTACTCGTGCAGCAAGTGTTGATCATGTTGCAGAAGTTGCAATAGATATTGCAAAGGTATCAGTAGAGGATACAAATGTTTCAGTAGGGGTTCCAAAAGTTGCAGACCTTGAAACGGATGCCTTTTTTTTTTGACCAAATATCTGCAAAAGACCTGTATAAGTTAGATCAATCCGCGATTCGTGCAACTAAGAAAAAAATTCAATAATGGTAAATCTTATTAGATATTTCTTGTGATATGCATGCTTTAATTTCATTACATACTTCTTGTGATATGCATGCTTTTCATTACTATGCTTTTATCTTTCATTTCAAATAACTTGTAGTTATTTAATTTATTATAGGGAGCTTCTGCTAAACCCGTTGATAGGCTTGGTATTCCACCTGAATCTGATTCTATTGTGCCTATCATGGTTAAAACTACCCCTGCTATGCCAAAAAGGAGTGTTAAGCTTCCTACATATTTGCAATCACCATTTCTGCAAGATTTTGGTTCGAGCTCAAGCAAAAGTAATAAAGTTTTGAAGACTTTGAAAGGGGTTTCTGCATTGGACGACAATATCGGACAGTTGCCAAGTTTAGAAGCCATGAAAGGTTTCATAACTTGGTTGGATACTGGAATGATTACGAAGAAAAATTATGGCTTCAATTAAACACACACACACACATAGATAGATAGATATTGATTCATATTTTTTCTTATTTGTGTTATTAGTACCGGCCCCGCAGGGGCACTGACCTTAATTGTCTATTTGTAACAGTTGCAACTTTTTCAACAATATTTGCAACCTTGTTTGCAACCATATTTGCAACCTTTGCAACCATGTGCACAAAGGTTGCAACCATGGTTGCAACTTTTGCAAACATGCTTGCAAAGGTTGCAAACAAGGTTGCAACTTATAATTATACATTTGTACAGGCTCACACATGGCTAACACATGTCATGCATATATTCTTCCAGGACGACCCCATTCTATTCGAGGAAAAACAATGTGATCAGCCCGCCTCTAGATTTAGGGGTTCATTCGATATCCCAAAAGATGTGGTTTCATACTTTGGAGTATGGTAGCACAAATCTCACCAACTCTGTAAGTTTTACTTCCTGTTTAGTTTTTGATTGCATATGGCATTGTTTTTTGATTTCTTGCTAATTGATATGTCCAAAAATCTTTGTGCAGCATGTTGATGTATTTTTTTACCATTTGAGGAAAAAGGTGAATTCCAACTCAACATCTCCACTCAAAATTACTTCAGTCAATTCCACGTTTCAGAGTAGACTTGCTGCTCAGTTTGAAACTTATGATCCGAAAGCTAATAAATATGTAATTGATCAAGATATTAAGGGAATTGTTAAGGGTGAGATCATCGGTTGCAATACTCCTTGGGCTTTAAGCGATGATGTTTTATTTCCTATTTGGCTTGCTGAGCAAGAACACTGGATTCTTGGGAGATTAAACTTTATAGATAGGGAATTCCATGTCTACAATACATTGCAATGTGATGGTGTGAGCGATATTCTCGCAAAGGCAGCCAATCCATTCCTCAAGTTGTTGCCTGCTTATCTCAAGTCAACTGGTTTTTATGATCGGAAAGATATAAATTTCTCAAGCTATGCGTATTCTAGAAAGGCAACTCTTGACTGTTTTGATGTCACTTTGCATCATTCAGAATTTAATTCATCATCTAAGTAAGTTCCAAAACTATTCAAGTTTGTTAAGATTATATAATGTATACCTAGTTATATTATATTATATGATTTGATTGTTTTCCTTTTCTTGATACAGTGACAGCGGGATATACATGTTGTCATATGCCGAGTATTATGCTACTATGCCAGATTTTCCGCAAGGTGGACTAGAGATTGGTGCTCACAAAAGTAGGCTTGCCTTATTGTTTTATTCCTATGGAATGTCAAAACAAATATACGGCTATGAGAGTGATTCGAAGAACATTGCAAAGGCTCCAACAACAAAAGCTCCATCAACAAAGGCTCCAACAAGAAAGGCTCAAACAACAAAGGCTCCAACAACAAAGCCATATGAGAGAAAGAGAAAGGCGGGAGATGTGAAGAAATGAGTCGCGACTTTTATATTATGACATTAAGTAGTAGTAAAACAATGTTGCTGACATAACAATGTATTTCTTTTGGTTCGATGAATTTGATAATAGAAACAATGTTGCTGACATAACTATGTAGTTCTTTTGGTTCGATGAATTTAATAGAAACTTTGTTTTTCAACTATGTTTGGTAATGGTTCGTTGTTTATATATTTTATGCAATTGTTAATGTTTGGTAATGGTTCAATAATTTATGGTCCTCAACTGGTGATGTAAATAAAATTTGATTTTATGTGGAATAGGCCCCGCAGGGGCACCCATATTAATAGTAAGAGTATACTATATCGATCAGTTGCAACATTTGCAATCTTGTTTGCAACATTTTCAACCTTGTTTGCAACAGTTGTAACCTTGCAACCAAGGTTGCAACTTTTGCAACCTTTTGCAAACAAGGTTGCAACTGTTGAAAACTTGGTTGCAAATGTTGCAAACAAGGTTGCAACATGGTTGCAACAAGGTTGCAATTCTACTCAAAATAAACAAAAAAATTGGAAATTTAGAAACTATTTTTAAAGAGTGCAGTTGTGACTGTTCACATTTTAAGTTGTGACTGTTCACATTTGAACAGTTGTGACTGTTCATATTTTAAACTTAATACTATTCATAACCCTCTGTTATAAAAGCCATGCTCTTTTCCATTTTCTCTCATTCTTCTCCAACACAAACTTCCCACATATCTCTAAACCTTCTTCAACTAAATATTTCAATGGCCCTCCTTCAAGATGATGATTTCTTTTATGAGGACTACACTATTCATATTGACGGTGTGTTCTACCAAGTTGAAGATATTCCGGAATCAATTCGTTCAATCCTCAATTATGGAGACAATGTCCAGATCAATTGGTTTCAAATGGACTATAGGCTAGCAATACTAGACGAACAAGAATGGGAAAGGAAGATGATGGAGCGTAACGCTCGAATAATTGATTTTGCAAGCACCATGTCTCGCATTTTACATGCGAAGGAAAAAGCTTTGAAGGAAAAAGAAGCCAAGAAACAAAAAACAGAAGGAGCCTCTACTTCTTAGAATTATTATATGTAATGAAGAATATATAATGCTTGTAGTTCTTGAAATTATTATATGAATGATTTAATATATGATGAAGAATTATTTGTCTCTTTTTTGTTGATTCTGTTCTGTTTATCAAGCACTGTTTCTGTATTCTATGTTATGTACTGGATTTAACTATATCGATCAGTTGCAACATTTGCAACCTTGTTTGCAAATATTGCAACCAAGTTTGCAACATTTGCAACCTTTTGCAAACCATGGTTGCAAAAGTTGCAAATTTGTTTGCAAATGTTGCAAATAAAGTTGCAACAATTTTGCAATTCTACTCAAAATAAATAAAGAAAAATTGGAAAATTAGAAACACATGTCATATCTGTTCCATTACTAATTTAAACTTAATCAACTTAGTAATTCAGCATTTGCAACAATATTTGCAATAGTATTTCCAACGTAATATGTAAATAACTAATTTGTTTTTTTCAATGGCGGACTTCTACAAGTTCTTCTATTATGTCCACATTGACCGCATCTCCCGCATTTTAATTGTTGCATTGGTATAGTTGTCACCCACGCAGCTTTGCGCCTTCTCTTTTTTGGTCTTCCTACTCTGATTCTGCTTTTCGGGGGGTATATTGTCACCGCTTTAATGTCATCTGGTATTTCCCATGTATCTTTCTTGCCAACCGGATATACCAATTCTTTATAAGCAGCAAGCATTGATTCTCTTGTGTAATATGATGAACAATAATCATAAGAAAAAATCATGATTTACTTTATGCAAAACAGCAATTGCATGGGCACAAGGAAGTTGATCCATCTGAAACCTGTTTTACAACAGAATATATATTTCATATAAAGATAAACGAAGAGCATGTATTTATGAAATTTCGTTGATACACTATCGGGAATCACCTGTTGCATGTACAGCTTCTGGAAGCCAAATTAACTATAGCTTTATTATCCACATTACAAACTTCGAATATCGAGTCATTTGATGGATTCACCTATTGATTTAACATTATTTCAAACAAGAATTTAATTTGCAGTTTCATTAGAATGACAGGTTGTAAAGGTTGCAACCATGGTTGCAAACATGTTTGCAACTTCTGCAACCATGGTTGCAACCTTGTTTGCAACTTTTGTAACCATGGTTGCAACTTTTGTAACCATGTTTGCAACTGATAGAACTAGGTAGAGCTACAATACTAAAGTAGTCAGATAATACCGTCATATTTGTCGAGTACAAGTAATTGTTCTTTAGCATCAGCTCATACTTGGTTGTCAATTTTGTTGAGGTGTCATTTGCAATTTGCCTGTTTGTCCAACTCCACTTTTGTACCAAAGCACGCAAAGACTCTAACATTGTACTTATCGGTAACTCTCTTATCTCTGTGATTACAGCATTCAGAGATTCTGCAATGTTAGATGTCAAGTTCGAGTATCTATTATTCATTGAGTAAACCCTTGCCCACTTGTCATATCCAACTTGCTCTAATTTCTTTACAATGTATGCATTGGCAGCATTAAAGAAATCAACCTTTATCTTGTTTGAGCTCCTCTTGAACCTACTTTTCAGGTTATTCAAGAGATGATAAATACAGAATCCATGTGGTACTTTCAGGTATACTCTACTCGCTGCCTTAATGATGCTTTCATGACGATCAGAGATTATTGTCATGTTTTCCCGTACACTATAAGCTTGCTTGAACTTGTCAAAGAACCATTCCAATGCCATATCATTTTTTGAGTCCACTACGGAAAATGCCAATGGAAAAATTTTACCCCCTGCATCTTGAGTTGCTGCAACCAATAATGTACCTCCATGTGCTGATTTCAAGAACGTGCCATCAACAATGATAGTGGGTATGCAATTTATCCAGCCTTTCATCGAAGCATACAATGCCACAAAAACGTACCTGAAACATCAATCTTCATCTTGTTTTGTTATACCCGCTGATCCTGGATTTGAACTATGCAACATGTATAGATAAGAGAAAAGTTCATAATACGATTCAGTTTCATTTCCTCTCATTAGTTCCAAAGCTTTTTCTTTAGATCTCCAAGCTTTTCCATAGGTGACTTGTACTTTGTGATCTTTCTTCATGTCTCTCACGATATCAGCAACCGTGTACTTTGTTTTAATATTTGAAAACTTGTTTTTAATCATATCTGCAATGAGCGATGCGATTGCTTGTCGCTGATCTTTAAATCTGATCCCCAGATCATATGTATGAATATCATGAAACTTTCTGATGATGAAACAATTTGTTTTCCCTTTCTTTGATGCTCGTAACATCCACTAGCAACTTTTGTCAACACAAGAAACAAGATACTCTTTTTTACAAGACTTTTGCACACTATATTGGAAGTTCTTGTCGATCGCGTAGTGGCCCAAAACAATCTTCAATGTCTCTTTATCTATGTATACCTGATCAACTTCAATGTGCTTATGGTATTTGTTGCTAATGACCACATCCTTGTTCGACTGGTTTTCTTCAACGCAGTTGTCTGCAACTTCATCAAGCACAACAACCTGCCTAAAAATAAGCTCTGCAAACTCAACATAGTCCGTAACCACATCCGAAATAGTACCAACAGACTGCTCATAAACAACATTTGATGCAACATCTTCTGATTGTGTAGCCTCAAAGAACAACAAATCGCTTGTTGTGGAAAAAGGCTGGAGGCTTTTAATTTCATTCGTCAAGCATAAATGGAACTTTGTGAAATTGGATTCCTTTTTCTTGAGCTGCAAATAGAACATGAGTTGACTATCATTTGTTATCTTAAAATGAGGGTATCCATCTCTTAACTCTATTATAATCCCAACTGACCCGGGCTCTAACTTCAGTTCATTGTATATCATTGCGACCAAGTTGCTGTAGTTGCAGTCGTTAGGAATCAATAATCCACATACCTCAAAGTTGATATAATTTTTGCATTCATCCCATACCCAATTGTGTTGGAGAATAACAACAATGTTTTCCATTTTTCTACAACCAATTATAACATTAACATTTAAAAGTTGTTAACTGCAACTAATATTGATATATAGTAGTTGCAACTTCTGCAACCTTGTTTGCAACTTCTGCAACCTTGTTTGCAACTTCTGCAACCATGGTTATGAAGGTTGCAAACAGGGTTGAAAATGTTGCAACTGATAGAAATATTAGAATCTCACTAATAAGATTGGTGCCCTTTCGGGGCCTGTTACACAGAAAATAAACAAATTAACAAATCCATAGATGTCATATCAGTTCCATTCATAACGATTCAATAAATGAACAAATGATATTGTATCGATACAAATGAACAAAATCAAAAAATGAACTATTTAAATTCAATAAATCATAAATTTTATTGATTCTTTTTGCTGAATTTGTACAATATGTCTTTCATATCTAGAATAAAAATGTTGAACTGCCCTAATTACAGTGGTAATTGAAATAACTCCCAATTGATCTAGATAATTCATTACATGAAACCTAAATCTAGACCTAAAACCCTCAACCGATGGTGTCAAAGTCGTCCAAAATGTGAAATTCATCCAGCATTTGTGGATCCTTAGAGATCTTCAGAGGTTCTTGTTAAAACGAATCTGGATTTCTATAATATCTAGATTCATGTTAAAAGGCCTTTGCAGATGCTTTGCTACCGTAAAATACAAAGGGTTTGAAATTTCCCAACTGAACATTCCACTAATGCACTGAGAGAGGGTCAATTATTCCCCGGTTCTTTGATCCATTGTTTCAATTAAAGATCCCTGCAATGTATAAGGACTTTTATATAATGATTGACTATTGATCCTATGTGATACACTCATTTCAAAAGGGTACTTCCAAACCTACTAAACAACAAACACAACATATAATCGAAAATGTGTGCTCCTGCGGGGCCTCTAATTCAGAATGTCACTAGCTACTACACTCCTAATCTACCTAAGAATTAAAAACATTATCAAATCAGCAAATATATAAACAGAGTTCAAATCGAAGTATCATATCGTAAATACGCAGGCAGTTGATGAAACACAAAATTACACTCGAACAAAACAGTTAGCGAGTGCAAAAGATCAATACGCAACTGAATTTTATCAGTATTTGTTCCTGATCTTATTTTAATTCATCTATGCATATTCAATTCAAATCACACTCAAACAATCACTCTATGATACAAGTCTACACAAAACGCATTAACAAACATACATACATACTTTTGCACATTCTATAACAAAAGCTCTCATCTGAATTTCATCTCTATCTCTACATCACTGCCAAATCTTCGTATATACAAACACAAATTAAACAGCTACTGTATCAAATCGGTACGGAACAGAATTTCATCACAATTTTGTTCCTCATCTTGTACTTAATCATTCTCTATATATTCAATTCAAACACACATAATCAATAAGCCTATCCTACAAATCTACACATATACATACATTAAACACATAAATGGACATACATACATACTTTATCATTCTATAACAAAAGCTCTCATCTCAGTTTGGTATCTATCTCTACATTAGTACCAATTTTGCAAAGATACATACATAAAACACATAAATTGACTTACAAATTTTAGTCGCCGTTGTAAAACTCTTGCCGGAGCTCCGATTCAACCTACAATAGTCGTGAATTTGCCCCTGCGGGACCAGCAAACTGAAGGAGAAGATTCGAGCTGCGTGAATCGAAGGTTGGAGCTGGAGTGAATGAGAGGCGCGGGTGGTTTTGTTTTGTTATAACAGAACTACCGTATTTTTAAAATTAAGAAAAGTAACTGCCGTTCCGCCAAAATTATTGATAGTTGGGCTATATATTTTTAAAAGTCCAAAACTTAAGATGGGTATGAATAAAATTATCAAATTTACAAATTATGAGCCCAAAATGAGCCCGTTTAACAAATAGACTTCTGTTACGAGAAGTGAATCATACCCATAGATTTGAGCCCAATGCGAAAATTACAAACAAATCATATCCACAGATTTTAATAATTACAACTTGGGGCCCAGTCCATACACCTTCCTAAAAGAACAAAAAAGAGATAGACAAAACTACAAATATACACGGAGTACGGAAAAAAAATTGTTCACTTTTACTCTTTTTCATTACTAAATGATAAATCTGCGAAGCACCAATTCAAGAAAATTAATTTAAAGTAATCATTAATTTATAATTTTGAATGATCTTAAAAGATTATGTTATTTATTTCTTTATTTATTTTTTTGAAACAAAGATTATGTTATTTATATAATTCAATAATTTATAATAAAAAACAATTATATTTACGACAGAATAATTACAACAACTTGGGGACTAGTCCACAAACCATACACCTTCATAAAAGAAAAAAAAATGGACAAAACTACAAAAATATACGGAGTACGGAAAAGAAAATTTGTTCACTTTTACTCTTTTTCATTATTTTCTTCTTCTCAAACTTTTGTGATCTCTAAGGCATGAACAAATTGAAGATAAGAAATTATAATTCTGTTTTGGCTTGTTGCTTTGTTTGTACATATTTGCATGCACATCTGTTCGTATATGCCATACACTAAACTATTTCGTTTCTAAAAAATAACACTCCTTATTATTTTACTATTTTTTTTTAAAACTTAACTAACATACAAAAATAATAGATAGTTTCAGTCTTGGCCATCTTTAAATTTCGTCACTGAGAAACTATAAATGAAACATGAAACTGATGTTGTCATGTTGATATATATTAAAAAGACTTAATTGCACTTTGATGGCCTGTAGTTTAATTTTTTTGCACGGAAATGGCTAAATTTTTATTTATACCAGAGTGATGTCTAAATGTTGAATTTTGAGCCATTTTGGGGGCTCCGACTCCCTCCCGTTACTTTTGGACTAACGGCATTATATTAAAAATTATTTGTGAGGGCATAATAGTAATTTTAATCTTTTGAATCACTTTAGTTTTTTTTTTGTTTCCCTCTTCTTGGTCATGCTACCTGTTCCTATCTTTCTATGTTTAGACAGTCCGGTGCGGTGGCAATGCAACTAATTCAACCTTGATTACTAAAACTCGATCGAGATTAGATTCAATTCAATAGCACACAACCAAAAACAAAACCAGCACACAACTCAACCAAAACAACAGAACAACTCAACAAACTACTACTATTCGGAAAAACGACTCTGCACAGCAACTGAGAACTACGAAATGGTGACTCTGAAGACTCGAAAACCAGCAAGACTACGAACCCAGGATCGACTCCAACTCGACTCGAAGGACCGAGTCGACTAAGGACTCGGAAAACAAAAACAATTACTTTGACAACACTTTTACAATCAAACAAACAGAAAACACTAATAACTAAAATAATAAACAGAATGAAACATTACAACTAGACACAAACATCAGTCAGCTACAACAAGAATTACAACCCAGCAACGTAAACACGACGACAGCAGGACCGAGTCGACTAGGTGAACTCAGAAATCAATAACTCGACTAAGCAAACTCGACTACAACTCACTAAGCTCGACTCAGCCAGACCCAGTTCAAGTCAAACCAAAAAATCAACAACACTACAAAAAGTAACGAATTCAAACTCAGCAAACAACAACTCGCAGCAACTCAGCAAGCAAATCCCGAGTCAACTCGGCAACTCAGTGAATTCAAGCAACGAACAAACAACAGTGAATTCAGAAAAACCCATTAAAAATTCAGTAACAAAACTCAGCTCAAACAATACCCACAGGCCACAGTAAAACTAACAGATTATACTCGACAAGCTCAGCATACGCATCACTAATCGAAAAACAATAATTCAAATGAAGTCAAAAACGAAACAATAAAAAATAGGGAAGAAGATGCGGCTTGGAATTGCAGCGAATTAAAAGAATGAAAAGAGGTTATTTGAGGTGGATTTTGTGGGGCATTCGATATAAGAAAGCAAGGGAGGGCGTGGTGATTTCTGCTAATAGAAAAGAAAAGGAAAAAAGGGTTATGACTGTTGGGTTTGGAGAAGAAGGGGATGGGGGAGTGTTTGGTGTGTTTGGTGTGCGCGGGGTGAACTTTGGTATGGGAATTGGATATAATACAGAAGCTAAAAGTGCTCAATTGTATGTTGCTTCTAGTCGTTCTGCAGATGTGAACTCATTGAAGACATGTATAAAGGCACTCTCTTTAGATTTTGCAGTGGAAGAATGTTTAGCTTCATTTTTGTTTGACCTTCTGTATTGTCACTCTCTTTCTATACCCAAATTAGCGGTTAGAGCTTTATTATACCCATTTTACCCCTACAATTGTTAAGATTAAACGGAGCAGTTAACGGGAGGGAGCCGGAGCCCCCAAAATGGCTCAAAATTCAACATTTAGACATCACTCTGGCACAAATAAAAATTTAGCCATTTTCGTGCAAAAAAATTAAGCTACAGGCCATCAAAGTGCAGATTGTCGGTCCATACATAATGCAGAGTTATGAGTTCGACTCTCGTATCCGAAATTGCTTAATTGGACATTTTCGCTATTTGAGCGAAATCATTGAATACGTTTTTTTTAATTACATAAAAATATTGATAACTGATAAAAAAAAACAAATAATTTACAACATGTCATTTGTAGGCAACTAAAACAGACACTATGTGTTAGGGATGTAAGTGAGTCAAACTGTTCGTGAGCTACTCGAGCTCGGCTCGTAAAATATTCGAATTCGGTTCGATAATAATCGATCCGAGCTCAAACTCGAGCTATTCAAATAGTTGACCGAGCCGAGCTCGAACTTCATATTACTCGATTCGTATGGCTCGCGAGCCTAATCGAGCTTATATATATATATATATTATTCATATATTTTTTTATGTTATTTATATATTATTATATAAATATTTAATATTTTTATATATTATTCGAGTCGAGCTTGAATTTTATGACTCGGTCGAGCTCGAGCCCGAACTATTTAATCGAGCTCGAGCCGAGCCTGGTCAGTGTTCGGCTCGGCTCGACTCGTTTACAACCCTAGTATGAGTACATTAAAATTGAATGTAAATTATGAAAAGTTTATACCTTTGCTATGTGATCTTAAATTCCATAGTACAAACCATAAATACAAATATACAATACAATGCTGGTAGTACAGTGGTTTTTATAAACAAAGATAAAAATAAAGAGACAAGTTGGCTTTTAGTAGTTTAATGAGGGTAGGAAGAAAGCAAGGGAAAGGAATCTCCTCAGTGTGGCTTAAATTCAGGAACTCCCACCATTAATAATTAAATTTCTCCTCATTATCTTCACCATTCTGCCATATTAATTTTTTTCACACAAAAAATCCTGTCTTAATAGTAGTACTTGTTTACACACATTATGTGTAGATGCAATTGAAGAGATCCAACGGAAGTGTGGTGATCAGAGAAAATGCTGACGTGCATGCCGCGTTCGAAACAGTCTAGTGGTGGTGATGATCGTGATCAGTCTCCTCCTGCTGCTCTGCAGCTTAAATTTTCGGATAAAGTTCCGCCTGTTCATCCGAATACCAAACATTTATCTAGCAAAAGATTAGCTTCTCAGGTGTGTATCTATGTAATTCATGCTTATTCCGTTGAAAAAGCTAGCACATATTACAGTCCCGACTGAATTTCAAAAATCACGATTCTTAAAAATTATCAAATCTTTTGTAACAAGTTTTTGTCGGTAATAAGTTCAAATATTTTCCGCTCAATTTTTTAGAATTCTGGTTCCGCCACTGAAATGTAAATAGTACTTCATTTCAATAATTCCCAGCTTAATTTTGTTGGTGTGTTAGATTAAGGAAATGGCATTGAAAGCATCAGGTGCATACAGGAGCTGCACTCCATGCACCGCTCCAGTACCTCACTCTGAAAAAAGTTTTACTGAATCCGAATCAGGATCGGAGAAAATCCGGTGGTCTTATCGTCGAACAACGAGCTCAAACTCGAGCTCTGGCAGGGTATGGGGGAAGGAAATGGAGGCAAGACTGAAAGGAATATCGAGCGGAGAAGCAACACCGGCATCAACATTGTTTTCGGCTAGTGGAAGGCGAGCTGAGACGGTGGTTTTAGAGGAGGAAAAAGAGCCAAAGGAGTGGGTTGCTCAGGTGGAACCAGGTGTTCTTATTACTTTTGTCTCGCTTCCGCGTGGTGGTAATGACCTCAAACGTATTCGATTCAGGTAATTTTTCACTTTTTATTTTCTTGTATTTATTTGTATTAAAACCAACATACTATAAACAAGCACATTTCAACCACATAGACTATGCCTCATGTTACTATCTTAAAATAATAGGAGTAGTTGCAAAGGGCCCAAGAGCAAGAAATTTGTGTTTCTGGTTCTTGTATTTTCTTGGATTCCTTATTCGGTTCATCATATTAATAAGTTTGTGATATTTGACATTTGTAATGTGCTTTGTTTCTAGCCCGTGCAATACTAGGTATTTACTAAGAATTGGTTTCCCAGTTTCACAATTTTGGCTTCTCTCTCGAATATGTTTCTAAATAAATTTTGTTACTTTTGTCCTTCCTTAGAAATGAATCAACCAAGTTACATTATAGAGAAATATTTATAAGAGAAAAATGGAGCACATTACACACCCTCATCAGTCATCCCTCAGTCTAAATTATGAAGTGCGACCTTGTGTTTGTACCTAAATTTCGAGAATAGTTTACGTACATGTTATTGTACGGAACCTATTTTTTTTTTTTTTTTGCCAGAAGTACGGAACCTATTAATGTTCCGATGAAATTAGTTCTCGTTTGAGTCATACCCTATATACACATTATCATATTGGTAATGGTATTAAGCACCTTAACAGTAGTACTACGTAGTTTTACATGTGGATGACTAATAGTTGTAAATTGTAATGTAATGAAAGCATTGTTATTAGTAGTTTAGTAGGTAGGGTTGATAGTCATCAACATAGTGGAACATCATTGGTTTCTAATAGTGCTTAAAATGAGTAAAATTTAAGGTGAAGACTCACATTTTTGTTGGTAAAATTTGACCTTTAAACAGGAAAACATCCTATTAGATTGACTAGCCCATGCAAAAACTCTATTACAACTATTATATAAAAGCAAATAAAAGTGAATTAGCTCCTCAAAATCTCAATAATAACAATTGTTTATATAAATAATTCCAAATGTATAAAAATTCAAACATGTTAGAATATGTTAGTGGGCCTGGTTTGATTGTGTTGGAATTGGCTTTTCCAGAGTGTTTGTCCTGTCAGGCTGGCTCTTGCTTTCCCTTTCAATCTTTACACGCCTTGTCTTAGATTTGTCATATTGGTACTATTCTCAGACATTTCATTTCAAGGTAGAGATTTGAACAATATTTGTGGCTAAACTAGTAATTGAGTGATGACAAAATTTGAACATGGGTTTTGGTCTGTTAACTAGTCACAACAAGTACAGATGTTTTTTACTTTCTTGTTTACTAGGACACATAGCATCGGATACTGAGATTCTTACCATCTTGTTCTCCAGGAAGTATTAAGTTTTCAAAATTGTCCAAAAATTCTCAACATATTGCGATTTTTTTAGCATTAGCTGATGATAATTACCTTGTATCGAGTTTTTTAAGAATCCGATAATAGTTCTTGCTATGATATACATATTTGCACATACTAAGGAGCATTTTGAGCTTGTTTAAAACACTTCAGCTATGAGAATTTTGCTCTTTCTTAAGAAGTTGATCAGTTCAACTTAGTGTATGGTTTAATATGTAATGTATCATTAATTTAATCGAAAATGATTGAACTCAATAATGCAAGACTTAGTTAATGTTAATGGGTTTGGTCCCCTCAGCACTAGCTTGTTAATATGTAATATTTTCATTAAGTTAGTAAACTTTCTTGATTACTGTCCCCCATGATGATATTTGATATATGTGATTTTCTGGTTGTTTTAAACTAGTCCTCACTCCTGACAATGCCGCCACTTCTTGATAGCTTTTCATTTTGTCAATCGCTAATCGCATATGTTCACCTTCCATAATTTTGGCTGTGTAACTTTTGCTCCTTGCAAGTGATATGCTAATTTTTTTTCCTGATGGAAGTTTTATGACGCGAACTAGACTCATGATTTGTATTAATCCGCTTTTATTAGTCGAGAAATTTTCAATAAATGGCAAGCTCAAAAGTGGTGGGCAGAGAACTGTGAGAAAGTAATCGAGCTTTACAATGTCCAAAAGTTGAACAAGCAAGCGTTCCCTCTTCCAACCCCTCCAAGATCTGAAGATGATCAGGTAAGCTTCAGATTCAGCTTGTAAAATATTATACCTTGAATGTATAATTACATGTTGAGTTCATAGCTTGTTCATCATCATGACCTTTACGTTTGTTAGTACAGGTTCTTTAAGTTAATATTTTTTCTTGGGTCCTATGTACATCTAAATTAAGAGTCCACTGTTTAGTTCAAGAACAAATCTAATAATTCTAGTTTCTCTCAAGTAATGTGATTCTCTCTTTCAAACAGAGCTTAAAAATTGAATCTGTTCAAGACAGCCCTGTCACGCCACCCTTAGATAAAGAACGCCTACCCCGAACCTTATTTCGCCCAACAGGGACTGGGTACTCATCCTCAGATTCCTATGAACACCACTCTATGCATTCACGCAATAACAATGACTCATGTGGACTTAATGCAACACCAAAACTCTCAAGCATTAGTGGCACCAAAACAGAAACATCATCAATGGATGCTTCTGTAAGGACTAGCTCATCAAGAGAAGTGGATCGTTCTGGAGAGTTATCTATCAGCAATGCCAGTAATCTGGAGACTGAATGGGTTGAGCAGGATGAGCCAGGTGTTTATATTACAATCAGAGCCTTGCCTGGTGGTGCAAGGGAACTCAGGCGTGTCAGATTCAGGTTAGCGCTCTTATCAACTTGATGACACAAGTACCCTGTGATAAATTTTCTACGTAAATCAACATGTGTTAAGAACAGGTATTAGCTTCATGATGAGGTGCAGCAATACTCCAGTACTCAGTCTACTGTTTTATTGTAGTCAGTCCATTAATTAACAGCAATCCAATGTTGTTATCATTGTTATTTTCTAATTAATATTCACAATAACATGATTTTGATATTGTTATTGTTATCATAATTGATTATAAACGTGAACTAAGGAGCTTGAATTGTACTCTAATGTCTTAATCAGCCGAGAAAAGTTTGGGGAGATGCATGCTAGACTATGGTGGGAGGAAAACCGAGCCAGGGTACATGAGCAGTATTTATGATCAACTCACAGCCTACAAGTCCAGTTATTTCTGAGTAAAGTGAAGCATTGTGCCTACATTGAGCTGTTCTTTCTCAGCATCGCAACATAAGTTGTTTCAGAAAGTCGCGAAGATGATTTTTAACTACCTTTACAGTCTATAGATACATGGGGTTAAGGTATACCATATTTAAGTAGGATCCTTGTATGAAAGAAGTTCAACCTTTGTAACTGCTTCAAATTATATGAATCTGAAAGGTTTTATTTGGACATTCTTAACTCTCATGCTTCATCAATAAATTTTTGGATGAAGCATTTTAGATGATAGTTTGTAAAACAGTGACATTTTGTGTCACTGAAAGAGATAAACGGCAGATCCTTACATATGTAGAACAAAATTTTGTTGTAAAACGACAAAATTTGATAATCTGAACAGAATTTTTCCGGAAATTGGAGAAACAGCATATTTGCTTCAAAATCCTCCTAAAACTATTTTGTAAGTGTCAAATGGATTTCATAATCTGAACTTATTAACTCAAAAGACTTACCATAAAGCCAAGCTCGATAGGTGAATTCATGGAAGATTCAGTGCAGGTTTCCAGGTAATGTCTTCAGGAGTTTCTAGGAACAAATTCCTCTACATTTAGTAATTCTACATAGGAACAAATTCCTCTACATTTAGTAATTCTACATAGGAACAAACTCTAGAACAACTTCTCTGTTTTCTTAAAGATGATAGTGTAGATGATCTTAACCATCTCTATTCACATCTCGTTGCTTTAGTTTTCGCTGTAGGAAAAGACGAAAACAAGTTCCCCGATAGTCCTTGCTTGTCCTTTGCCAATGGTGTTTGGCTCGACGAGTCTGTACCCCTCTAGCCTCCGTTTAAACATGTGGTGGATAGTCTGTACAAGGCTGCTTCTCATCGGTTTGATTTCACGAACAAGGTCAGGGTTTTTCTTGATCATATTCCACTAATCAGTTGCTTCATATCGTTTAAAATATATGATTATAAATTTACTCCATGCAGGCCGGTGATGTAATAAATTTTGTGAACTCATGGGTTAAAAATGAAACCCGTGGGCTTATCAAGGAGATTCTTTCTCGTGGATCAGTTAATGAGTCAACTAGGCTAATTTTTACCAATGCCCTCTATTTCAAAGGAGCATGGAGTGTAAGGTTCAACGAAAACAGAACACGAGACTCGGACTTCTTCCTCCTTAATGCATGGATGCTCAATCAAGGTTCCTTTTATGACCAGTTCTGAGAAACAATGTGTTGATGCTTATGATGGTTTCAAAGTGTTGAACCTTCCTTATAAACGAGATACAAACGATCAACGTTCCTTTTCCATGTGCATCTTCCTCCCCGATGCAACAGACGGGCTGCCAGCATTGATAGAGAAAGCTGGATCAGAGCCTGGATTCCTTGCCAATCATATTCCAGATCGTTTTTTCAATGTTCGCATGTTCTGGTGTCAGAAGCGTTACAGAAACTAGGACTTGTCTTACCCTTTAAAGATGTAGGTGTTACTGAGATAGTCGATACTCCTGAGCCTTACTACGTCTCAAAAATATTCCAAAAATCATTCATTGAAGTTAATGAAAAAGGCACTGAAGCTGCTGCTGTAACTTGTGTTACCATGTATTCTTACTGTTGTCCGGATTTTGAGCCTAGGCCGCTTGACTTTGTTGCAGATCACCCATTCTTGTTTGTGATTCGAGAAAATGTCACTGGAATTGTGCAGTTCATAGGACAGGTGCTTAATCCTGCACAAACTTGAAAGCCTGCTAGTAATTCTTGTTTGTTGATTAGTATTTACACGGGATCCCTTGTGGGTTCCTTTAGGTTTACATATGTGGGCTTAGGGCCCACAAGTAAATACAAGGATTAGTGTGCCTAATACAATTCTAGTATTTAATATTTAATTGGTCTTCATAGCTTCTAAACTAGCCCATTAACTAAATACAAATTCTTCATTGGGCTTCATGGTCCAACACTAGTATTTGGTCAATCGTTTGCAACAGTGCATAGTGTTGCCAACTTCTGGTATTACATCTGTATTTTTCAAGACACTAGGTTATAGCCCGTGCGGTACTTCATAATATTATTTTATAAAATTTATTAATATATTATAATAAAGATAAATTAAATGAACAAAATAATTTAATAAAGATTAAATAATAAAATCTTGAAACGATTAATATTAGTCAGGGATGTAAAAATCGGTAACTCGGGCCGAGTACTCGGCCGAGTACTCGTTTTGGACCCCTAAACCGATCTGAGTAACGACTAATCGGACCAAAAACCGGTTTTTGGTATAACTCGGTCAAGACTCGGGTTGACTCCGAGTAATCGGAGTCAAACTCGGGTTTGACTAAAAAAAATTCTTTTTTTTTTTGCTAATTAAATTTTTTTTTCATTGCTCAAAGGGATATGAAGACATTAACCACTGCGGTATTAACCATCTTAACTTCAGTTCAGTTTAGTCCAGTCCGGTATCTTAACTACTTTTGATGTAAGCCTCAAGCAGGTCAGTTCAGTTTAGTCCAGTCCGGTATCTTAACTACTTTTGATGTAAGCCTCAAGCAGGTCTGCAACTGATGCAGATGTAACCAAAACTCTTGTATCGTTTCTCAGTTTAAGGTTACAGTTAGACTTTTATATATAAATATCGGATTATATATATATATATATATATATATATATATATATATATATATATAAAGGTTGTAATAATATTATTAGTAATATTAATATTATTGTTAAGTTTTAAGTTTAACACATGTACACTAAAATTAGAATAAATACATATAAATTATGAGAAAAAAAAAGTTAAAAAACAATATCCGATTAGTAGTCCGAGTACTCATTCCGAGTACTCGCCGAGTTTCCGATTACTCATTTTTCTGGACCAAAACCGAGTTGGTCCGATTTCCGATTTTTACAACCTTGATATTAGTACAATTAAATGCTATTTTATATAATATAATAAGTACATTTAAAAGTTAATTTAGTCAAACTTGTGTTACATATGACATGTGACGATATGTATTAATGAGATTACCAAAATTGAAATATTCACTCAAAATTTTTTATTATTGAACTTACCAAAAATATAATGGACATTAATTATATTTAAAATTAATATACAAATTTCCATAATTGAACATGGATCAAATAATAATCTAGATCTAGTACAAAGCTAAAATGGATACCATACCTATAAAATGGATAGTCCATGGATCAAAATATAGTATAAAATTTTATCCGAGCCTAAATATGAATACTGAACCTAAGGAACGGGCTATCCACTAATTTATAATATATAGATATTGGACAATATAGTCGGACTATGGATTTTACGACAGTTTTTTGCTCTTCAAATGAACTAGTATAATATGCATTATTCTTACGTATTTCAAATCAAATTATATTTTTCTCGCACCTCGACTAATCCGGAGAACTGCTAACAGATTTGTACGGTGGAAATTATAAATTATTTTACAAGAATGATTGATGCATTGATTGATCGATGCATTGATGCAAAATGAATATTCTCCGATCAAGCTGTACAAAAATCCTCGGTAAATATACTTTTGTGTCACATTTTCTTTAGTGTAAATAGATTCTTCTTGATAAAATCTTTAATAATATTTGTTTAGAAAAACTAAATACATATTGCACAATTATGATATAGTTATACTCATATATACTCCTATTCCTTAGATTATTCACCAAAATTCAAAACTTTTAGGCTGTCAATTTTTTTAATGTGAAAAAGGGAATAATATCTTCTTTTAATGGGGTGGCAAAAAAATATATCTTTTTCAGATACCAGCTTTTACTTTAAATTACAAAATTGTACAGTGAATTCATTACCTTGGAGCTAAGAAAAATTTGTACAATTTGACTGTTGAATATATAGCAACAAAAATATAGACAAAAAATACATGATCAGCCCCCACCCTACAAAGAATCACACTCACGCGTGGGTCTGCCCCTTCTTTTATCATCATATACACACTCCTATACATATTTTATATACACTTTCATGTGAACTAATAACTCTCAGCTTGTACGGTGATTTCTTTTAATGTTGTTTGATGGATTTGTCCGGCATGTATTCAGATTTTGAGTGTTGATGGGATTTTTCGTGTTCGAACTCGAGTTCTGACTTCTGATATCATGTTAAGTTTTCGATTCTTTCAAATATTTCGAGAGCTATACACCATTGTCAAGTAATAGTATTTCATTGTTACTTTTTTTTTTCTCATGTACCAAAACTTGTCAGTTTGCTTTGCCTTGTGTGTCACCTACAAAATTCTAGCCATTTCCCCCTCATTTTTTGCTGAAGCTTTTTTTTCCTCTTGGAAAACATGAGTACATTTTCTGTAGAACCGAAAAATTTACGACGAAAAACACCATCATTTTCTTCATCTCTTCTCGACTCAATTTACAGATCGATAGATGAGCCATCGGGAAAAGAAGACGAGAATAGAATGAGAAGGACGCGTGAGGTGGATTACGAAGAAGAGGTTCCAAGTCTTCGACGGGCTATCATGGTTGAGAAATGGATAGAAGATCACGGGAAGAATAACAGTAAAACTAGTAAACATTCTTTGAGGAATTCGAATGGCTCGAATTCTTCAGATTCCAGCTGCTGTGCCACCTTATTTTCGTCATCGGATAATGAGTCCTCTGTGACTAGATCATTGCAAAAATCTTCATCTCTTCACACAATGCAGACACCAAAGCGCGAAAAGAAGTTCATTTCGACAACAAAATCTAAAGCTTTGCAGATCTATAGTGAACTAAAGAAGGTCAAACAGCCAATTTCTCCAGGAGGTCGAATTGCAAGGCTTTTGAATTCAATTTTCAGCTCGAAAACCTCAAAGAAACACAACTTTTGTAATGAGAATCTATGCTCTGTAACAAAATCACGATCTTTAAAAGACTTAACTACAAGTTCTTATGCAGCTTCTTCATTATCGACAACTTGCTTGAGCAAAACACCATGTAAAATAGATAGCAATGGCATGAAAAGGTCTGTGAGATTTAGCCCTGTTATTAAGAATATTGTCGGTGAAGATTGTAAGAAAAAGAATGTTCACAAGGATGACCCGAGGATTGTGTCGTTTCCAGTCACGAGGAATGCGGAGAAGAAAATGTACAATGCAGTTGTCGGAGATGTTCCCAAGTATAGAGAAACATGTTATAAAGCTGATCACGAAGAATTTGAGGATGATAATGCAAGTTGTTCTAGCTCAGATCTGTTTGAGCTAGAAAACATCGGGGTGAAAGTTTATGCAGAAGAGCTGCCTGTTTATGGAACTACTAAGCTCAAAACTAACAAGGCCATTGCAAATGGTTATGCTTTCTAGCCAATTCTTTTTTAAGCATTAGCTTAGTAATCTCTTGGCTTATGTTTGATTTAGCAACAAGTTTTAGAAGGATGGTTATAGATATTGGGGCTGTTAATGAAAATCAGGTGTCTTTTCCATTTTTAATCATGAATCTTTATCAACTTAGTTTTTATCAATATTATTATATTGTTCTAACTCAATACTTGAAATTTTAAAGTTTTGTACTACGTTTTAGAGACATTCTTGCTTCTAAATGTTCCGGCTCATATCTTAGAATTTCAAGTTATTATGTTGTCTTTCCCGACTCCAAGAGTTAACATCGACATCCACTTAGTCTGTAAAGATGAAGTAAGGGCAATGTGATTAACGTTACATCCGACAACATAACAGATTAGTAGTGTATCGATGACAGTAGAGTTAGAATTTGGGGTTTAGTGGAGGCACAAGAAAGGAGACAGTGACCGAGTAAGGAATCTTACAAGTCAAAAAACGAAAGTTCAGGTATGATAACGCACATTCAAACAAACTTTTTTACTAATGAAAAAGTAGATTTTGCAAAATCAACACTTTTCCACACTACATAGTTTTTTAATAATTACTTTTTTTTTTTTGAAAGATTTTTTAATAATTACTTGTCTATTCATTTTCCACACATCAAAATCAAATCCCCTTATTTTCTTTGGTTGCTGGAGACTCCTCCCAAAGCAAAGGAGCTCCAGCACTCAAGACAGCAGTTGGGGCATCAAGACATTTTTCTTTTGCTAACTAAACATATTCGCACATTCATTTTGTCTTCGACAAGCCTAGAATTTTCGACATTGCATATAAATAGTGAGAATGGTCATTAGGATAATTTTTGTTCACTGCGATATGTGATTGTAAGAAACTTATTACAGTGAGAAATATTTAAATTAATGGGATATTAAGCTTTTGTTTACTTGCTAACATGATCATGTCGGTTCAATTATAGTGTAGGTTGAAAAAGGAATATGGTATAGATAGCACGTGCATCTGAATTCATTTCTGTATTACCAGAGAGTTTAAATTTCATAATAGTGAAGGTACAATACAAAAGCCAGATACCTCACCCACGTACGGATAGAACAGAATAATATAAGAACATGACGAACATAATGAAGGTTCATGTATGTTATAATCTCCAAATAATACATACCCGTATCAATTATAGAGAGTATGCACCGCAGACTATTGACAGAAGGTCCACTCGATTTGGTTGGAAAGAACGAAAGCTTGAAGTTTAATGCCGTAAAATTATGCAAGACAAATGATTCTCGGTCTAGCCACTAGCAGTATCTTCATCGCTCAGTTTATCTGAAATAGAGGGTTCAAGACTTGTCTAAAGCAAAATGGGATGCACGAGTGTGTTCAATTATGAAAGAAATTTTGTTAAGTAGTTTATGTAAATGTAATGTGTGAGATTCAAATGCAAAGAGACAATAGTGCAGGTGAACACCTGGTGTTGTCTTTAGCTGTAACTTACATTACAGGCCTACACATGCAATCGTGTACACTAATTACTCTGCAGTCTCTCCTGCTCAGGCTTTGTAAAATGCCTTGGGATGAGAATCAAAAAACTAAGAACTTGTTGAACTAACGTAATTATCTGTTCGTGTCAAAACGAAGAACTTGTTCAACAAATCACCGGTTGGCGGTTACAGTGATATGAATTACCAGTCACCATATTAGTTAAAATCACTGAAATGATTGGATTACCATTAATAGATGATTGCGATGAATTCTTAGATGCATATATGACTTAATGTTGGAGTGTTGAGGACAATTCAGAATTGTCTGAGGATGTGCAAGGAGACTGATAATAATTGTACAGATTCAAATCGAATACTGAAATAATATTTTTTGAATAAAAAAATCTGACACTGAAATAGTTACAGAAACTCCTCACTTTTGCCTTTCAAGTATTTGAGTTTGGAAAACTAGAAAATCGAACAACTAATCTGACAATTTTTTGATTTTATTTTGAAAATGCTAAAACGTTTATAAAGTAGTAAAAAAATTTACCCTGTGCATTCTGGCATTACGCAAGTACAGTTTAGAAGAAGATGATTACCTTAAACTGTGCACACAGGAAATGTATATTAAATTTCAATGGAAAAATCACCAAAAATAATAACAATTATGATATATTTACACACATGTAAAAGTATGATGAATGCAGAAGTGGCAATGACAAGTGGATAACCTTATCTACCTTAGCAAAGTGGAGAAGTTGCCACCTAGGACAAAGATGCACTTGCAAAATCTTCCCAAAATTTCCACCTCTCATCACAATTGCTCCCCCTAATATCTATTTCCATCTATCTGAAACACCACCATCCATTCAACAAAGTTTTGAAACGAAAAACTGAGAAACAGCAAAAGAGAGGATAGCAATGGTCTCTACCTCTGCAGTTTTTATGGCTATGCCAATAACTTCTGCAAGCCAGAAGAAGATACCAAGCTCTGAAGCCTTCTTTAAGCCATTGCTGGTGAGGCCTTCAAAGGCAATGGTGGCATCAAAAGCTGCCGTAAGTTTCAAAGTTAATGCTTCCTTTAAGGAGAAAGCAATCACAGGGTTGACAGCTGCTGCACTGACTGCCTCTATGGTGGTTCCAGATGTAGCTGAAGCTGCCTCAGGTGTTTCACCATCTCTCAAGAACTTCCTGCTAAGCATCTCTGCAGGCGGAGTTGTACTGGTTGGAATTATAGGTGTTGTAATTGGTGTTTCCAATTTCGATCCTGTCAAGCGGGGCTGAGCTGCAGCTCCATCCTACACATTCTTTTCGTTTCTTGTACCTCTTCATGTTGAACTGATAATTTTCATATGTGTAACTAAGAACAATTTGTTCATCGTAATTATGCTGAAACATGTATTTTACGGCTCTGTTTAAACAACACAAATATATACTCGAGGATACAAACTCAAAGCATTCAACAAAGTAGGATCACATTGCAGGAATTCAAGTACAGTAGAAAAAGAACTCCAAGCTGTACATAAACTAAAGCTGTAAGTAGTTACAGAGGCCATGAGATATAACATTATAACAAAGCCGCTGGCTGCAATCATCTTAGATCAAAATTTTACGTCTAACCATATAGATAAAGTGGACATGCTGTTCAAATTGTGTCTAAATACAACTCAATAGATGGTGCATACTGCATACAGATCATAATGTTGCAAAAAAAACCTCATCATTTGTTCAATAACTTCAAATCGGATTAAAGCTACTATATAGCTACATTATTTCAGCGAGACTTCGGAATCAAATCAAGAAGGTATCTAGTTTCAGCAACATAATTGACCTTCTCTGCTTTGACAACTGTTATTTTCACCTTCTGTTCGTCGCCATATAACTCCTCCTTGATTTTAAGCTTCAGCAGAAATTGTGTAAAAAGACCTCTCAACATAATTTGTGCAAACCGCTCATCATCCTGCTGTTCATGCTTTAGCAAATACAACTCCTTCGCAGAACAGCCTATAATCTCTTCACCAGATTCCTGGAAAGCAGTCATCCATGTTAACCCAGAGTGATCCTGAACTTGGAGCTGAAGAAGGTATCTGTAATCACACTCATCAAATTCTTGATTACACCTGTCACATTGCCATCTAGAGCCTGACCGAGTCACTTTCTTATTACACTGTCTGTCCCCAATCATCAACGGGCAAGCTGTGTAGCAGAAATTGTCCGTCTTTATAAAAGTGATGTATGCCTTCACTGTGACCCAATCTGGCTTATCTGATCTACCGAGACCTTCATCTTTAATCTGTGAGAGAGTTTTACGTATCTCATTCCTTGATGCACCAGGCACTAGGTCTCTAGAGATGGACTGAGAAGCAAGATCTTTTCCACCTCGATCAAACCACTGTCTCAAATTTATAGCTTCTGGAGAATCTGGATTTATAAAGATCTGGCTAGAAGAAATGGTCCCAATGGACTTACCACTGAAGTCACTAACTTTCCCAGCCTTTATTGCTACAACAGGAAAGAAGCCGGTATCAACCATTTCTTGCAGCTTTTGACCTTCCTTGTTGCAAAATTCACCCCACATAGTTAACTCCACACTCCTTCCAGATTGGTCCTTCAACTTCAGAACCCTTCTCTGAGTTTCCATGCCATTCTTTCTCAAGATTGGCACTGAAGGGTTCACAGTTATCACAACACCTATAACATCCAATATAGAATTGTTCTCAGCATTCTCGATTTCATTAATAGGTCTAAAGGAGAACTGCTGTTGTGGAATTGAAGCATCTTCATCAGGACAAAGATCCACAGTTGAAGTGGCCTCCAAAAATATCTCCCATTCATTTTTCAGGTGGTTGAAGTTCTTTTGTGCAGGTTTCAAGCTACCTTTTGATATCACATACACTTTTCCGGCCTCAATGGTATCATAAAACCGGTCAACAACAGCATTAAAGCAGGTCACACGTATTTCTCCCCCATCAGAGTCAAGCAGATCAAAAGAAAATACTTTCCCATCCCCCTTTGAATTGTTGTAGCGTCGAAGGTCTCCTTTAGCAGTAACTCTCGCTTTGATAGCCCATCGACCCTGGTAAGGATTTAACGCAGCAATAGGAATAATGCGGGCAGGTGCTTCATTTTTCATGATTGTCCCCTGGTTCCTGTAATTTGGAGGTGGCTGATACGCAGGCTGAACAGTTGGACGGTAGCCCTGTTTATTACTATTTGGCACACTCGGACCACTATAATTATTTCTCATACTTGAAATTTTGCTTCCAGAGGTAACATTAGGCATCGGTTTTTGTTCTGCAGAATCAGGTTCAGGAATCAACTTTGGGTTACCGATTATCTCACAACCTGTTATAATTGTTTCCATGTTCACAACAACAACAATCCTGCAACAAACATAAATCACCCCAAACTGTAAAAGCATTGTAGACTATTTTCAACTTTCAATACGACATCCTGAACTTAGCCCAAATCAAAGTAAGTTTCCAAAGATTTAGTAATCGAGGTAATTTCTATATACTCGATTTCAAATTACATATTACAGATATGATCCATGATTCTTCAGAAAATAATAACTATAAAAGCTAACACCAAAAAAAATAGAAATGAGAAAAACTTTCTTATAAGTTCGAATCAAGTGATAAAACTACCAGCTAAATTCAGAGTTTGTCACACAAGTCTATGTTATATAAAACAAATCTCAGCCAGTAGTGATGGTCTAGAAAAGTAAATTAAGAATCCTCACTAGGAGAAACTGACCACTAACAGATACATATAATCACAAATGATTAAGCATCAAATACATAATACGTTTTCATTACATACAAATGTACCACACTGTACCCTAAACAATACCACAACAATTAGTACACTTGTTTTCAATTTAAGTATCCTCACTCAGTAATTCTAACTTCGCGTAAATTCCACAAACAGATCCCCATTATAACAATCATATGAGCATCAAACACATACACAATACTATATCACCATGTATAATTGTATCACATCGTATCATAAATATAACCACAACAAGTACACTCACATACATACAATAGCCAAAAACAACAAAACTAAATAAAACAGAAAAAATCATAGCTGAAATTTCAGCTTAACATACATATATGATATACCATAAGCCACTAGCCTCGAAACCGGAGAATCTAATTAATCTATCGAGATTATTAATTTAACAAGGTTATTGAATTCTAGAGATTATACTGTACTTACAAAAATTCGAGTGAGCAATGATAAACAACAAAGTAAAATAAACACAAAAAACATAGCTAACATTTCAGCTTAACATACATATACCATAAATTACTAGCCTCTACGAGGTTACTGAATTCTCAAGATTATACCGTAGATACAAACATTCAAATAAGCAATGATAGAAAACCAATGTAAAATAAACACAAAAATCATAGCTAACATATCAGCTTAACATACACATACCATAAGTTATTAGCCTCAGGAGCAGAGAATTCTATTTTATCTATCGAGATTATTAATTAAATGAGGTTACTAGATTCTCGATATTATACTGTACATACAAAGATAAGTGAGCAATGAGTAAAAAACACAAAACTCATGGCTAACATTTCAGCTTAACATACATATACCGTAAATTACTAGCCTCAGGACCGGAGAATTCTATTTTGTCCATTGAGACTATTAATTAAACGACGTTACTAGATTCTCGAATATTATACCGTACATACAAATATGAGTGAGCAACGATTAAAAAGAACACAAAAATTATAACTAAACATACATGTAACGTAAATTACTAGCATCAGAACCGGAGAATTCTATTAATATATCGAGACGACTAATACGAGGTTTATCGATTTCTCGAGATATTACCGTACATACAAAAATTCAGAGAGAAATAACATAACTACATACTGAGGAAAAATATAAAACGTACTTTCGAGAATTGATGTTCTGGCAGACATAATCGATAAGCTGAACAACAGATCCAGCGACGACTTGGCCGGTTGTGACTCGTTCATTGAGCTGACTCGCGAGCATTGCGTGCTGAGTCAACACGCCGTCGGAAATCAATAACCGGTAACGCTGATTAGTACCGATGATATTGATTTTTAGAACTTGAACGACTGGCCTCGCGTTCATATCTCCGTTGATTATCGCCGTGATGGCGTTTGCAGTCAGATTCACCGGCATCGAGAGAGAGAGAGAGAGAGAGAGGAGAATTGGGGGAAAAGCTAGGGCAAATTTAAAAGGGAGGGAGTAGAGGGGAATGAAAAGCGATGAGATGGCGCGGACGGATCTACTACTACAGTATATTAAATAAGGGAAAAATAAATAATGAACTACTATTAAATAAGGGGAAAATAAATAATGATATTTCAAATGGATTATTACATCAGGGCCGCTGAATGGGATGTGATGAAAACAAAATATGAAATACAATTTGTAATTTGTGTCACTTTTATAATATTTAATTTCATTTGGTATTTTTATATCTATTAGATATTGGTAGCTAATTGTCCACAAAAAGATAAAAAAAAAAAAAAAAATTCATTTAAAAATACGGTTAAGATTTCAATTTTGAGAAAAGAATTCATAAATTTATTTACGTTTCAAGCAACACACAATGAGTTATTCGTTAATTGCAAGTTAAAAAATGTACGAGTTAAATGGGTAAGCGTGTAGATTGTAAATTTTATTCATCCAAATCCATGTTTAATAAACTTTTGCGAGAGTTGGCTTCATGGTCACTCACCAAGGTCACGAGATTCTTGCACGGTTGCACCTCTTGCGTCTTTCAACAACACATGATCATCTCCAAATCAACCATCAACCATATAAATAAATTTTGGGTTTTATATCGCCACTCGGTTCGTCAAAAACTATCATTTAACCCACTGTACTCATCGGGGTCTCATTTACATCACTAAACTAAGAAAACATATCATTTGCCCCCTATATATCACTTAGGCCACCATAAATTGTATTATTTTTGTGAATGCAGGGGGGCCAAATGATATATTTTCTTAGTTTAGTGGTTTAAATGAGACCCTGATGAGTACGGTGGGTTAAGCGATAGTTTTTGACGAACCGAGTGGACACTTTGATATAAAACCCAATAAACTTTTAACATCATTTTGATAAGAAAAAAAATCAGACAAACTCCAAAAATTGCACCATTTTACGAATTCAGGCTATGATCAAAGATAGACATATGTTGAAGTAGATCCTGAACGTTTTCAAAAATATAGTACATTCCAAGTTGCATAGTTGCAGTGACCACAAACATGTAGTTTCGATCATTTTGCAAATGGCCGAAATAATTTTGAAGAGCCAAATAGCTAGGTAACATCTAAACAAACCTTAAAAGACAGCATACAGTCCCCAAGATTCTGATATATATTTTAACAGGCCAAACATTGCATGGTTTCTGCTCTGCTAGGCTGATGAATTACTTTCAAGATTTAAATCCATCTCAATTTCAAGTTTAATAACAGAAATAATTCTTGCTACAACAAGTTGTAAAACAAAAGGTGTTGGAGATAAATATTGAAATTAAAGGAAAAGAAAATAAAATAAGATAAGAACTTCAAAACTCCTGGCTGAGTACTAGGTCTGAGATATCAAACACAATATTCCCACAAAATTAACAAAACTGGCAGGCAAAAGAACACTTAGTATCCACTGCTACAAGTAAATAACATTATATCAAAGATTCACAGCTTCCATGATAAAATGTTTTAAGCAACTGGGATCTGGCCGGGAATGGGGGAAGCACCAAGATCGATGTCGGCTGCGGGTAGTACTGTGGTGGCAATAGGCTGGCGATATTCTTCTTCCTCTTTTGGAGGATGAATGGTCACCAGATCGGGAAGAGGAGTCATTGGTCCTTGCTTTCCTTTCGGGTCCCATGCGAGCATTATCTTAACCTTAATTCCGAGGACTCCCTGAATTTGAAATCCAAAGCAATAACAAGATGATCATTATAAGAACCAAGTTTTAAAACTTCAGACACTTGATATTGTATGCTACATGACACAGGAGTATGTTTTATGTGATAAAGAACCAAGTTTAACGGCAGACCTGTCTAAGAAGCACGTGTCTAACAGCTGAATCAATGTACTCCTTAACTGGCTGACCGGACGAGATCATGTACCCATCCTTGAATTTCATGGACTTGGCACGCTGAGCCCTCAACTTTCCACTAACAATGACCTAGTAAATATAACAGAAAACATATAAATGCACAACCCCAAAAATATTACATTGTATGGAATGATGAAAAGCGGCAGATACAAAAACAAACCTCACATCCCTTTGCTCCACTCTCCATGATGAATCTCAAAACACCATAGCAGGCCCTGAAATAAAATTATAACAATATGATTACATAATATAGGAATGTAATTTGATGGGGAGCAAACTAAAAAACTGCAATATTTTTTAGGAAAGATTAAAAATTAGATATCAGGGGATGCAAAATCTAATTGTCACATAAAAGATTATTGAATAATATGCAACTTTCTCGGTTGAAAGTACTCATACTTTAAAGCAAAACGATTAGATGAAAATATATTAAAAATGTAGCAAACCCAAGAACAGATAGTTAGCAAATTGCAGACCATCAGAAAAGAAATGGGCAGGCTTTAGTTATAGTCATCTTCGGCAAGAAAATAGCCTATCTGCTTTATAGATGACATGACAGGTCAAAGGATGAAGCACTTGGTACCAAAAATAATAATTAAACAGAAGATTTGATAAATGTACATTGCCCTGCCAAGACCCTTTCTGCAATAAGCACTGAACTAATGTCCAATGAGAGGATCAGGGCAGGAAGGAAGGAAGTTAATGTTGCCACCTTCCGACACAAGATTGGTACCAAAATTTCCAATTTGCTATGTAGGTGGTCATGCCCAGTACTTATGACATAATTATCAATAAAGTTTCTCTAAATGTCTTAATCTCACAGCATAAATGATGTACTACAATTGCTCTAGCAAAATTTCTAATATGCAAGGCAGTAATATAACAAATTTTTAATGTTAGATAAAAATTTGATATATAAAGAAAGCAAGTCCAACAAGAGAAGCTGTAATAAAGCACAGGAAACAGATAAAACATATCTAAAAACAGATAAGCAGCATATATATTCGTGTGAAGCCCTTTCCATAACCCTCTATACAAATACAGTACAATATTATTGTACTTTTAAGAACATGATGGAAAGGAGGTATAACATTAATATTGTCACCTTCCGACACAAATTTGGTACATAGTTGTTCCGATTTGCTTTGTAGGTGACAATATAATGTACATAACATATAAATTTAGAATATTACCAAATTACAGCTCAAGCACTTTAGTTACAATATAATTGCCAAGCTGCGCATTTTACTGAGTACAAATTATCATTAAAAAAAAGCTTTAAGAACAATTAGTCGAAGTCAGGTACAAGATACCTTCTAACAGCCAATCCTCCAAGAAGCTTGTATCGGAGAGACTCAGCCTGAGCAATAGCGCAGAGACCCCTGTTGTTCACCTTCTCAGCGTAAAGCTCAACACTGTTCTCTGGGAACTTGAATCTTTTCTGTACAACAGATGTCAGCTCCCTAATTCTCCTTCCCTTCTCACCTACAATAACATTTCAATCAATCACATAAACTCCAATCAACAAACAATCAAAACAACTTTAAATTTAATTGCCAATCAATAAAACACAAATCATAACTCAACCAGTTCAATCCAGCTCCATAAACCAATACACATACACATAATTACATAACTAGCCTAAAATACGATCACCAAATCATTACAACATCGAAAATCATACATCAATTAGTGCATACAGCTTCGTAAACTAAATACACATACAAACATAATTTTAAATTAATTTTTCGATAAACCGAGATATATAAACACACTGCTTCAATTCTGTTAGTACCGCAAAACTACATCAATTTATCGAGATTTCAAGATATATATTATTAACACATCAATGTTAAAAAACACACTACATCTATTTCTATTAGTACCAAAAAACACTTTAATTTATCAAGATTTTAAGACTATCAGTTTAGAAATGAATACCGAGAACATTCTGAGTACGAGTAGCACGGATGATAATCTCTGTGCGCATCGGAGTAACTCTAACTTCCACACCAGAGTATCCATCCTCAGCTAGCTCTCTTGTCAATACTTCGTTCAATTCAGCGAAGAAAACGCCGTCAGCGACGAACTGCAATCAATCAATCACAATTCAGTTCACATAAACAACATATAACTCAAAAATTCACCATTTCAGTTATTCAAATACTAATTCTTTTAATTGCACAATTTATAAATGTTTAAATTTTATCATCGATTTGTTTCCCTCTCAGTCTCTCTATCTCTCTCTCTCTCACTCTCTCTCTCTTTTCTCTCTATCCCTCTCTCACTCTCTCTCTAACTCTCTCTCTCTTCCTCTCTCTCTCTCTCTCTCTATGAAAATGATGTGTGAATGAATTGGATAGGAGAACAGACCTTTCGCTTTTTGCTCAACTGAGTCGCCATGGTCAGGAACGATTAGTGAGTTAGATCGGAACGAGCTGCTTAATCTTTGATGTTGGTCTGCAAATGCACGCCCTCTGTTGTGCTAGGGTTTTGTTAATGTGTGAGATTATATATGTTGTAATTGTCTGATGGACAGGTGGCCTTTTAGGGTTTGTTATCAACGGACGGGATTGATTTTGGAGTTTTTTGGGCTTTTTAAGTCAATTTGGGCTGAAGGATAGATGGAGTTGCTAATTTTAGTTTTGGTCCATTAAACTTGAAAGTGTAGCCCAAGTGTAGGTTTGCAATTTTTTGCTGTGGATGAATGATATGAACTTACAAGCTATTCTAAGGCCCATGACAAGTATAAATGACAGTAGGCCCAACTGAGTGATCATTTTGTTTTCTATACTAATACTAATCAACATATCTAGGCCATTATTCTATAGAGGACCTCATTATATAGAGAATATGAGAGAACTACTAATTTTATATGATTCTATAGTAGAATCAAAGTTTTAATTTTTGGTTCTATAAAAAAAATATCATTTTTTTTTGTTTTATAAAAAAAATCTGATTTTGTAACAGAACCACTGCTGACGTGGCAATACTGCTGACGTCTGCTGCCACATCATCACTGCTGAGGTGGCAGTGCCACATCATCAATGATGACGCCACTGATGACGTGTCACTGCCACGTCAGCAGCGATGACGTGGCAGTGCCATGTCAGCAGTGACGTGGCGAAATCGAATTTTTTTTTTTTGGAGAAAAATATTTTTGAGAAAAAAATTACAAAAAAGTGGTTCTATTGTAGAATTGGAAAAAATATATGGTTCTCTCATATTCTCTATATAAGGAGGTCCTCTCTAGAAGGGGACTCGACATATCTATATCTATATCTATACTAATCTATAATAAGCAAACTAGGATAATTGGTAGTTTGGTTGTTTGTTTCAACCAATCATTAAAAATATAGTGATCATTAGATATTTAGTAAATAGATGATAACCGTTAGATCTAATAATAAGGAATATTCTATATTTAAATCCCTAAGGTTCGAATCTCGTCAACAACAAATTTACATTAAGATTTTATATTATTAGTTTTATATAATACATGTCATTTATTAAATAACCATTATTAATACTAATAATTTTATTAATTAAAATTATAATGTTAAATTATATCCATAATAAATTATACTCTATTTTGTTTAATCATATAATTTTAAAAAAATTTAAAAGTAACACGTGCTTTGCACGGGCTATAAGCTAGTTCTTAATAAGTGGTAGAACCTATTAAAATTTACCCATGGGTAAAAAAAATTACCCAACTTCCTTATTTTGAACTACAATTAACCTAATTTGGTAATGATCCACGGATAATTCATTTATTAACCGATTTATCCTATTTCTAATCAATTTTAATCCATTTAAAATAACATATTTTATCTTTGAATCCAATTTTTTTTTTAATTTTGAATGTAAAGATTGACAGCTATATTCATACATATATGGATAAATAATAACTTTTTGCCTAAAATCAAGCTAACAATATCATTACAGAATACACACACGATGTAACCTACATCAATATCTATCCATATCTTGCTTTCTATTCTTTCATTTTCAATTATTCAAATCCATGCCTAATTTCAAATCGAATCCATAGTTTTCTTTATATGTATACAGTTCTATGTTTTGGCTGTGTAAATATATATTCGTGTGTTTATATGTGTGATTTTTGTTTGTTTGTATTTGCTTCTGATTGTTTATTTTGCATAATTGATAAATATATTATGATTGATTTCTTCATCTCCTTTTAACTATTTTTTATGTTTTTGCAATGATACAATTATGATAATGGCGAAGAACAATTATTTGTAATCAAGAATCTCATATAAGGGACATTGTGAACATAACATTGCTAAAATCCAAAGGAGGTAAGAACGTGAGGTTAATTAGTATCAGCAAGGGCCAACCAACTGCTAGTGCTATAATTAAATATTGGCAAAAATACCTTAAAGGTAAAGTTAAGAGGAATGAAACAGGGGATTTTTCAATGATTAAATTACCAATGTACTCCAAAAGATCATAATTCACTCGGTGGACTTTAATCTACATTCATCAATTTAGCAGTAAATATAAGAGATAGTTTCATGTCACTTGTCCATGTTTGGGAATTTTATAATCATATTACAACATGGCAGGACTCATTAAAAGAAAAGAAAAGGTTTCTCACCAGAAGACCCATATTAGACTGGCAATGGGCATGCTATCCGAAATTTGATGCATTACCATAACGATTCTGAAGACTTTCAACAGATTTCTCCAAGGATTGGGCAAGCTCGGGAATAAATGTTTTGCACACTGAAACATGACATCAATAAAATGTGTAGTCTACACTATAAGGTGCTCATGTTACCTTTATCTTGTTAGTCAAGTAATTCTACTATATATAACCAAAAAGTACTAGATATCTACTTCGATTAGAATCTTTAGATCTCAAATGAACATTCGAAGTTAGTTAGTTTCAAAAAAGTAAATTACAGTTTTAGATTTAAGTTTCCGTTTATGCGTCTCTTTAAAATATAAGTGGAGGCATATGTACCACGAGATGCACTAGCCTCTGCCTCTGCTATGAACTCCATATATGATGCCAGAACAGACATTAAAATTGTTACAAAAGTGTAAAGATCACAAATATACGTAGTTACACAATAAAAATTACCTTCATTGCTTCCTGGCTTTCACCTATCTTCTCATTAATCTTCTTGTACTCCTTTTCAGCTTCGTCCATAGCTTGTTGGCATCCTTGCGTTTGAATCTGTTTGACGTTCAAAGCCCAACAAACAGTTAAATATGGCAACAATAGGCTAATAGTCTAGCACAACTTGGTATTCATCAATTTGAAAAACCAATTCACAAAAACATACAGAACTTTTACACTTAAAACAAGTGGTACTTCAAAAAATAAATCATGAAAGGAATGCTTACTCAACTTTACCATTCAATACCTTTCGAAGCGACGACTTATACCAACGGATATTTCATGTCTTACATATTTTGAAAATCATTTTTAAATCTATCTGAAATGTTTTCACATGATTTATTGCCTCCTAATGTAAGATCAATCTCGTATTTAAAATATTACTTTCCCCCGATGCCCCTAATGACTACATCTACTCGGAGAATATTATTTTAAATACATTAGTATTTCTCCTTATGCTATGGAATATTATATTACTTCTTGACATGATCTATAATAGGTCTAGGAAGGTCTAGGAATTTTTCCGGAATTTTACAAAAATATTTTTCCGAAAATCGTTTTTCAGCCAATGGTTACTATTCATTATTTTGGTTCAATTTGTTTTAGTCGACTTGTGCAATTCCAAAAATTATATAACTTTGGGGAATGACTTATTTTTCGCACGAATTTATTCGTAAATCAAATCAACTAATTTCTCAAAACTTTTTTAAACGTGTTCCTAAATATATTCAAGGATGTCTCTCCCAAAATTTCAAGTTTAACCTTTTAGAATGTGCATTTGGGTTGAAATGAGTTTGAAATTCACATGTAATGCAAATGCAAATTTATTCATTGTTTATCAGAAATCAACTTTGCTGGGGTTAAGAGGATAAGGCTGAGAAGATATTTTATTTATTTATTATTACTTTATTAGAGTCGTTGGATGGTTGATAAGTGGCAAAATGTGAGCCATTGGATCAATCCTAGAATCCTATTCTTTGACTATCAATGAAAGCCACTTCTCACCATTTTTTCAAAAGCAAATCAAGCAAGGAAGTGCTGCATATATCACTCTAGAAATTCTAGTTCATAAGGTGCTCTTTCTATTTCTTATGAATTTCTAGTTATAAGTTTGTTTTTCTTTCGATGTCTTCATCTTTTGCAAGCTTATGATATTGCTTCACTTCTTCTTCATTCTTTTTTCTTCTCAAGCCCGTCGTGAGCGAGGTTATGTTCCACTCTATGATTTTATAGTTCGCCTTTATGGCCGGTTAAATTAAGGGTGATAGTTCATAGCTCAATTCGAGGAAATAGTTAAAATACCCCCGCTAGAAGAAAGAGATGTAGAATTGCTTGGTTTCTTCATTAACTCCATTGATTTTGACTCTTTTTAGTTTGGTTATAGTCCACTCGATGGTTCAAATATCTATTAGATTGGCTTGGTTGAACAAAGAGTGATAGACTATAGTTAATCTCACTAAAAGTGAATGTTAGTGCCCAAAACAAAGAAGTTATGCTAGATGTCTTCTTGAATTATTTGGTCACTCTTGTGGTTTGTTATAGTCCATTCTATTCAAGAATCCGCCACATTGGCTTGGTTGAACAAAGAGTGATAGGCTATAATTTATCTCATGTTTTATGTGCCTAAAGACCAAATAAATCAAGTAGTGCACTTAGCCTTTAAAACCCATCTTGTACATGTTTTTAGGTTCGGTTTTGGGGGCTGATTTTTACTTTAAGTGGAAAGTTTAAATAAATTTAAAAAGCCTATTTAGTTCTTGAATGCTTTCCGAAAAGAGCATTAAGCATTGAGTTTACATTTTTGTTATCTTACTTTCGGAACGAACTAAGTATTCATATGGTTTATTCGAAAGTCTAAACCTTTGATTCAACTTTGAATATAATCCGGGGGAATATATTGTACTTTATTTAAGTACACTGATATGGGCTGAAAATAAACCCTAAAAATACATTTAATGTTGTATTAAATGAACTTAGAATGGTCCAAGGGTAGAAGCCCATTAAATAGGGCCCAAGACCCTAATTAATTATCAATTTCGTAATTGATTATTCAGCAAATAAAAGACCCCATATTTGAGTCAACACGGGAACCTAATCATATTAGAAGTAATCTTCAAAGGCATATAATTCTAATTCTTATCTTCTTATCTGTTAGAAGGCTCTAGAATTGGGCCTAAGCTGTGACTTGCCCATCAAGACACCTAATTCTATTCTAATTCCAAGGCATCCAATGCCTATATAAAGGACCTGATCCTTCAATTCAGAACTACGTTTTTGGCTTGATTCTTGATATTTGCAAGATACGTAGGCATCTTGTGAGGACTCGAGTTAAGTCACGAAACACTTGATCAGCCATTGAAGCTCGAAGCTCACACGCCTGTGCATCAAATACACAAACCCTAGCCGCAACACTAGTAACCTAGTTTTTATTTCACAACATTTGGCGCCGTCTGTGGGAACTTCGGATATCAACCATGGTTACCACCCGGAGAACACCAACACTTTCTGAAACCATCACTAACACCACCACACCCCCGACTGGAGAACAAGTGCCCTCAGGGACGAATTCTCAACCGCTAGTCACTCGGCCGCAAGGAACTGAAGCACAACCTCATGACTCGTTACCCCTGAGCACGAGTCCCACCACCCAAGGGACGAATCCCCTTCAGATGGTGATCGCCCCTCTCGGAGGGCAGTCCGCTCCACCTACCGCTCAGATCTCTACAACGGTGATCCCCGCAAGCACGAACCCGCTATATGGGTTGCCTAATTATCCCCCGTACCAGGCCGGACCGAGTGGTCACGCCCTCCAGATACACGAGCCCTACAATCCACCTTACATCAGGGGTTTAGGACCCAATCAAAGCCAGCAATACTACGACTACTCAGGCCCGTACTCTGATGATTCATCCTCGGAAGAAGATAGGGACGAAGCCCCAAGAAGACGTCGTCCAAGTAAGGAACCCGTTGGACGCCGAAGAACTCATGACCGACCTCCCTTAACAGCTGCTGAAAAAATCAAGGCTCACGAGGCCAAGATCCAAAAATTAAAGGAGGACATAGAAAGGGAACAACGAAGACAGAATCAAAATCGACCCCCACCAGTGACGAGAGAAGACATTCCTTTTGTTAATTTGGAAAGCACCCCAAGGAGAGAGAGAAGGATCGAAGTCCCTAGAGGTAGAACCACGATGGTCGAAACTCCCAGAGGCAATCCTGAAGACTTGATGCAGCTGGGAGATCCTGATGATCCAACCCCTCCATTCACTGAAGAGGTAATGAATGCGCACATATCACGGAAGTTCAAGATGCCTACCATAAAGGTTTACGATGGAACGGGAGATCCCGCTAATCATGTAAGGACGTTCTCTAACGCATTGCTGTTGCAACCCGCCAGTGATGCCTTGAAGTGTAGGGCGTTTCCCCAAACATTAGCTGGCATGGCGCAACGTTGGTACAGCCGCCTACCACCGAACTCCATTGCCTCCTTCAAAGAACTAAGTAATGCTTTTGTCAGCCAGTTCATAGGAGGAAGAATTCATGAGAAAGATTCCGCATCTCTCATGACTGTGATACAAGGAAAGAATGAGAACCTCAGAGACTATCTCAAGCGATTCACAAAGGAAACACTCAACATTACAAACCTGGAAAACAAGGTAGCCATGGTGGCATTGCAGAATGGAACTTCGAATGTTTATTTCAAAATGTCATTGGCTAAACATCCCCCTGAAAATATGGTTGAGCTCCAGCAAAGGGCGAGCAAGTACATCAAGGCGGAGGATAGCCTGAAGAAAGATCCAGGGATGGGGAACACCGGAAACGGTGACAACTCTAAGAAACGGAAGTCGGAACAGGAATATGATGCTAAAGATAAGTACCCGCGCACGGGCAGAGATTCTGATTCAGCCCCTAAAAAGGGGAGTCCCGGGCAAAGGTTTACGGATTACGCCAGACTGAACACTCCAAGAAGTCAAATCCTGATGGAGATAGAAAAAGATAGGGATGTGAGATTGCCGAAGCCACTAAGGACTGATCCTGAGAAAAGAAATAAGAATCAGTATTGTCGGTTCCATAAAGATGTGGGACATGATACCGACGATTATAGACAATTGAAAGATGAAATTGAGTTTTTGATCCGCAAGGGGAAATTGAATAAATTCTGTAAAGATGGGGATCGAGGAAATCCAAGGCGAGATTATGATAGAAAAGATGAGGATCGTAACCGCAATCAGCAGCCCCGGGGACCGGTGATCAACATGATCTTCGGTGGCCCCACAGCGGCTGGAACAAGTAGAAATTCCAGAAAGGCATATGCACGAGAAGTGATGCACATTGTAGGGGAAGCACCAAAACGTGCAAAGACGGAGGTCTCAATTGGATTCGATGATTCGGACCTCGAAGGGGTGAAGTTTCCCCATGATGACCCCCTGGTTATCTCACCTGTGATAGGCAACTCCCAAGTGAAGAGAGTCTTGATTGACAATGGAGCATCGGTGGACATTTTATTTCACGATGCCTTTTTAAAAATGGGGTATACTGAGTCTCAGTTGACACCGTCAAACATGCCCATATATGGGTTCAACGGGGTGGAGTCAAAAGTTGAGGGAACAATTCAGCTACCCATGACTATAGGGCAGGAGCCACGGGAGGCAACTCAGATGTTAAATTTCCTGGTTATCAAAGCTACATCCACATATAATGCTATCTTAGGTAGGACGGGACTACATGCTTTCAAGGCGGTTGCCTCTACCTATCATTTAAAGGTCAAGTTCCCAACCAGAAACGGAGTAGGAGAAGAGAAAGGTGATCAAAGGATGGCAAGAAGTTGTTATGTGGCCGCACTAAGGCCGGATGGAACCGGGGGGCAGGTCCTCCCAATCGAGGATATGGATGTTCGGGAGAATGAAGAGCGGAGAGGAAAACCAGCAGAGGACTTGCTTCCCATACCTTTGGAGTTGGGAGATTCTGAGAAGGTTACTTACATCGGGGCATCTTTGAAAGACCCCTTGAAGGGCATATTGATCTCCTTTCTGCAAGACAATAGTGACGTCTTCGCGTGGACAGCGGCTGACATGCCAGGGATAGATCCCCAATTGATAACACACAGCCTGAATGTGGATCCAAACCGAAAGACAGTAAAACAAAAGAAGAGAAATTTTGCACCTGAGAGGCAAGAAGCCATAAAACAGGAAGTTGACAAACTCCTAGAGGCAGGGTTCATTGAGGAAATCCAGTTCCCGGAATGGTTGGCCAACCCTGTGATGGTCAAAAAGGCTAATGGAAAGTGGAGGATGTGTATAGACTTCACTGATCTAAACGACGCATGCCCAAAGGACTGTTTTCCCTTGCCAAGGATCGATACGTTGATAGATGCCACGGCTGGGCACGAGATGTTAAGCTTCATGGATGGCTTTAGTGGATATAACCAGATCAAGATGCATAAGGATGATATTCCGAAGGTATCGTTCATCACTGACTTCGGTGTGTATTGTTACCTAGTCATGGCTTTTGGCTTGAAAAATGCAGGAGCTACATACCAGAGGTTGGTAAACAAGATTTTTGCTCATCTCATTGGAAAGACTATGGAAGTCTATGTGGATGATATGCTGGTGAAAAGCCTATATAGGGCAGATCACATCGAACACCTAGGCGAGGCTTTCGAAGTGCTGAGGCACCATAAGATGATGTTGAATCCGGCCAAGTGTGCTTTTGGTGTTGGGTCTGGGAAATTTTTGGGTCTCATGGTCTCAAAACGGGGAATTGAGGCCAACCCCGACAAAATCAAGGCTATTTTGGACATGGAACCACCACGTTCTATAAGGGATGTACAGAAGTTAACCGGGAGGATTGCCGCGTTAGGGAGATTCATCTCCAAATCCGGGGACAAGTGTTTGCCCTTCTTTAAAATCTTGAAGAAGGTAAAAAACTTTGAGTGGACTGAAGAAAGCCAAGAGGCCTTTGAGCAGTTGAAGAAGTATATGTCTGAGGCCCCGCTGTTGGCCAAACCAAGTACGGGAGAAATCCTTTATCTTTACTTGGCAATTTCATGTCAAGCTGTGAGTGCGGTGCTGGTAAAGGAGGAAAACAAGGTTCAGAAACCCGTATACTATGTGAGCAAAGTTTTACACGGAGCGGAGTTGAACTACTCCACCATTGAGAAGTTTGCCTTAGCATTGGTAACTGCCTCTAGGAAACTACGGCCCTATTTTCAAGCACATAAGATTGAGGTCCTTACGGGACAACCATTGAGGAATATTTTGCACAGCCCTAAAGCCAGTGGTAGGCTCATCAAGTGGGCAATTGAGTTGGGAGAATTCGATATTCAGTATAAGCCAAGGATGGCCATCAAAGCTCAGGCACTTGCGGACTTCGTGGTTGAATGCACCATTGACAACCAAGAAGTCGGGGGGCAGGAGATACCTCAGGAAGGCAATAAGGAAGAAAAGGAACCCACAATAGAGGAGAAGGAATTCTGGATGCTCTATTTTGACGGGGCATCAAAAACAAAAGCGAGTGGCGCAGGTCTTGTCTTACAAAGTCCCGATGGATTCATAATTGAATACGCCTTGAAGTTAGACTTTCCAACAACCAATAATGAAGCAGAATATGAAGCTCTGATAGCCGGACTTGGCTTGGCAGGAGCCCTAAGAGTCAAAAACCTTAAAGTTTGTGGAGATTCAAGGCTAATAGTGGCCCAAGTCAATGGAGAGTTTGAGGCAAGGGATGAAACCATGGCTAAATACTTAAGGCTTGTGAAGGCAATAATGACTCAATTTGATAAGTGCTACATTGAGCACATTCCAAGGGAGGAAAACACCAAGGCTGATGCCTTATCCCAGTACGCCTCCTCTGAGATAGAAAATTACTCTGGAAGTGTCTACTTCCAAGTCTTGAGAACCCCTACCATCGATTCAAAGTTAGTCGCACCTATTGGGGTGAGGGAATGTTGGATAGATCCCATAAAAGCACACCTCGAGACTGGTTGGCTCCCGACTAATACCACGGAAGCACGAAAATTATCTGTGAGAGCGTTGAGGTATGCTCTGATTGAAGGGATACTCTACAAGAAATCTTTTGTGATTCCGTATCTAAAGTGTTTGAGGCCCGAAGAGGCCAAATCAGCTATTGAGGAGGTCCACGAGGGAATTTGCGGACAACACTTGGGGGGCAGGTCCCTAGCTCACAAGTTAGTCAGGCTTGGATTCTATTGGCCTGAGATGATGGCTGATGCCAAAGAGTACGTGAAAAAGTGTGATCGGTGCCAGAAACATGCACCAGTGGTTAGACAACCACCAGAGATGTTGACATCCGTTAGCTCTCCCATCCCGTTTGCTATGTGGGGGATGGACATTCTTGGGCCCTTTCCTGTGGCCACTGCTCAAAGGAAGTTTCTAGTTGTAGCTATTGACTACTTTACAAAGTGGATTGAGGCCAAACCTTTGGCTAAAATCACAACCAAGCAAATCATGCAATTCTTCTGGGAGAATGTCATGTGCAGATACGGAATACCACGAGTCCTCGTTACGGACAATGGATTACAATTTAATAACAAAGAATTCAAGGACTATTGTGAAGAGAATGGGATTGAGCTTCGATTCACCTCAGTTGCCCACCCTCAAGCTAATGGTCAAGCTGAGGTTGCCAACCGAATCATCCTTGATGGACTGAAGAAAAGAGTGGAACGCTCCAGAAATACTTGGGTGGATGAGTTACTACCCATACTCTGGGCATACCGAACCACATGCAAGGTGACTACTGGAGCTACTCCATTCATGTTAGCTTACGGGGCCGAAGCTGTGGTACCCGTGGAAATTATGCATGCATCTCCGCGAGTGGAAGCCTTCGAACCAGACACAAACGAGGAGGGGATGAGACTAGCCCTCGATTTGATCGATGAAGTAAGAGATGAAGCCCATGCTAGGAATACTGAACATCAGAAGAAAGCTTCCTTCTATTACAATCTAAGGGTAAAGGAAAGGTTTTTCCGTCAGGGAGACCTAGTACTCAGAAAGATTGAAGCATCCGGAGTGGGACAAAGGGGGAAGTTGGCACCGAATTGGGAAGGCCCATATCGGGTCAAAAGTACGCTGGGACGAGGATCATACAAGTTGGAGACTTTGGAAGGAAACGAGGTGCCTCGCACTTGGCATGCATCTAATCTCAAGGTTTATTATGTTTAATTATCCTAAGTAGGACATAGCTTATAGGTAACTATAAATAAGGTCGATGAAACCACATCAGAGTTTAAGAACTCCGAATAGGAAGTAGAGTGTCTATGTAAGGGTTGACCCCTATTTATTGACATTTTTTGTCGAACCTATTAATGAAGTTTGTTTATTGTTTTCAATTGAGTTATTCTTTTTGTTTTGTTATTATAGACACGTAAAGCAAATGTTGTACCAAAGCATGGGTGTGTGTGAGCCATAAGGTCAAGTACTAAGAAAACTCTAAAAAGCATGATAAACAAACCATAAATAAAATCCCCGAAGGGTAAAAGTCTCAGATAAATAAAACCCTCGAAGGGTTAGTTCAATACGCAAATAAGCCATACAAGGCATAAATTAGAGTTAAGTTGAAGATAAGATAAAATCCCCGAAGGGTAAAAGTCTCAGATAAATAAGTACAAAAGTAAGCCGTACAAGGCTATCTAGATGTCAAGATCCTTGAGAGAGTCACCCACATCAGTGGAATGGGTGAAAGCAGGGTCATCCGCCACAGGGAAAGTTTCCAAGTCTTCAACCATAGGAGATAAAACTCCTTCCTGGGATGGCAAGGGCTGTGAATCGCTGGCTGGCTGAGTAGAGAACTGAGCAACTGTCTCGCAAACGGTCTCCTGGGTAGAACTGGAGGCGCCTGGAATGACAGGTGCGGGGAACTTTGCTAAAGTGACCCCAGAAATCTTTTGTCCCAGCTCTTCAATGATTTTCTCCCAACACATGTTAAAAGTCGCTGGAAAGTTAGCGTCGTACTCAGCGTTAAGGAGCTCTTCAAACTCCCTAGAGGAACGATACTCCTTCAAAATCTGCTCCTTACCCTTAGCAAGCTCTAGTTCCAATCTCCTAGACTTTTCCTTCTCCGCAGCAAGTTCCATTTCCACAGCTCGAAACCTCGCAAAGTTAGTATCTGCATCAGCTTGGTTTCTGTCACGATCCCTCTCTGCAATAGTCAGCTCCTGACGAACTTTCTTTAGGTTATGAAGCCCAGCCTGGAAGTAAGTGTTAATCTAAAAAAAATAACACAAAACAAAGTGGTAAGAAATAATTGGAATAAAGATATTATGGCAACGAGAAGGGAAAGGGAGAGTAATACCGTCGCAATGCCATGAGCCCCAAGGTTCTCAACCTGGAGGTCATCAGAAGACTCCACCACATTAACCCGGTCACGAGGGGTAACTATACTCCGAGACCATTCAGCCGCACGATGAGTGTCACCAACAACTGTGTCCTTCTTCCGAAGTCCCCAACCAACTTCGAAAGAAGAGGGATCCTCAGAAACATCAATCCTCTCAGAGTGAGTGAGAAAGGCAGGAACTACCTCAGATCCATCAGCCTCAGTAGTAAGGCCTGTTTTGACCTTCTTGGATCGTTGTGTGTTCACTCCTGACCTTTGTTCTGCCATTCTCTCCCTCTTTTGGAAAACAGCATTAAGCGCAGTCAAGGCTGTTGTAAACATGAAAATACATAAGACCACAAACAAAAATAATAAAGAGGCATAAAATTAAGTTAAAGGAAGGCATGTCTACCCTGTTCTCCCAAATCACTTAGCTTTGCTGCTTGAAGGGACCCCTCAGAGATTAGTTGAGCACAATGATTTGTGCCATCAGTTGTAAGGATCTCAATAGCAGCTCGCTCGTCTACACCCAATTTAATGTCTCGCATGGACCCATCTACGGCTTTAGAAAAGTTAAGCCTAAAAAAGTCTCCCCAATTTGCCCCATCCATGAAAAGGTAAAAGAATTCTTTTTTCCAATTAGGAAGAGAATCTGGGGAAGTACCAGGGATGAAACAAGTGCGAGAAAGGCTCCTATGAGAGATTTGAACCCAACCCGTGTTGTTTGGGGAATTCGTGAATTTAAAAAGATATCTAAATACAGAGACACTAGGCTCAAGATTGTGTTTACGACATTGAACCATATAGCAATATATGAATCTCCAAGCATTAGGATATAGTTGAGTTGGACAAACTCTTACCTCAGCCAAGAGGCGAAAGATAAAGGGTGGAGGAGGCAACCTAAACCCAGCATAAAATGTCTCCTTAAAAATACAAATGGCACCCTCTTTAGGGTTACAGGCTCTATCAAATGGACTAGCAGCTACGGCCCTATAAGGGCTTACAATACCAAAAAGAGTGGATATTAAATCTACTTTTGATTGATCATATTTGCTAGGAATATTGTATGCATCAAGATGAGCAATATTGGGGAAAGCAGTAGAAAATTCCTCTAACAAGTCCCTAAGTGTAACAACATTGCTATGAATAAGAGAGATCTTGGTTTTACCTCTTGCAGATCTTGGAGGCTTAGTTGAAGCCACCGTTGGGTTGAGTTGAGATTGCTCGGATTGCTGAGAATTGCCGGAATCTGCCATTGATAATGGTAGGATGAAGCTTTGAGACCCAGAAATCGATTAGTAGCAAACGGAAAAGATGAAGATTCTTTAAATCTTCAACCGGAAACTGGTAAAGCACGAGGGACGGTGATCGCCTTGGGTGGAACCCTAGAACAATGCTCTTGAAACCCTAAGAAAGAACCTTTTGAAACTTCACTTAAATGAAAGAAATTTTAGAGATAAAAATTTTGAGAGAAGAATAGTGAGAAAAACAAGTGTCTCATCTCACTATTATATAGCTGCAAAACAGCCGGTTGATATCACCTGGTAACCGCCTGTACGCGGTAAAAAGCGAAAAGCCCATAAAAATTTCAGGTTTACGGGCCAGCCCAAGTCAGAAACTTATTCTGGAAGCTTCTAACGGACATATTACCGTTAGAAATTTAAAATTCTAAGCAAATATATTGAAAGTCAGAGTAAAAAGGGTTCGTGGGCTTAAAAAGAACTAAACCTATATAGTATAAAGGCCTGGCCCAAAGAAAATTCCAAGAAAAGGTCTGAAACCCATTTGTTCTGAAGAGAAATTCCTCGTAAAAAATAAGAAATTAATTATTTAATTATCTTCCAGAAGGATGCGTAAAAGTACAATAAAAAGACATAGTGAAAATTACAAGTAGAGCCAAGCTGCTCGTGGTTAACCCACGAGTACAATGCAAATAATGAGAAAATCCAATACTGGGAGGCATCAATCGTGTTCGTTGGTTTTTGCATGTCTCCTACTCGTGGTTGTACAACGAGTAGCTTGTATTTTCAGATTGAGGAAAGATTTTATAATAATAATAATAATAATTATATTTAAGAGTATAACAAAACTCTGTATAATAATTATTAAAGGCCAAGCCCAGGCCCAGGTTTTTGAGGAAATGTGTTATACTTGCTCGTGGCAAAAAGTATCTATTTTGCTCGTTATTAAACCACGAGCAAGTGGTATTTCCATCTCTGCAACGAGTAGCAGGTGATATTCCTGCTCGTGGTTTGTAAATTGTCTCCTACTCGTGATTGCACAACGAGTAGCATGTTTGCACAGCCATGCATGCATCTATAAATGGAGTCTTAAAATTCAGTTAGAAAAATACTGAATGTCTCCTGCTCGTGTTTGAACCACGAGTAGGTTGAATAAGCAGCTAAAGCCTGGTGGCAACTAAAAATACTGAATGTCTCCTGCTCGTGTTTGAACCACGAGTAGGTTGAACATGCAGCTAAAGCCTGGTGGCAACTAGAAATGTGCAAAGTGTCTCCTGCTCGTGTTTGAACCACGAGTAGGTTGAATATGCAGCTAAAGCCTGGTGGCAACTAGAAATGTGCAAAGTGTCTCCTGCTCGTGTTTTAACCACGAATAGGTTGAATATACAGTAGCAAAGTGTCTCCTGCTCGTGCAAAGAGGTTATTCTTTTCAAATTATTATTAATTAAAAGTAAGGAAATTGAGAATAATACTTACTCCTGAAGTTGGGAAAAATTGGAAATTCCATAAAAATGGAAAAATAATTTTATGCTCGAAGCGCAATTCAATGTTTCCAATTTAATGTCGTTTAGCATTGTTTAATATCGTTTAAACAATGTTTAAGGCTGTTTAGCGCCGTTTAATGCCGTTTAGTACCGTTTAGCGCAGTTTAACGCCGTTTAAATGTCGTTTAACATTGTTTAAACGTCATTTAAGGCTGTTTAGCGCCGTTTAGTGCCGTTTAGTATCGTTTAGCGCAGTTTAACGCCGTTTAAATGTCGTTTAACATTGTTTAAACGTCATTTAGGGTTGTTTATCGCCGTTGAGTGCCGTCTAGCACCGTTCAATATTGTTGGCATAATCTAATGTCGTTGTGTACGCGTCGGTCGCTCCACGCTTTACATCAAAACGATATCAAAGATAAACCCTGACCTAAGTCTCAAACAAGGCCGTAATAACTCCAAGGAAAACCTGATCAGTTTTCCTTGAAGTTGGGGGGCAAATGATATGGGCTGAAAATAAACCCTAAAAATACATTTAATGTTGTATTAAATGAACTTAGAATGGTCCAAGGGTAGAAGCCCATTAAATAGGGCCCAAGACCCTAATTAATTATCAATTTCGTAATTGATTATTCAGCAAATAAAAGACCCCATATTTGAGTCAACACGGGAACCTAATCATATTAGAAGTAATCTTCAAAGGCATATAATTCTAATTCTTATCTTCTTATCTGTTAGAAGGCTCTAGAATTGGGCCTAAGCTGTGACTTGCCCATCAAGACACCTAATTCTATTCTAATTCCAAGGCATCCAATGCCTATATAAAGGACCTGATCCTTCAATTCAGAACTACGTTTTTGGCTTGATTCTTGATATTTGCAAGATACGTAGGCATCTTGTGAGGACCCGAGTTAAGTCACGAAACACTTGATCAGCCATTGAAGCTCGAAGCTCACACGCCTGTGCATCAAATACACAAACCCTAGCCGCAACACTAGTAACCTAGTTTTTATTTCACAACATACACCAAGATTGCTAGTTATATTTAATCGTTCTTGATTATATGCTTTAATATAACTTGTTAGTCTTACGTCATTTAATTTCTAGTTATATCTGCTCTCTCATTTTTATATGCTTGAATATTATTTGGTAATTGATTGTGCTATATATATTGCTTCTGCTCTTGCTCTTGATAATCTAATTCATGATATATATGCACACATTCGGCACACACTTACACATATATATATTTAATCACAAGTTTATATATATTTATGCTCTCTTGATTATAATGTGCCTTACATAATATATCTTGCTTTATATATTATATTTACTTGTTACACTTGTTATATGCATGCATGCCATATTGTGTTATTCTTAATATAACATGTGTGTAATTGTTCAAGCACTTATATTGTTAATAGGTTGGACTTGTTAATGGTATACTTGCTCCCTTGGATTAATATGTATATGTTTATATATTATATCCATTTGTCTACTCTTGTTATTCCATGCCTAATTGATTTATCAATTGTATAACTTGTTGTAGATTTCATGCATGTATGTTTCTAATAGGTTGGACTTGTTAGTAATATATTTGCTCACTCAAATTAATATTTGTGTATATTAGTTTAAATCTTTCTTTTATTGTAAATGGGTATTTTGTAGATATTGTATATTAACTTTTGTAGTGATGTGAAGTGAAGTGAGGTGATCCTTGTTCTAAGACCCAAGTCTTAGGCACGCCGACGGGGAGTTGGGTGTCTTTGCACCGTGAGGAAAATGAAAGACCCAAGACCTAAATCCAAGACTGGCAAAGGCTAGTAGTACAAAGACTACACAAAGGGCTATATCGGCTTTGAAGATGTAACATGAAGTTATCGTCTAAGATAGGTCGTGTAGGGTTTGTACATTAATTTGAGGAGCTAATGGGGAGTTACGCTTCAAGATAATTATTGGGCTTAATGGCCTTTTAGCCCTCAAAGTTTTCACTGATATACCCATCAGCCCTCAATATTTCAAAACGTTCATTTTAACCCTCGAAGTATCCATAAAGGTCCTAATAACCCTTAAACCGGTATAAAAAATAAAAAATAAAAAAACGGTATAACTCGGATGGGCAAAACAGACATTTCACAAACCGATACCGAGGGTTAAAAGGTATACTTTAGATACTTTGGGGGTTAAAAGGTATAACTCGTACAAATGAAGTTATTCTAGAAAAATGTCATCAAAAATTTAATATTTATACTTAGTAGTAGTAGTAGTAGTATTTTCACCGTTTAATATTTATACTTGGTAGAAGTACTCTATTAATTTTTAAAAAATTTATTTCTCAATAATTTAATTTATTCATGATATGATTTTCCTTTAAAATAATAACTTTTTTTCATGGCGACTATCGAATAATGTTATAGTACATAAGAATATTAACTTATATTGAGTGAATAATTATCAAAATTGCAATAATAATATTTTTACTACACCTTATTGGATGACATTTCAATTAAAACTCAATGAATTAATAAAATATATACAAATCTTATATATACTCAATGATTATTTAATAAAACATTTTCACTAAGAAATGTTTCAATGGCACTTGGAAGTGCAGCTTGTCCTCGACTATGAAGTCCTATGCCTGCAGGGAAAGAAATCACCTAAATTCAAAGATATCATGCACACATGTAATCCAAATTAAATTTTGATCGGTTGCAACTACGAAGGACTTTTAGTATATTTGGTAATTTAAGAAAAAACTAGGTTAACAATTCCAAATGCCAAGTGTAGCAATTCAATTGGTTATAATAATAGCGGATCCCCCTGCATTCACACCAACCACCCAATCAAAAAATTTCTCCATGCCATGTAAGCTTTGCCACATCATTTGGGAGCAATATTTGGGTACCAATTTGGGATATCAATAATTTTAGTTAATCTCCCTGTATCGTATTTTCTAAATCTTGAATGACTTGTAATAATATTTTACATCACTTGTTACCATATCAAAATAATCTGAGTGACTATATAGTAATATAAATGATATGCTACTTTTAAAATATAACCAATTGTTATAATTAATTTTATTGAAACACGATACCATGTAGATTCGCCAAATTTTAAATAATCATTATTTATATTTTTTATCAAATATTTTAACTATTAATATTAGAGATGCTTTAATCCTTTCATTTTGAATCGTAAATTATGAATTAGTGATCGTGAAATTTACTTTATTCACGAAAAATTCTATTACTATCTTTTCGAAACATTTAGCAAAAATACAATATCTTTTCAAACCTAATTAGGAACATTTGATTCAATGCTACAAACGACCATCCATTAATTTTTTGTATAAAAAGCGTAACACATTTGCCATGAGACATCCACCAATTATCATATTTCATTATACTCTACAAGTAAATTCGATATCGATCATTCTTCAATTCAGAATCATGAGAAACATCTCCACCGTTGTCCTTGTGTTAGTACTTCTCTTCACAATCACGGGTGAGTCCCTCGTCTCTCTAAACAAAATGCTTATTTTTCGAGTAGAATTTGGATGAGTGGCTAAAATCTCAGATTGACCTCTTATTAAAATTGATAAAATTATTTTATATCCGTTCATTTTTCAAAAGAAAAGTTTTTTTTAATCTCCGACATTTTGATCCTGGATTTTTACGGTCGTACATAATTTTGCAATATTTTGATTACAGGAGATAGTCCGAAGAGAGCAAATGGAGCAAGAGTATGCGGAGTTCAGATAAATCTACCAGGACCAGGTTGTGATGAAAACAAATGTAACAATGTATGTGTCATCCAACATGGAGGAAAATTTAAAAGATCTGCTCATGGATATTGTAATCCCTCCGCGCAGTGTGTTTGTTTCTACGCTTGTGATGGAACCAACAAGTGTTGTGTTAACAATTATTGAATGGAATTAAATTTTTAAAAATCTCGAATCTCAATTTTTGTGTATGTTTTCGATGAATATGAATTGTTTTGTACTTGAGTGTATGCAACGTAAAAGTAAACTTTAAACCACCCATTTTTTAAGATCATTCACTTATATTCCACACTAACAGATATAGTCACTAGCAAGAACTCAAATGGCTAGACTATTTCAAAATCTTGCATCCCATTTGATCCACCTTCTTTGTCCTAATGTCAGTCATCACAATGCCAGCCATGGCGAAAACACCAAACTTCGAAATATCGCTTGATCGAAAAACTCTCGAAATTGGTAAAGAAAAAATAAGCCATTTTCGGGTTTATTGGCATGACATTGTTAGTGGTCGTTCCCCAACGTCCGTGCCAATTGTGAAAGCTTTCGATAATAATTCAACTACTGCATTTGGTTTAATACGGATGATCGATAATCCGTTAACCGAAGGACAGGATGTGAAGTCGAAATTAATTGGAAGAGCGCAAGGATTTTACGGATCAGCTGCACAAGAAAATATTAGTTTGTTAATGAGTATGAATTTTGCTTTTTTCGAGGGAAAATATAATGGAAGTACTATAACTGTTTTGGGAAGGAATGAGGTCTTTAGCAGGGTGAGGGAAATGTCGGTAATTGGAGGCAGTCTTGATCTCAAAACTGGTGATGCTGTTGTTATGTATAATGTATATGTGCAGGATATCTTTGAATTTAGGTGATTTCTTTCCCCGCGGGCATAGGACTTCATAGTCGAGGACAAGCTGCACTTCCAAGTGCCATTGAAACATTTCTTAGTGAAAATGTTTTATTAAATAATCATTGAGTATATATAAGATTTGTATATATTTTATTTAATTCATTGAGTTTTAATTGAAATGTCATCCAATAAGGTGTAGTAAAAATATTATTATTGCAATTTTGATAATTATTCACTCAATATAAGTTAATATTCTTATGTACTATAACATTATTCGATAGTCGCCATGAAAAAAAGTTATTATTTTAAAGGAAAATCATATCATGAATAAATTAAATTATTGAGAAATAAATTTTTAAAAAATAAATAGAGTACTTCTACCAAATATAAATATTAAACGGTGAAAATACTACTACTACTACTACAAAGTATAAATATTAAATTTTTCATGACATTTTTCTAGAATAACTTCATTTGTACGAGTTATACCTTTTAACCCCCAAAGTATCTAAAGTATACCTTTTAACCCCCAAAGTATCTAAAGTATACCTTTTAACCCTCGGTATAGGTTTGTAAAATGTCTATTTTGCCCATCCGAGTTATATCGTTTTTTTATTTTTTATTTTTTGTACCGGTTTAAGGGTTATTAGGACCTTTATGGATACTTCGAGGGTTAAAAGGAACGTTTTGAAATATTGAGGGCTGATAGGTATATCAGTGGAAACTTTGAGGGTTATAAGGTCATTAAGCCTAATTATTGTATGGTTGCTAATTTATTTTTATGGGGTAACAGGGAGTTACGGTCCAAGATAGATATTGTAGTGGTTCTATTTGTTTTTTGAGAAGGTACAGGGGAGTTACACTTCAAGATAGATATTTGTAGGTTGGTAAAGGCTTTTCCGCCTAGATGTAAGCAAATAGAAAAGCCAGCAAGATTCATTTCACAAATTGGGCAACTGAATTCATCTAGTGCTTTAGCCTCCTCCAAGGTCATACCCAAATACTCTTTATATGTAATGTAACCGCATGTCACACCCGTCATGTTGGATCTAGCCACTACCATACTCTCCTCTCCCACATCCCGGACATCGGTCTTCCTCCTTCTTCCTCTTATTGTCCTTCTCCCTCATCTTCTTCTCCTCCTCCTTCCTCCTCTTATTTTCCTTCTCTCTTCTTCTCCTCCTCCTTCTTCCTCTTATTTTCCTTCTCCCTCATCTTTTTCTCCTCATCCTTCTCCTTCCTATTCTTCTCCTCATCCTCCATCTTTAACTTCTCCCAGTACTTCTTCATCTCATCATCATCATTTTTTTCCATACCATGCCTACCAACTACAATAAAAAAATTCAATTCATTTGATGTAATCAAACACTAATTTATCTAATTACACAATTTATTAAATTTTGTAACATGTCTGACACAAGCATTTTGCAAGATCACAAATTAGAGAAAGCATCCTATCCGTTTCATCATCCTCCTCCTCCTTCTTCTCCTCTTCCTTCTTCCTTTATTCTCCTCCTCCTGCTACTTCTCTTCATCGCTCTGAATCACCATATTAAGGAACGAATTACTGATTAAGCTTTGATGTAAGTCAACAAATGAACGTCTTTTTTGTGCTAGGGTTTTGTTAAAGATAATGTGTGAGATTATATATGTAATTTATCTGATTGAATGGTGGGCTTTTAGGATTTGTTATCAACAGATGAGATTGACTTTGGAGTGTTTTAAGTCAATTTGGGCTGAAGGATGGATAAAATTTGTAGGTTTTCAGTTTTTTTATTGTGGATGAATCATGAATGATATGAACTTACAAGCTATTGTAAGGCCCATGACAAGTATAAGTTAGGCCAACTGAGTGATCATTCGTTTTACTTTCTAAAACAAAAACTCACAAATGTTATGAATGATTGATTTAGGAAGAAGTAAAATCACTTCTTCTTTTTTCTTTACGTTTTTATTAGCTCTCTCTTTAAATTACTTTAACAATTCTTTATATTTCTATTATTTACTAGCATTTTATAAAAGAAGTGATTTTTTTGATGAAATACAAAAAAAAGTTAGAAAAATATAGTTTAATCATAAATATATTTTATTCGATATTTAAAGAAAATAGTGTAAATAGATCAAATGATTTACAATTTTTTATAGGACAAATCTCATCTACTCAAATATTTAAAGAGGAGTTTAATCTAATGTCAAATTTATTCCTTTCAGTGAAACTAGTTGACTAAGCCGTGCTTCGCGGCGGCCGTTTAATATTTTTTCTAAAAATTCAAAATATAAATTTAAGAAATAAATCGAAAAGAAAATATCCATAAATAAATTAATGAACACAATGTTTTAAAAATTTTAATATATATATATATATATATATATAGACAACTAAATAAACTATACATTTAGAGGGGTGTATTCAATTGAGATTTTGTTGGATTGATAATAATCCATGGATTTTAATGGAATGTGTAAATCCATGGATTGTTTAAAATCTATTATAGACTCTATACAGATTATTTTAATTCCCCGCAGATTTTGATGAATTTTGATGGATTGATTTTCATGGATTTTTTTAGAATAAACAAAATCCCGCAAATTTTACGAGATTGACTTCTTTAAATTTTTTTTTTAATTTTATAATATCTATATTCTATTCTATATATCAATTAAAAATAACTATTTATAAATAAGTAGTCCAAAATCAATATAGTCGAAAATAAATGCACCAAACACCTTTTCGGATGATAGGTCTGTTCAGTATCAGATGATGCAAGGCCATAAGCTTAATAATCCACAGTTCACTGAAAGACCTCTACAATCTGGATTGCCTAGAGTACATGAGGAATAATATTTCTACCTACTTTTCTTGTTGCCCTTGTCACCATACGTATTCGAATGGTGATGTATCAAACTCATCTTTGGGAGAGTGGTTAGCATGATAATATCTCCACCACACTACTGGAAATTGAGCGTTTAACTTTTGACTTTCAAGGATGCATATCCATAATATTACAAATTATTATAATTCACAAATCCATCAAAATATTGTCTAGTAAAAACAAATTTTACTTTGATGATTTTACATATAAAATTTCCTACAAATATTTCAAAATCCATGACTTTAGCAAATCTGTTGAAATTTGAATACCTTGAGATTTTGATTGATTTTTTACAATCCGGATTGAATACCTACAGATTTTAGAAGATTTTTTAAAATCTCACTTGAATACCCACAGATTTAGAAAGATTATTTAAAATCCGAATTGAATACCTGCAGATTTAAAAAGATTGTTTAAAGTCCCAAATGAATACCTGCTGATTTTGAGAATACATTAAAATCCAATAGAATCTCAAATGAATACACCCCTCTTATTTTTATATTGATTTTTTATCACATTTTCTTGGGTCGACACCCGTTGTAATAAATACATATAAAACACGTTTCTCGGCGGTCTTGTAATATTTTTTAAAAGAAATAAAAAAAAATCTATAAATAAATTAGATATTGTACAAATTTTAATATATGTATAGGCAACAAAATAAACCATATACTTATTTTTTACGTCGATTTTATGTTACGTTTTCTTAGACCGACACCCATTGTAATAAATATATATAGATAATAAAGCAGATTTGATTGAATTAATTAAAAGAAGACGTGGAATATTATGATCAAGAACAATGAGAAGATAATAATAACAAAATAACAATTGTTGGTCCCGGAGTATATTGCAGAAGGGGGGGTTGGATGCAATATAGATAATTCCAAATCTTTACCTCAACAACAATGATAAAGATTGTAAACTATCTATACAAGAATTGCAAACACAAGTAGTAACTCAAGATATTCTCACAAAATAAATGTTTTATTTATTTTGCAAAGTGTTGCTACAACCTCGAGAAAAAGTATTTTCTCAAGCTTCGACTTCTTGAATCCGATTACAGAAAGAATGAGAGATGTTTATCTATAAAGACTAATCTTCTCTAACATCTCTGTCACATGGGTTGTGGAGCCGCTATCATTTTCAAGTGGCAACTCCTTAAAAATTGCACACCCATGTGACTTTCCCAAAATGCTATACAAACAGACTATCATTAAGCATAAAGCAATCTGGGTTCTTTCTAAAACTAACTAAAACAATTCTAGTGGATGTAGACTTGTCATACTGTTGAATTGTCGAGCTTCGTCTTGTGATCTCTCAAGCTTCGGTCGTAGTCTTGCAGGTCTGCTACAATTTTTGACAAAATGCAGCAAATCTGTTTCTTGAACATCTAAACTGTCACTGGTTTGACTGAGATAAATCCCCAATTCAAATATTCCATTGAGACAGTAACCTTTGACGCCAAGTTTGCTGTCATGAGAATGTTCCTTGGATGACAGTATGAGTCCCTGCCAATGATGCTGTCAGGACTTTCAAACTTGCTGTCAAAGTGTGAGAATGTTGTTGTCTTCATGCTTCCGCCAATGTTGCTGTCAGGTGAAACTTGCTGTCGTGACTTTGCAACATGTTGTCTTCTTGTAACCTTACTATCAATGTTGTGACAGTAACATTTATTCTTTCTGTCTTCCTTATGTATGTCTTGAGGCTTGAACAAATGTATGAACTTCTTCCAAGAGATACAATTATTACATGACAGTGGTTTATTCGATTACAAGGACATACTATGGCTGTGACAGTATGTTCTACTTAGTCTATACAAATAAGACTAAGTACTAGTTAAGTTGTCTCTAAGCTACCACCCATAAATCCTAACAATCTCCCCCAATTTGTTTTTATGGACAATAACAACAAATTTACAATTAAAGCATGCTGACAACTTAACTAACATAGATCAGAATAGTTAAAACACCATGTCTGATGAATGTTAAAGAATCCAAAATACAACATTGATGTTCTAACTGCAAATCAATTACTCCTTTATGTTGAGAAAATAAGAAATTTTACTTATCTTGATTTGAGCAGTCCTCAGCTGTCTAGATTCTTCCCTCTCTTTTTAGAGCTTCTTGTTTTGCCTTCTTGAGGTCTTCTACTAAAGCTTTTTCTTCAGTAGTTTTAACATCATCTTCAATGTCTTCAATGTACCCATAAATCACTCGAGAAGGAAACACTTTAGCATCTTTCAGGTCAAACCAAGTTTCGAAGTCATAGGTATATGTTCTGAACTTTAAGATGCCTTCGATGACCTTGAATCTCCTTCCAGGGAAAGCATTGAGGGATACTCTACTTTTTTGCCTAGTTTTGGATCTTCATCTCTCCTTTGGTCAAATATAACTTCAAGTTCCCAAGCACATAGCATTTCAAGCTTGTGTGATGATCCAACAACTCTCCAGTAGAGATTCTTCAAGATACTGGTCCTCAGTTTGTGAAAACTATCTACATAGATTTCTTCTTTTCCATCTATAATTCTGAGAGGATCTTCCAGTACACAGGGCTGATAATCTGCTTTCTCACTGTTCATTTTGTTGTCCTTCTTGCAACTTTCTTTCAGTTGAGCTTCTAGATCTTCAGCAGTTTGTTTGGTAGACTTGGGTGGTTTATCAACATTTTTGAATTCTTCTTCAGTAGCCCTGAATGTTTCTACTGCTTCATTCACTTCTGCAGGTGTATAAGATGACGTTCTTTTTGCCCATTCATACTTACACGCAACCTCTAATTCATCTGAACTTATAGACAAGTTGGCATCATCAATTTCCATCCAGTCACCATGATTTTCATAGAATTCAGCATATCTTTTAGCATAGTATTTCTGGATGTGTTCCATGGCTGGTTTAGGGACATTGCAATGACTCACCATAAGCTCCACCATCCTTACCAACACAAAGAAATCAATTCTGCGTGTTACTACTTCGGATGTCATTTTGAGGTTGTACCTGTCTACCACTGTTGACCCTATGATCATATTGAAATCCTTGTCAGTATACATCATTCTACTTCTATCTTTATGCCAGATGGTGTATTTGGTTGCTGATAAGTGGATTTTTATCCACTTGGAATGCTTCATTTTGGTTTAAATTGATCGTTTGTATCTCAAGTATTGGTGTGTTTTAATGTGTTTTTGTGAGAATTGTGTAGGATGTATATCTAGGTGCAGGTATAGAGTTTTCAGTGATTATATGGTGTTTTGAAAGTCAAGGGAATAAGTGCCGAGAATTGCATTTGAAGACGGAGGAAAAATCAGCAAAAGAAAAAAAATCAGTGTGCCTGAACAGTAGTTCCAGCGCAGCCGCGCTTGGATTGTATAGGAAATGCGTGCGGGCACGCTTGAAGATGCTGGAGTCAAAGAGCAGCGCGGGCGCGCTTAAAACACAAGGGATTGGCGCACGGCCGCGCCTGTAGCCGCCAGAAACTGCTAGAAATTGTCAGAATTCAACTTTAACAAGGAAATTGCCACAAATTCTAATTCTAATGCTTATGGTAATTGCTTGGATGGCTGGTACTTTCTAGATCAAACCTACACATGGAATTTGCAATTCTTATCTTATTCAAGAACAGAAATTGTCAATCTTCTATTTCAACTCTAAAACGGCAATTGCTTGGAGGATAGGCAAATTGGGGCTATAAATACACATCTTGGGGGACATGATTTGTGGCATAAATAGAGATATTATGCTGCCCTATGTGATCTATGTGGATAACTTGTGCTTAAACCTTTATGTTTTCAAATCTTATAGAGATATAGGGTCTAAACATAATTGGTGTCTACTCATCTTCTATCTCTTTGTGGATGTATGCGTAGTTTGGTATTAGTATACCGAGAGGTAACTTTTACTTGTTTCGTGTTATCCGATCAGATATCAAAACCATCACATGTATTGATTAAAGGCGTCAACTCTAAGTGAAGTAGATAATGAAGTTAAGATCCCATGTTTATTCTCATAAATAGTTTGATTTTAGATGTCATTAGTTAATTAATTCTTAATTTCATAATTTGTATCTTAGCTTAATTTAGATAATTAAAACCTCAATTTATTAATTGTCCAAGCAGTGAATTAAAATCATACCTTCTTGAATAGGTGCATTAGCTGAAAAGAACTTAACCATATCTCTGTGGAACGAACTTAAATTGTATTACTTGTGACCACGTATACTTGCATGATATTGTGTTAACAAGTTTTTGGCGCCGCTACCGGGGATCATCGGTGTTTTGTTTTTAGTTTATGTGCTTGTCATCAGTGGTCGTTAGCGTTTACTGACTCGGATTTTCTTACTTAGTTTGTTGTTTCTTGGTGTTTCAGGTACTTGAACGTGTATGCGAACACGTTTGCAAACTCGTAAACTGGCAGAAGAAGAACTTGCAACAGCAGAAGAGATGGCAGATTTACCAGCAGCAGCAAAAGCTTTGAAGGATTATTCTCAGCCCAAGATCAATGACATTCAGTCTAGCATTGTCAGACCAACTATTGCAGTAAATACTTTTAAAATCAAGCCGGGCACGATTCAGATGGTGCAGAACTCAGTTCAGTTTGGGGGTGCTCCTACGGAGGATCCTAACATGCATATCAGGGACTTTATTGAGATCTGCGACACTTTCAAGTTTAATGGTGTGCCGGATGATGCGATCAAATTGAGGCTTTTCCCATTTTCTCTACGGGATAAAGCTAAGGGCTGGTTACATTCTCTACCAACCGGTTCCATTACTATATGGGAGGATCTAGCTCAGAAGTTTCTCACCAAATTCTTTCCAATGGCGAAGACAGCAGCAATCAGGAATGCGCTCACTCAATTTGCACAGCAATCTGGTGAATCTTTGTGTGAAGCTTGGGAACGTTAAAAGGAGATGCTTCGAAAGTGTCCTCATCATGGTATGCCTGATTGGATGGTTATCAATGGGTTCTACAATGGGTTAGGAGCACAATCTAGACCTTTGCTAGATGCAGCATCTGGTGGAGCTTTGTGGGCTAAGAGCTACGAGGAAGCTTATGATCTAATTGAGACGATGGCTGCTAATGAATATAAAAATCCAACTCAGAGACTATCTCAAGGCAAGGTTGCAGGAATTCTTGAAGTTGATGCAGCTACAACCATTACAGCTCAGTTGAAGGCTCTTACTATAAAGGTGGATTCTCTTACCAATTATGGAGTTCAGCGGGTGGCTAGTGTTTGTGAGTTATGTGCGGGCGCACATGAGACGAATCAGTGTGATATCTCGTCTGAATCAGCACAGTTCGTGAGTAATTTCCAGAGACCTGCTGCACCAGTTCCAGCCACCTATCATCCTAATAATCGGAATCATCCCAATTTCAGCTGGAGCAATACTCAAGGTGCTCAACAACAACAGCCTTATCAACAGTTTCAGGGACAGCAAGCCAGGCCATTCAATCAAGGTTTTCAGCAGAAGTATGCTCCAAGGCAACCTTATCAACCTCCGGGATTTCAGCAACAGCCTCAGGCTAATGCGGGGCAATCTTCTAATGAAAATCAGAATTGGAGGAATTAAGGTTGATGGTTAAAAGTCAGGCAGTTTCTCTCAAGACCTTAGAGAACCAAATGGGGCAACTTGTTAGTGCTCTACTTAGTAGACAACAAGTAACTCTGCCTAGCGATATGGAGGCTAATCCAGGCAGAAGGGAAAGCAAGGAACAAGTGAAGGCCGTGACTTTGAGATCAGGAAAGGTTACATCAGATCCTAAATCAGTAGCTGAGGAAGATGAAGATGTTCAGAATCAGCAGGTTGAAAATTCTGCAGTGCCCAGAATTGAGGAATCTGACGTGAGGACTAATCAGCAGAAGAGTGTATTGGAAAAGAGCAAGGAATCTGTTGAGAAGGCTTCTCCAGAGCAGTCTATAAAGAATGATCAGATTTACCCTCCTCCTCCATATCCTAGAAGAGTCCAGATGCAGAAGTTGGATAAGCAGTTCGCTAAGTTTCTTGAGGTGTTCAAGAAGTTGCAGATTAACATACCTTTTGCGGAAGCTCTTGAACAGATGTCGAGCTATGCAAAGTTCATGAAGGGTATTCTATCTCGTAAATTGAAGCTAGAGGAGTTAGAGACAGTTGCTTTGACGGAAGAGTGTAGTGCCGTTCTGTAGCAGAAGTTGCCACCTAAACTTAAAGATCCGGGAAGTTTCACCATCCCGTGCACTATTGGCAATCTTTCTTTCAGCAAGTTCTTATGTGATTTGGGGGCTAGCATAAATCTCATGCCTTTGTCGGTATACATGCAACTTGGGTTACCAGAGCCAAAGCCAACTAACATCTCTTTACAGTTGGCCGATCGATCTATCACATATCCGAGGGGTATAGTGGAGGATGTCTTAGTGAAGGTTGATAAGCTCATCTTCCCGGCTGATTTTGTTATCTTGGATTTCGAGGAAGATAAGAAGATTCCCATAACCTTGGGAAGACCGTTCTTAGCTACGGGAAGAACTTTGATCGACGTGCAGAAAGGGGAGCTCACCATGAGGGTGCAAGACCAGAATGTCACTTTTTCCCTCAGATGAAGAGGAATGCTTGAAGGTGGATTTGGTCGATTCTGCAGTCAATACGAAGATTGAGCAGTTGTTAAAGTCTGATTCTTTGGAAAGAGTTTTAGTTGGTGATTCTGATTTTGAAGAGGAAGACATAGCCGAGCAGCTACAAAAATTAAATTCAGCTCCGTGGAGAAGGAGAGTCGACATGCCTTTTGAATCTCTTGGGTTAGCGGAGCTGAAAAATTCTACGGAGTGTCTTAAGCCATCTATTGAAGAAGCTCCTACACTTGAACTCAAACCTTTGCCTGAGCACTTGAGGTATGCTTTTCTGGGTGATGCATCTACATTGCCTGTTATTATTTTGTCTAACCTGTCAGATAGTGAGGAAGAAAAGCTCTTGCGAATTTTGAAGGAGTTCAAGTCAGCAACAAAAGTTGGGATGATAAACACCACCCTGGTTGTTGCTCCAACTGAAATTATGATGATTCCGATTGTTGGGATGATAAACATTAGGCACTGGTTGCTGAGCTCTTTGAAAATTACTAACAAATTGTGCGAATTCAGCTGAGATAGCACACAGATTCGTGTCATGAGCCCCTGCACACAATTCACACACCATAGCAACCTGGTTAGTCCCAAGATTAGAAAGGGAATCTACCTTCATTGTCAACGCTTTGAGTTGAGCAGCAATAGTAGTAGCTGCATCCAAGTCAAGAACTCCAGCCACTTTAGCAGGTGGCAAGCGTTGAGTAGGATTCTGAAACTCATTGGCTGCCATCATTTCAATAAGATTATAGGCATCCTCATAGCTTTTTGCCCATAGCGCACCTCCAGAAGCTGCATCTAACATAGGCCTGGACTGAGCTCCCAACCCGTTATAGAAATTGCTGATTATCATCCAATCCGGCATCCCATGATGAGGACAACGTGCCAATATCTCCTTGTACCTTTCCTAAGCTTCCCCCAAAGATTCCTGAGGTTGCTGAGCAAACTGAGAAATAGAATTCCGATAAGCTGTTGTCTTCGCCATGGAGAAATACTTCGTCAAGAACTTTTGAGCACAGTCTGCCCATGTTTTAATAGAGCCTGATGGCATAGAATGTAACCAACTCTTGGCTTTATCCCTAAGAGAGAAGGGAAATAGTCTCAATCTGATTGCGTCATCTGTAACTCCGTTGAATTTGAAGGTGTCACAGATCTCAAGGAAGTCCCTAATATGAGCATTGGGATCTTTAGCAGGACTACCCCCAAACTGTACTGTATTCTGAATCATCTGAATGATGTTTGGCTTAAGCTCGAAATTATTAGCCCCAATAGCTGGGCGAACAATACTGGTATGAATATCCTCCACTTTTGGCTGAAAGAATTCACTCAAAGCCTTCGTTGGTTGTGCTTGATCCGCCATTTCTTCTATTGATTCAAGATCGTCTTCTAACCCGATGTTCTCAAAGTCAAGTTTTCTCCTTGCTAGTTCTTCTCTACGTGCTTGAGCTCGTGTACGCATACACTCTCAAAAAGTACCTGAAATTCACCAACAAGAAATTTGGTGAGAAACGTCCTAGTCACCGAACTTTAATGACCACTGATGGCAAATACTGAAACTAAACAAACAAAACCGCGTCCCCGGCAGCGGCGCCAAAAACTTGTTAGGACCAAACTCAACACGCAAGTGCACGTGATCTCAAGTAATACAGATAGCAAATAATATTCGTTCCTACAGGGACTCGTTGTATTGTCTAGTTAATTCACTCACCGATGTATGATTATGATTCGATGCTAAGATAGATTAGCAATTGGATTTTTGTTTTTCACTACAATTATTCTAAGATTTTTAACTAATTATCAACTACTTGAACTGAGAATTATGTCGAATTACTTATGCAAATAAAACATGGGATTTTAACTTCATTATACAATCCATCTATAGTCTCCACTTCTCTAGCCTTTTCATGTGATTTGTTAATACCTGATCGAATACACAAAACTGATATAAGCCAACCTTCGTTGCACAAATACCATCCTAAATAACATCCACAATAAAGATAGAAATCACTTAGTCCCCCAATTATGCCTAATCTCTATATGTCTATAAAGATTGAAACATAATGGTTGAAGTACAAGCATTCAATTGATCACATAGTCGTCATAAAATGGTTAGAGTTACGACACTAATTATGAATGAAATTCTCACGCATAAACCTATGCTAACATGGCAAGTTCTAACTTCTTATATCCACTTTCGCTTCAATAAGAATTAACACACAATTACAGGAGTTAGCTACTCTCTTATAACGAATTAAATCAACCATGATAGAATATCACATCAATCACACTATAGGCATCGAGAAGATTTAACAAATAGATTTCATGAATAGATCCGCTAAAACCCCATGACAACGAATTAGTTCATAATCAAACTAATCGTCACCATGGGTTCCAATGTAAACATGATAGAAGAAAACGAATAATGATTGAAATAAATATCAAGGGTTCTAAAGAATACACCCAAACCAAGCATCCACAAACTAGAAAGAATACAAGAATAAATTGAAAACTATCTTCTTCCTTGCTTCTTCGTGCTTCAAAAACTTCGTAGATAAAATACGTGGTCTCCCCTCTTATTCTAGGGTTTTTTCTTCCTTTATATAGGCCTCCAGGTGCAAGTAGTTCGTAAGAAATTTTATTTTTTACTTCATCTCGAAAAATCAGCAAATCAGGAATTTTCGTCAGACCAAACGGCGCTGCCGCGCCACAGAATTGCGTCCTCCACCCAGCGCTGCCGCGCCATCCACCAGTTCTAACACGGCGCTGCCGCGCCGTGCCTTCTGTCCAGCAAAATTGAATTTTTCCTTTTCTTCGTTATAACTCCGATTTGCGCTCCGATTGCTCCGCTTCATTCCTTTAACACCTGTGATTGATATTCCTGCACAATACCCTTAAAGAGATCAAAAATACCACAACTCGAGTACAAACATTCGTTTTAAGCCAACTGGAAACGTTTTAAGTGAATAAAATACCCACTCATCAATCAGATTTTAAGGAGGTGCATTCCTTTCAGTGAAACGGAAAGTATTTTGCATGATTGTCATTCTACCACATATGGAGGTCACTATGGTGGTGATGAAATAGCTTAGAAAGTACTTCAAGCGGGATTCTATTGGCCAACTCTGTTTAAAGATTCTCATAGGTTCGTGATGAGTTGTGATCGTTGTCAAAGGGTTGGTAATATCTCTAGGAGGAACGAGATGCCTCTTAATACTATCCTTGAAGTTGAGATTTTTGATGTGTGGGGAATTGATTTCATGGATCCATTTGTGTCGTCTTGCAATAATCAGTATATTCTCTTGGTAGTGGATTACGTGTCTAAATGGGTCGAGGTGAAGGCTTTACCGACCAATGATGCTAAGGTGGTGTTGAATTTCCTTCACAGGCAGATTTTCACGCGTTTTGGAACTCCACGAGCTATAATCAATGATGAGGGGACACACTTTTGTAATCGGCAATTTACTGCTATGATGGCGAGGTATAATGTGACGCATCGTGTTGCCACTGCTTATCATCCCCAAAGTAATGGTCAAGCGGAGGTTTCGAATCGTGAGATCAAGAGAATTCTCGAGAAAGTGGTGAATCCATCAAGGAATGATTGGCCATTGAAGTTAGACGAAGCGGTTTGGGCGTATAGAACTGCTTACAAGACACCTCTAGGGATATCTCCTTATCAGTTGGTTTTTGGTAAGGCTTGTCATTTGCCGGCCGAGTTAGAGCACAAGGCGTATTGGGCGTTGAAGAAGTTAAATTTGGATATTTCGGCTGCGGGTGAGAAACGTCTACTTCAGTTGAATGAGCTTGAGGAATTTCATGAGCAGGCTTACGAGAACGCAAAAATGTACAAAGAGAAGGTTAAGAGGTGGCATGATAGGAAGTTGGTGCATAAGTCGTTTGTGCGGGCCAACAGGTTTTGCTTTACAATTCTCGTCTCAAACTTTTTCTGGGTAAGCTCAAGTCAAAGTGGTCGGGACCGTTCACAGTCAAGACAGTATTTCCACATGGAGCAGTGGAGATATATAGGGGTTCTTATGATGATGCTTTCAAAGTGAATGGACAGCGACTCAAGACTTACTATGGAGGTGCGGTGAACCGTGAGAAGGTTGCCGCTGTTTTATCTCGTTCGTGAATTATCGGAAGAATGTCAAGCTAATGACATTAAACGAGCGCTTCTTGGGAGGAAACCCAAGCCATGTGATTTATTCAAAAAAAAAATTCGAGAACAGAATGTTGGGCGCGGGCGCGCCTGGAATACAGAGGAAGGGAGCGCGGGCGCGCTTGAGCGTCTGTTAAAAAAAATGGCAGTTAAGTTTTTTTATCCCCAATCTCATTCTTTCTTCTCCAAATCAAAACCCTAATCTCTCTATCTCTCTTAATTTCTCTCATAACAATCTCTAAGTCCCTCCATCTCATCTCTCCACCACACCTCTAATACATACATATACACTTTCCTCTATATACACACATACACCTATATCTATATCTCTCCGAACAATCATTGAAGCTTCTTAGGGGTTAAAATTCGAGTTTGGGGGTGTTTATTGTGCGAGTGCTACCTCTACGATTCGGTTAAGTAATCTCTTGTTCTCGTAATTTGTTATTTCGAATTGTGGTGCTTGCATTTTTGGGGTTTTTTTTGTGTGAAATTTGGGCAGATTTTTGGTGTGGTATTATTGTTGATTTTGATTATTAATGGCCCCGAAAAGAGCGCGTATGGTTAGTGGTAGTTCGAGTGCCCGACAGTCATCCGATTCTGATTCGAGTTCAGATGTTCCGATGAAGAAGTTTAGGTCGGTGGAAGCTAAGGATGAGTATGACAGGTTGATGCTTAAACCTGTGTTTAAGGACGGGAGTTTTTTGGCAGCTGCTAGTGATGGTGATATTTTGGATATGGTACATGAGAGAGGCTGGCAGGGTATTTATGAGATTTCATCTGCTATCCCGTTGAGCATAGTCCGGGAATTTTATGCTAATGCTAAGGAGAACAAGGATGGGTATTCTCGGGTTCATGGCTTTACAGTTAATTATACCCCGCCTGCTACTAGACGGATTCTTGGGTTGCCAGCTAGACCTACCGGGGTAGAGGATTGGACTTTTAAGTCCAGGACTGAGGTTGATTTGGATGGCATAGTGGCGAGACCGTGTGTTCCAGGTACAGTATGGAAGTTGAAGGTTGGATCAACGGAGAATGCTACTTTTCTTACTTCCACAATGAACAGGTATGCTAGGGCTTGGAACTTATTCATTTGTGCGAACTTGTTGCCTTCTTCTCATTCCCATGAGGTGACAGTGGAGCGTGCTATTCTGCTATGGGGTATTCTGAATGGGCATTATATAGATGTGGGTTACTTGATTAATCAGAATATTTTGAGATTCTTGAGGGGTGGAACGACAGGGGCGATTCCACATAGTTCAGTTGTTACTCGCCTATGCATGGATGTTGGGGTGAGATGGACGTCGGATAAGCAGATTCAGATGCCGAGTGGCCCTATTGATACTTCGACTATTGAGAAGATGGCGGAATGGCCTGGTGGCATTCCTGATTCTAGGGGTTTGGGTTATCTGATTGCTGGAGGAGCTCAGCCGGTTTAGGTTCAGATTCAGGGTCCTGCTGCTGTTTTTAGTGCTTCTCATGATAGGCGGATGATGAGGCGTATGAATGCTTTGTATGAGAGTCATAGCCGCTTTTCACAGAGGTTGACACAGGCTTTGGGTAGTGCTTTTGGAGCCAGTGGTGTTCATGTAGATTGGCCCATTTTTGGATCAGACACTGTGTATCCACCTCCTGATTCTCCACCCGAGGAGGGTGATGATGCTGATGCGTAGGTATGTTCTACTTTCCCTCGTATTTCCTTCCATTCAATGAGGTCATTGAATATCTTAAGTTTGGGGGTGGTTTGGGGGATAAGTAGTGTATATGTAGTTATTTGTGTGTTCATGTAGGATATCATATTTTGCATATTAGTAGTAATTCATGCATGCATGTTCGTGTTATCTATGTGTGTTTCATATAGGACATTCTGTTTTTATTTTTTGTATACCATGTGAGTTCATTTTAGTTGCATTTCATGGCATGCATTTTTCATGATCCCTTAGGATGAGCTAATTCTGATTGATAAGTCGATGTTTTGTGGAGTGTGGTGATGATGAGTAGAGGGTTGATTTATAGTCCCTATGAAATTAACTTGCATGTTTCAGAAACAAAACTTTTACACAGTCTCATTGGGTGCTTTTGGGCTAGGTTAGGGTCATGATTGTTTGGTTGCTTTGAGATTTAATCACTTGTTTATATTTAGAATTTTCGTTATTCCCTTGATGTCGTAGGAGCACTAAAGTCTAAGTTTGGGGGAAAACAGGGATTTCATGCTTAATTGTAAATAATTGTCAATAATGGCTAGGCGTCGAGTGGCTAGTAGCCGGCTCATATTTTTATGAGTAGTCTAGGGTTGGAATTGAGAATTCTCATTCCAGATTGCATATATATAAAAAAAAGAGAAAAAAAAAGTTATGTGATTGTTTATATGCAAAATTAACCAGGGTGAGCTCTTTAATACTCGAGCAATTAAGTTCGCGGGGACTTTGTGCCTAGTGACCTAAGGCTTTTATAGTCTGGGATCCACTAACCCAACGCTCGCTACATGAGTATTATTGTATAAGCCTTTTGGGGTTTCATCCATTGCACGGTTAAATAAGCATGCTTGTATATATGTTATGTGTCGTAGTTAATAATTAAGCATGGATTTCTGTCAACTTTGGGTAAGGATGGAGGTGTTCTTAGGTTATGAAGTGTCTACAGTCTATTCTATTTATAAACTTGTGATTGTCTTGGCGAAGAGCATGTATAATTTTGATCTAGTTTTGAGAGTATTTCTGATGAGCATCGCACACACGCACGTTTCTGTTCATGTATTGTTAGTATACGGGGGCTTAGTCGAGCTCTATTTGGAGTTATTTTCATTCTGTGAGATGTTTGCTTGTTCATTGGTTTTGGTAAATCTAAAGGGGATAACTGCATTTTTCATATTAGTTGCATGCATGCATTGCATTGCATTGGATTTTATGGGTACATTCACTATAGGCCCTCACGAGACCTTAATCGTCCACTAGAGCTGCCTATGGGTTTAAAGGGCTTGTTGCATATGCCAAATGCAACCGTGATCACCTACGGAAGTGGTACTAGTTAGTGTAGATATTTTTGTTTGTTTATGCTTGAGGACAAGCATCGGTTTAAGTTTGGGGGTGTGATATGTGGATTTTTATCCACTTGGAACGCTTCATTTTGGCTTAAATTGATCGTTTGTATCTTAAGTATTGGTGTGTTTTAATGTGTTTTTGTGAGAATTGTGCAGGATGTATCTCTAGGTGCAGGTATAGAGTTTTCAGTGATTATATGGTGTTTTGAAAGTCAAGGGAATAAGTGTCGGGAGGAAAAATCAGCAAAAGAAAAAAAATCAGTGTGCCTGAACAGTAGTTCCAGCGCAGCCGCGCTTGGATTGTATAGGAAATGCGCGCGGGCACACTTGAAGATGCTGGACTCAAAGAGCAGCACGTGCGCGCTTGAAACACAAGGGATTGGCGCGCGGCCGCGCCTGTAGCCGCCAGAAACTACTGGAAATTGTCAGAATTCAACTTTAACAAGGAAATTGCCACAAATTCTAATTCTAATGCTTATGGTAATTGCTTGGACGGCTGGTACTTTCTAGAGTCAAACCTACACATGAAATTTGCAATTCTTATCTTATTCAAGAACGGAAAATGCCAATCTTCTATTTCAACTCTAAAACGGCAATTGCTTGGAGGATAGGCAAATTGGGGCTATAAATACACATCTTGGGGGACATAAAAACACACCACTCACCAGAGATCAGATTCACTTCATAACACATACACATCATTAGAGCACGAGATCGAGAACCCAAGGCGAGGATTGTGACGGCAAGAAGATCTAGACATAGTTTTCTTGTATTCCTTTGTTTAGGCGTATCTTTCGGATGCTTGTTACATACACGGATTTATTCTCTAAACCTTGTCATTCAATTGATTTATTCATCTTTGCTATCTTGTTTATTATCATGTTTTCATCAATTCCCATGGTGACGAGAAGTTCAATTATGAACTAATCGTTGTCATGGGATTCTAATGGATTTATCTACGTAACTTAGTAGTTTGATGCTTTAAAGATTTATGTGTGATGAATTCTTGATATCCTTGTATGGTTGTGCTTCATAAATTTAGATGTGTAGCTAACATATAATATGTTAATCTCTTGCGAAACGAGAGTGGATCTTGAGATTTAGAACTTGCCATGCTAGCACAAGATAGGTTGATGTTTTACATCATGATTTGTGGCGTAAATAGAGATATTATGCTGCCCTATGTGATCTTTGTGGATAACTTGTGGTTAAACCTTTATGTTTTCAAATCTTATAGAGATATAGGGTCTAAACATAATTAGTGTCTACTCATCTTCTATCTCTTTGTGGATGTATGCGTAGTTTGGTATTAGTATACCGAGAGGTAACTTTTACTTGTTTCGTGTTATCCGATCAGATATCAAAACCATCACATGTATTGATTAAAGGCATCAACTCTAAGTGAAGTAGATAATGAAGTTAAGATCCCATGTTTATTCTCATAAATAGTTTGATTTTAGATCTCATTAGTTAATTAATTCTTAATTTCATAATTTGTATCTTAGCTTAATTTAGATAATTAAAACCTCAATTTATTAATTGTCCAAGCAGTGAATTAAAATCATACCTTGTTGAATACGTGCATTAGCTGAAAAGAACTTAACCAGATCTCTGTGGAACGAACTTAAATTGTATTACTTGTGACCACGTATACTTTCGTGATATTGTGTTAACAGTTGCATGTTGCTTACTTTTATCCAAGTCCAAAGAGACGGATTTCATGTCTCTTTCAACATTTGCTTTATGACATTCGAAGCTGTTCATCATTTCTCTTTTATGAATAATAGTCTTATCAACCACTACTCCATGCTTCTTTGTCTTAGCTATAGCCTTCGTCTTCCCCTTGTAGGAGTTGAGCGCCAGGCTCTTGCTTTTCTTTTTGTCCTTTTAGGTTTGAATGCCTTGGCATCCTCGTCCTTGACAGCATCTTCATTCAAGCTCTTGACAGTGTCTTTTTTAACTATGTCCTTCATGATAGTATCTCCATTTGAGCTCTTAACAGTGTCTTTGTTGACAACATCATTTTCAACATTAAGGCAGTAAACAACAAACCTTAAAATATTTGCTTCCAAAGCTTCAAGAATGTCTATTTCCCTTTCATCTTTAGCATCAACATCTTTCTTGTCAGTTTTGGGGGTTTCTACTTTTGTTTTCTCCTGAGTTTGACTTCCAGCAATCTTAGTAGTTGCTTTGGCACCATTTCCAGGTGCACCACATCCTCCATTACCATCAGGTTCATCTTTAATATCATCAAGGGTGTCATCAAATGTGCAGCATCTACCTCTTTCACTTCTTTTGGCATTTGCTTCAGAAATTAACTTCTTTATCTGAGAGCTAAGATTCTCATCTCTCTTTACCAAAAGTTTGTGAATGTCCTTGACAGCCTTGACCTTCTCTTTGGTAATTTTGGATTTTAGAATGTGTCTCAGTACTATCATAACTGAGTCAGTTTTCAACTTTGTTTCTTCATCCAAATGTAAAAAACCAATTTTCTTTACTCCTGCACTTGTAGTCATCCTGTAGCAAACACCATATGGATTGTCAATCACTTCTGGGAGTTTGTCTTCAACAAGCCTCTTGATCTGTGCCAACAGACTTTCATTAAAGGTTGTTGAATTGGCCTTCACTTTTGTTGCTAAGGAATTTAGTATTCTTGCTTGCAAGCTTTGCAGTAGTTGCATTGTGATGAATATTGAAATGCCAGATTTCAGATATACATCAATTGTCCATCTTTTCTCCAAGTTAACTTTCACAGAGATACTTATTATTTTATCCTTCAGTATTGTTGATAGTTTGTTGTAAACTCCTCCAGCTTCTGTGATTGAGTTATCCACCAACATACTAAATTCTTCATCCTTGTTGTTCAAAGTACTCTCCATGTAGCTAACCATCATTATTCCTACTTCATCTGGGCTGTACTCACTTCCATCAGACCAGGTGGTTCTAGTTGTCAGATTTATGTACTCAGGCATTTTATCTTTGCCTTTACCCAGTCTGTTTTGCTCCTCCTATTCTCTCCATAGTTTTTCCAGTGGAGTTTCCATGATTTCTGAAGTTGCCTCCTTAATTTTCAGAGGAGGCAGTATTGATCTTTTATACTTTTGAGTTTCTTGTAATTGCTCCATTACTTCTTTAGTTACCAATATTGGCTCACCATCCATTTCATGTTCAATAAGATCACCATCTCCAGAGACTTTCAGTTCTTCACCAAAGTTCCTTTCTTCCTTCTCATCTGGCTCCCCCTCACCCTCTTCTCCATCTTCAACTTGTACCTTCTTCCCCTTACTTCTTGACTCCCCCTTACTTGTTGCTTCCCCTTGTTTCTCCTTCTCTACCACTTTGTCTGAGGTATTTAGATCTACCACTTTCTCCCCCTTAGTTAAGTTGACATCACTAAGAGCAGTAGAGAATGATAGCAGAGTTGTTGAATCTTAGCAAAACCAGTAGATACCATAGTGGATAGATTGTCAATTTTAGCTTCCATAGATGCACATCTATCCTCAAGGGATTTTAACCTTGAATCAGCTTGTTTAGAAGGACCACCAGATCTTAACCTTTTTGGAGGCAAAGGAAAAGATTGGGGCAAGGAGGCTGTGGGGGTTCTCACACTCTCATTGTTTTTCTGAGTGATCTCATCACTCCTCACAGTTGAACACTCAAGGCCTAGAGCCTGTTTGCTGGGGTTTCTCTCTTTTTCACTCTGGACATGCTCAAGTCCCTCTTCTTTTACCAGCTCATTTGGCTGCCTCTCATTTTTATGCTCACCTCTCTTTTCTTTTATCTCTCTTTTCTTTTTCACACCCTCACTCAACCTAGATGCATGGGTATGAGCAGTACTAACATGCATTGAAAGAGAAGGTTTAGATTTTACCTTTTTGGAAGAGGATATTGGCACATGATCATCATCAGAAACATCTTCAACAATGACTGCATCTTGATCAAGCTGTGTAGAGGTGACAGCATCTTTATCCAAAAGTTTACTGTCAGCAGGTGGGGTGACAGCAACTTTGGTTGTGTCCTTGACAGCAGCTGAGGCTGTGACAGCAACTTCCTGAGGGTAAGTTGCTTTCTGGAGTTCAATCATGATGCTGGCTGTTTCAATATCTGGCAGAATTGCATAATGATCTAACTCAGTGTTTAAGAGAGTGGTGTCCATCACACTCTGAGCAATGGGTTCTTGTGGACCACTTGATGGGGGTCTCATCCATAATAGAAGATGGATGATTAAAACCTGAAGGGTTGGTACTGTCCCCTTCTCTAGGTTGTTGAGAAGAAACAATTGATGGATTAGAGAATAAAGAAGGTCACGGTATAGAAGAGAGTATTGGATGTTCCACAGGGGTAACTTGTGGAACATCAATAGTTGGAGTTTGATCCTCACTGTGCCCTATCTTCATGTGTGTTTCTGCAAGCATGGGCTTCTCATGAGTGAGTTTATAAGTTTGTGCAGACTCTTTACAAGATGTCTTGGGAGACAGGCCAACTTCAATAGATACTCCGTGTTGAGAAGAAGAATCTAGGGATGTGTTTGATTCCCTTTTATCCTCCACAGCCTTTTATGAGACTGTGGGGTGGCTGACAATGGCTTTGGGCCTCTTAGCTCTCTTCTTCCTAGGATCAAGAGGAACCACTGTGGGTTCACTTTTACTAACATCCTTATTTGCTGCATCAAGTGCAGTTTATCCCTCAACACTCGTAGAATTACCTTCAACACCAGTTTCCAAGGGTCTTTTCTTGGATTCTTGCAGGGCTATCTTGGTGGCTTTTGGTAGTCTAGATGGTCTGACTCGTATAAATTGAGTAGAATGAGGGTTGACTGAATTTGGGCTTAATTCAGCTTCATTCTCAAGAGAGAAAATAGTATACCCAGAGGGCAATGGAAAATCAAGGTTGGGCACTTGATCAACCATGTGCTGTGTGTAAAACAGAGTGGAATATGTGCATTTAAATTCTATGAATTGAGTGTAGTGTGTGTTTTTCTTTTCAAAACATTGCACTCCATTGTGAGAGGTGCATTTTCATCAATTCCACATAAAGAATTTATACACATCATAAAAAATCGAGGATAGATATGCACCTTTTTACCTAGGGCAGATTTGAACTGCCCCATGGGCAGCTTTCTAACATCCACTTTGTACCCATGAACAAGAGAGTGAGTGAGTTTCTTGATGTAGGTAGGGATACCATTCCACCTAGAGGTCTTTGTTGAGAAAACCTTCACCATTGCATCAATAATCATGCTCCACTCTTTTCTTAGATATTTCCTGTCCATTTCTCCAGTTGGGTACCAGCTTGAAGTTCCTTCTTCAAGAAGAGGGTCAGAATACCCAATTTTCAAGAAGAACTTCTTTAGGGTTTCATCACTTGCAAGCTCCTGGTATGATTCATTTTCTTACAGTCCAATTCCTAGAGCTTCATTGATGCCCTTGATAGTGAGGATGTAGGTAATGTCTTTTATTTTGAAATGAATGGATTCATTACCTGCACCTCCTTGAACAATAGCAGTTTGCCAAAATTGTTCAAGTCTGTCTAGGTCCAAAGATGGGGTAGAGGTTATAACATGACCTAGATAGGACTTGTTCATGAAGGATACAAGTCCTTTGAAACCTTCACCAGCATCTCCAGCAGAGAGAATACCAGCACAGTTTATTTGAGAAGAGGATTGTTTGGGTGTCATTTTTGCTTTGAGATTTGGGAGAGAGATTTAAACTTTTGAGAGAGAGTGGTTCGGTTGAGAGTTATGTGTTTGTGTGTTTGACAATTGCTTATATGAGAGTAGAAACTGTTTTACTGAAGAGGGAAAAGTAACTTTGTCTTAACCCATTAAATGTTCACGTGGTATAGTGGGTAGTTACTTTTTAGTGGCTGTAAATCGTGAAGGTAAGAATCCCAATTTCAACGGTCCACTAACTCTTGACAGTAACCTGTACGCTGGAACAAATCGTTAGTAATCTTGGGGTGGTGACAATATGTTTCGCTTGACAGTAACATTGGCGCGAGAACATGCCGTCACCATTAAGTAATTTATAGACAATTTTCTTTTAAAAAAATCTCATGACAGCACCTTTCCTTGTTGACAGCAAGTTGTGCGAAAATTGCAAACGTCATGGGTTTTAAATGAATTTTGTCTATTACTTAATTAAAATTACCAATTAGCATTTTAATCGATTAAAGCGCATATTCGTTTCAGGCATACATACACACATTCACATATGCACACATGCATACAAGCATTTATCCAACAGATAACCAAGGTATGAGAATAAAGTACAGAAACAGGCATCAACGCTGAAGAAGATGAAACGATGAACTTTTCAATTAAAACAAATATTAAAACAATATATAAAAAGTTCAAAAAAAACATCAATTTTTATTAAGCTCTGCAAGAGCTTCCTTCAGCAGGTCCTCGACGACCTTCTCCACATCTTCCTCCTTGGTGATCCCCTGCATGTCCAGATAAGCCTGAAGCTTATCCAACCATGGATCCCAAGGATCCTCAGCAGTAGCAGCTTCTTCTTTCTTCTTCGGCACTTCCTTGGGCATCTCTTCGACCTTGTTGAAGACGGGGCTCTCGGAAGTAAAGATTTATGAAGCTTTCCTTTTACTCATTCTCTAGTGTCTCTAAAGTGTGTAATGAGAAAGTAGGGGTTTGGCCTCGGTTTTATTTATAGCACACTAGGAGACGCTACAGTTTCCCACACGCTTCCTTTTAATAAAGTATTTAACTTTAAAAGAAAAAGGACTGACAATTACCCCGGGTCATTTCAAATGACACTACTAATTATCACTGGCACGCTTGTGATTTAAGTTAATGTCACATGACTACTCATTACATAAGTTAAAATACGCATGTAATTTCAATTTAGCATAGTCATAGCAGACATGCTGTCAACAACAAGTAGCACATAAGATAGTAACTTCTCATGACATGATAATGTGTATTTTATACACGTTTTGTCTTTTATTCTCTTGCATTTTTGTTCGTTTCGAATGTTGTTTTATCGATATTAACTATGTTTTTCATCTTTCAGTGCCACGTGCTAATTGTTGAAAAGATGACTCATTTTGGGCTTGAAAGCGAAGATTATTCATGAGGGAAGTTAGAAGATGAAAGCTCGCGATGTCGGGAGGTGATTAATGTATTATCTTGAAGATTTTGTCTCGAACGGGCTACTGTACAGCCGTTCGACAGGCCCTTCAAATGAGCAGATTTGCTGTACGGGCAGCTGTACGGCCGTTCGACAGGCCGTACGACCCCTGCTGTGTATTAAAAGAAATATAGCCAAACACATCTAAGATCTAACTTAACCTACCTCTTATCTTCATCTAACCTAACCTCTTCAAAGTCCATTCAATTAGGGTTAGTAGAGTAGAGAGAAACGTCAATTACTCATAATCTAGCATTGATTATGAGTAACTAACTCCATTAATTTGGCTCAAGGAGGAATTCTTGTACTAAACCCATTTCAATTTAAGTAAGATTTTTCACTCTATCTTGAATACTTGTGATGTATTGTTTATGATTTTGCTTGGAGATTTGTAAGTTGCTTCATCTTGCTCTTCTTATAATTTCAATTGCTAATTGTTTGTGCTAATCCGTAATTGTTAGTACATTCATTGTAGTAGCACAAGGTTTGGTGTACCTAAACTTCAAGATTCAAGTACAAATACCTAGGTTGAGCTTCTCATCCTTGGGTTTGTCCTAGCCTCTCTTTGTTTAAATTCCTTGACTTGGTTAAATTGGTAGTGCTTCATTATTGGTTGCTATTGTCAAGAGAGCTAATTTATGTGCTTCACTAAATTAGTGTTTTTAGAAGAGAAATAAGTGATTGTGTGCTTCACCAATTATCTTGGTTAGGTAGAGTTGATTATATCTTGCTCATATGTGTTTGGGAGAAGTGCTTGAATATCCATAATCCTTGGGTCAAATATCCCTATATCTTGCTAATTCACTCATTGTGTTGTGTTGGTAATTTTGGATGTTTGTCATTAACATAGTTGTATTTTAATAGCAATTTATTTCTTGTGTTCAAGGTGTTTGATAAAACACCTCAACCAAACTCAAAAACCCCCAATTTCCACACTTCTAGATTGTAAGAGACAATCTACTTGGAATCAATATTGAGAGTCCTTCCCTGTGAACGAACTTACGAAAAACACTACCTTCAAATTGGCGCCGCTGCCGGGGAAGGCAACAATATTAATTTTGAGTTAATTGTTTCTTATATTTTAGATTTTATCTTTGTATATAATTTCTTCTTTCTTTCTTTGTTTTTTTTATTGGTGTGTCTTCATGTTTATGGTATATAGACATGAACTAACTCTTTCAGGAGATGATGGATAACTATTTTGGTTGGAATAACGCTCAAGATTTCACCTATGATCAAGAACGATATCAAGATTTTAATTCTTTTCAGAATTTTAATGCGTATCAGGTGAATTCTTTATATTCTACAAACTCATGCTATGCTCCTTACCCTCCTAGCATCGATTATTCATATGCTTGTGAAAATCAATGTTATGATCCGCAATATAATTTCCAAGACCATCAAGGGTCTTCTTCATCTTCCTATCATCATTAGAGGAGATGATAAACCAAATGGTGGCAAACAACCTCCAACTTGCTTTTGAAAATCGATGTTATGATCCGTAATATAATTCCCAAGACCATCAAGGGTCTTCTTCATCTACATTGTCATCACTTGAAGAAATGATGAAGCAAATGGCGGAAAATAACCTCCAATTTCAAAACATCACTTTTCAAAGTATATCCAACTTGGAAAAGCAAATGAGCCAACTAGCCGAAACCGTGAATCGATTAGAGGAGGTCAATTCTCCTACTAATCACGATTCTTGTTTTGTAATTGATGAAAATGTTATGCATGATGAATTTGCTTGTTTAGTTGATGATTGCCCTAGGCTTAACAATGATAAATTGGATGTAGTTGAGGATCTACCAAATTTAGAAAATATCTTTGAGCTTAATGAATTGGTAGATGAGATAAAAATTGATGAATGTCCAATTAAAATTGAGAAGGAATTAAGGATTGATGAGATTGAAATTTTTGCTTGGGATAATGATTATTCTGACGATTTTTCTAGCTATTTTGGTTTTTCAAAGTCTCTTGAGGATGTGAAGGTCCTAAAAATATTTTTATATTTTTATGGATCAAATGTATATTTGCACACCTTATTTTTATTATTTATTCGTAGGTATGTGCATTTATTTGTTTTTTCACCTCACTAGTTATAATACTTATAAATAAGTCGAGCCAACGACAATAAACAAAGCGCTTTTTGGGAGGCAACCCAAGGTACGCATGTATTTTTATATTTTTATGCGTGTGTTAGATTTTGTTCCTCGCTTGCATTTATGTAGGGTGTTATGCTATTGTGAATTTGAAGATTGATCTAAATATTAGTGAGTGGGAATTCAATTTTTCATCTATTTTAATTCTAAAAAAAATTATGTATTTTTGTGGTGTGATTAATAAATTTTATAATAGATTTTCAAAAAAAAATTATTGGTAATAATAGTTCCCCGCTCAATAATATTTAGTATCGTTAATTCTAATCTTTATGATTTTATATTTTTTTCCACTCATGCCTTGATATGTTTGTTCGTGTTTTCAGGGATTAATATGTTTTATTCAAGCATTCAAGGATTTGTGTGAATTTTCTTTGAAAAAAAAATTTATAAATTTTAGAGCTGCACAGGCTGTTGTACGGGGTGCAGACCGTGCAACAGACCGTGCAGCAGCCTGTGCATTTTTCTTCCGCTTCTGTCAAGTTTGTAGTGTAAAATAAGGGGTTTTAAAATTTTCTACCCACTTGTTGTACAACCGTGCAACTCTTTAAAAAAAATTTCAAAATAGAGGAACAATCCTTCTCTTCTTTTTTCATTTACATCACACCACCTCTGCTCCTACCTTCTCTTCCCCTCACCCATTTTCTTCCGTTCACCCAACTCCTTCACTCCACATCCTCTGCGCCAACATCTCACAACGCCTGCACATCTCCATTTTCCCTCTGTTCACTAACATCACCGCCCTTCACCACTAATTCAGCCTCCACAAACCACCTTGCAAGCCGCAACTTCCATCCCATCTCCTCTCCACATTCTCCGTTCATCCCGCCTTTCAACGCCTTCACCACTTCGATCTTTACTGCTGCTCCCTCCTCTACTCCGTTCACAAACACCACCATACCTCTTTACCAACCATCTCCCTCCTCCCCAACTCGCAACAGCCTCACTCACCACTTCGATCTTCCTCCCTCTCCTTCCCCACTCCCATCAACCCTCTTTTCTCCACCTAGCAGCAGAACACCTCCACAGTCGCAATCCCACCCCACCGTTGCGACCCACCTGACAACCTGCAATTGCCGTCTCTGGCAACAGCCACCATCTTCTCCATTTCACTACCGCCCTCCGCACCTGCACACACTATCCACCTTAATCCCAAACCCACCGAACAGCCTCCACCATTAAACCCACCATCACTGCACAATTCAACTACAACCCTCATCTCCACCCTTTCTTCTACCGTTTCCCCCCCTCTGTTTCCAAAACAATTCCCAACCAAACCTCCTGCCCTCCCCTGTGTCTAATAAACGCAAACCCCCCCTTTTTGTTTTTTTTTTGTTTTTGCTTTTTGTTTTTTGTTTTTTCTTTGTTTAGTTTTTGTTTTCTTTTTTTGTGTTTTGTTTTATTTTTATTTTGTTTACTTTTATTCACTTTTTAAATTTTGATTTTAGTTTTTATTTTAAATTTATATAAATTTAAGAATCAATTTATATTTACTTTAAATTTTATTTTTGATTTTATTATTAATTGGTTAGTTCTTTTTGTTTTATTTTATTTTATTTTGTTTTATTTACTTTTATTCACTACTTCTTTCATTTTAATTTTGATTTTAATTTTTTAATTTTCTAAACAATTTTTTTTATAAATTCAGAAATGAATTTAAATTTAATTTATTTTGATTTTTGATTTTATTTTTAATTGGTTAGTGATTTATTTTATTTTATTTTTATTTTATCTTTTCTTTTTTTTAAAAAAAAAATCAAAAAAATCAAAAACCAAAATTTAATTCTTTTTAATTTTGATTTTAGTTTTTAATTTTCTAAACCTAAGTAATTATTTTATTTTAGTTTTAGTTTTAAATTTGATTTTTGCTTTTATTATTATTTCAGTTTTAAATTTGATTTGTTTTTTTATTTTTTTTTTATTTTTTTATTTTATTAATTGGTAGTTATTTTATTTTATTTTTAAAAAAAAACAAAAATAAATATTTTTATTATTTCTATTTCCTTAATTAGTGTATTGCAGGGCTTTGAGGGTTGTGGATTTTGGCTTGTTCGTTATTTTTGTTCGATTGCTTGTGGTGCGTGGCTTTATTCAATTCGTGGCTTCCAGTTGCGGAGTTGGAGTTTGGCAAATATGATGGTGCTCCCGATCCTCGTTGCTTATTTTTAGGGGAGTTATCTTTCACTTTGTTTCTCCCTTCGTTTTATTTGTCATGCATGAGGACATGCCATGTTTTATGTGGGAGAAGGTTTGTTTATGTTTATCATTGTAGTATAGTATGTAGCTAGTATTAGTAATATCTTTTGTTTTATTTGATGTCCGTTTCGTTTTCTTTGGGAAATGAGTTTAGTGATGAGCTTGTTTACTTGTTTATGAAATTTACGACATTGTGAGCTTGTAGTCTTGTTTTCTCCTATTTCGTGCCTAGCATTATCAATTTGATGTGAATCTATAAGTTTGATGCACCTTATCGCGCGCACACACACACACACACACACACACACACACACACACTTAAAATGGCATGAAAAGTCTAGATGTTTGTAATTAAATTGTGAGCATGACGTTTATCTCTTAGAATGCATGGAATCAAATCGAGAAGATGTTATTACAACGTGAACCTTGTGAGGCCTTGAACGATGATTTCTTTTGCTTGTGTGTTTCTCCATCTTTATGTATGTTTGTTGCTCTAGGGCTTGCATTAAACCTTCATTCATGGATGCACCATAATAAGGAAATTCTATTTAGGATAACCTTTTTGACCTTTTTAGCTTGTGAACCATGAAAATAATCCCTAGTTACCCCTTTGAAGCTTATATCCATATTTTTCTTCGTCACTTTCCCCCTTTTATACATGATCCATAGCCAAATACTTCACTCTCGACCTAGTTGAGCTAGTTGAGTCTTGGAAAGAATTGATTGATGAGCATGTGAATTTGGAGAAATTGTGAAGAGGAAGAATTCTATTTATTGTAAGTGGGAACTAGTTTGATGTGTATATCTAGATGTGGTTCAAAGTTCTTTGTAGTATTTATTAATGTCATGCATCCCCTTTGCTAAAAAATAATAATAATAAAGGGGATGTAAAAAAAAAGAAAAAGCAATAAATCTTTGTACTTTATTTTTTTTTCAATTTCCTTGGTAAATGTGGTTGTGTTTTGTAATTGTAAATGAGTGAAGACATTCTTTAGTTTGAGAATTTGGTGGATGAAGCGAGCAAGCGTCATTTTGACTCAACTAGCGAGACTTTTACACCTTCCTTGAACTTAAATTTTCACACCTTCACCCAAGCCTCAATACAACCCATTTTATGAATTCCTTGTTTTTGGTGCAATCCGGAATTTAGGTGAACATGCAAGGTCAAGTAGAGCGCATAATTGAGAGATGTGAGATTTTTCACCATACAATTTCATCTTCTTAATGCGAGGCCATGTATGCTTTGTGATCATCTTGTCTAGTGTTCACGATTGAAGTGCATTCATTCTATCTTTAATGTCTTGGTTACATCTTGCACGAGGTGAATAGCTCTATATGTTTGATTTTAGTTACAAGTAGATGACTCGGACATGTGAGTGTAGTAGTTAGCTTAATTAGTAGGTATTGTTAGTTTTTTGTTTGTTAGTGGTTTTTGTGATTTTGTGGGTACATCATCTATAAACCCTCACGAGACCTCACTCGTCCAATAGGGCTACCTAGGGGTTCCAAGGGCTTGTTGCATATGCCAAATGCAACCGTGATCACCTATGGAAGTGGTACTAGTTAGGAGTATATGGTTATGTTAATTTTAGTTTGCTCGGGACTAGCAAAGTTTAAGTGGGGGAAGATTTGATAATGTGTATTTTATACAAGTTTTGTCTTTTATTCTCTTGCATTTTTGTTCGTTTCGAATGTTGTTTTATCGATATTAACTATGTTTTTCATCTTTCAGTGCCACGTGCTAATTGTTGAAAAGATGACTCATTTTGGGCTTGAAAATGAAGATTATTCACGAGGGAAGTTAGAAGATGAAAGCTCGCGATGTCGGGAGGTGTTTAATGTATTATCTTGAAGATTTTGTCTCGAACGGGCTACTGTACAACCGTTCGACAGGCCCTTCAAAGGAGCAGATTTGCTGTACGGGCAGCTGTACGGCCGTTCGACAGGCCGTACGACCCCTGCTGTGTATTAAAAGAAATATAGCCAAACACATCTAAGATCTAACTTAACCTACCTCTTATCTTCATCTAACCTAACCTCTTCAAAGTCCATTCAATTAGGGTTAGTAGAGTAGAGAGAAACATCAATTACTCATAATCTAGCATTGATTATGAGTAACTAACTCCATTAATTTGGCTCAAGGAGGAATTCTTGTACTAAACCCATTTCAATTTAAGTAAGATTTTTCACTCTATCTTGAATACTTGTGATGTATTGTTTATGATTTTGCTTGGAGATTTGTAAGTTGCTTCATCTTGCTCTTCTTGTAATTTCAATTGCTAATTGTTTGTGCTAATCCGTAATTGTTAGTACATTCATTGTAGTAGCACAAGGTTTGGTGTACCTAAACTTCAAGATTCAAGTACAAATACCTAGGTTGAGCTTCTCATCCTTGGGTTTGTCCTAGCCTCTCTTTGTTTAAATTCCTTGACTTGGTTAAATTGGTAGTGCTTCATTATTGGTTTCTATTGTCAAGAGAGATAATTTATGTGCTTCACTAAATTAGTGTTTTTAGAAGAGAAATAAGTGATTGTGTGCTTCACCAATTATCTTGGTTAGGTGGAGTTGATTATATCTTGCTCATATGTGTTTGGGAGAAGTGCTTGAATATCCATAATCCTTGGGTCAAATATCCCTATATCTTGCTAATTCACTCATTGTGTTATGTTGGTAAATTTGGATGTTTGTCATTAACATAGTTGTATTTTTATAGCAATTTATTTCTTGTGTTCAAGGTGTTTGATAAAACACCTCAACCAAACTCAAAAACCCCTAATTTCCACACTTCTAGATTGTAAGAGACAATCTACTTGGAATCAATATTGAGAGTCCTTCCCTGTGAACGAACTTAAGAAAAACACTACCTTCGTGACAGCAACATTGAAGGCTACTGTCACGAGCTGCAATTTAAACACTTTGAAAATGTAAAAACTAGTAAGTTAACATACCAGATTTAGCATTCCCAATTCACTTACCAACCTGTTGAAGGTTGCTTCATCCAATGGCTTGGTGAAAATGTCTGCAAGTTGCTTTTCCGTAGGAGTGTAGAACAGCTTCATAGTTCCCTTTTCAACATGTTCCTTTATGAAATGATGCCTTATATCAATGTGCATTATCCTGGAATGTTGAACTTGATTGTCTGAGACGGCTATGGCACTAGTGTTATCACAGTAGATAGGAATGTGTTAGGATTTATGGGTGATAGCTTAGAGACAACTTAACTAGTACTTAGTTTTATTTGTATAGACAAAGTAGAACATACTGTCACAGCCATAGTATGTCTTTGTAATCGAATAAACTACTGTCATGTAATAATTGTATCTCTTGGAAGAAGTTCATGCATTTGTTCAAGCCTCGAGACATACATAAGGAAGACAGAAAGAATAAATGTTACTGTTAAAACATTGACAGTAAGGTTACAAGAAGACAACATGTTGCAAGGTCACGACAACAAGTTTCATCTGACAGCAACATTGGCGGAAGCATGAAGACAGCAACATTCTCACACTTTGACAGCAAGTTTGAAAGTCCCGACATCATCATTGGTGGGGACTCATACTGTCATCCAAGGAATATTCTCATGACAACAAGCTTGGCGTCAAAGGTTAATGTCTCAATGGAATATTTGAATTGGAGATTTATCTCAGTCAAACCCGTGACAGTTTAGTTATTCAAGAAACAGATTTGCTGCATTTTGTCAAAGATTGTAGCAGACCTGCAAGACTACGACCGAAGCTTGAGAGATCACAAGACGAAGCTCGACAATTCAAGAGTATGACAAGTCTACATCTACTAGAATTGTTTTAGCAAGTTTTAGAAAGAACCCAGATTGTTTTATGTTTAATGATAGTCTGTTTGTATAGCATTTTGGGAAAGTCATATGGGTGTGCAATTTGTAAGGAGATGCCACTTGAAAATGACAGCGGCTCCACAACCCATGTGATAGAGATGTTAGAGAAGATTAGTCTTTATAGATAAACAGCTCTCATTCTTTCTGAAAATCGATTCAAGAAGTCGAAGCTTGAGAAAATACTTTTTCTCGAGGTTGTAGCAACACTTCGCAAAATAAATAAAATATTTATTTTGTGAGAACATCTTGAGTTACTACTTGTGTTTGCATTTCTTGTATAGATAGTTTACAATCCTTATTATTGTTGAGGTAAAGATTTGGAATTATCTATATTTCATTCAACCCCCCTTCTGCAATATACTCCGGGACCAACAACGTTTGATAACTCTAAACCATAATCCAAAAGCTGATTCTTCATCCAAAGAATTTGAGCACAACAACTTCTAGCTGCAACAGTTGATGTAGATACAGAATGTTGCTTCTTGCTAAACCATGACACTAATCTTCCACCAAGAAATTGACAGCTTCCTGTTGTGCTTTTTCTGTCAATCTTGCATCCCGCATAGTCTGAATCGGAATATCTAACTAGATCAAATCCATTGTCTTTAGGATACCAAAGGCCTAAATTTGGAGTGCCTTTCAAGTATCTAAAGATTCTCTTAATAGCAATCAAGTGTGACTCTTTTGGATCAGCTTGAAACCTTGCATAGAGACATGTAGCAAACATTATGTCTGGTCTGCTAGCAGTTAGATATAGCAGTGATCCAACCATGCCTCTATAAGTACTAGAGTCCATTTTCTTCCCTTTAGTCACTAAATCCAGTTTGGTTATAGTAGAGATAGGTGTCTTGGCAGGTGATGCATCTTCCAAGTTGAACTTCTTGAGCAGTTCCTTGACATATTTTGCTTGACAAATGAAAATGCCATCAGACTTTTGGTAAATCTGCAGGCCAAGAAAGAATGATAGTTCTCTCATCATACTCATCTCATATTTGTTCCTCATAAGGGATGAAAACTTCTCACACAGATTTTCATTTGTAGAACCAAAGATTATGTCATCAACATAGATCTGTACCATAATGATGTCCTTGCCATGTTGTTTGTAGAATAGTGTTTTATCTACAACACATCATATAAATTGATTCTCCAACAAAAAGGTAGAGAGTGTATCATACCAAGCTCTAGGGGCTTGCTTTAAACCATAAAGTGCCTTGAACAGCTTGTAGACAAAGTCATACAACTCAGAATCTTCAAATCCAGGTGGTTGTTCAACATACACTTCCTCATCTGGCTCTCCATTGAGAAAGACACTTTTGACATCCATTTGAAATACATTGAAATTGCAATGTGCAACATAGGCTAGAAATATTCTGATAGCTTCAAGTCTGGCAACAGGTGCAAATGTCTCATCATAATCTATTCCCTCCTGTTGACAGTATCCTTTGGCCACTAGCCTTGCTTTGTTTCTTGTCACATTTCCAATTTCATCCAACTTGTTTCTGAAGACCAATTTTGTGTCAACAACTGATTTTCCTTTAGGTCTTGGTACTAGTTTCCACACATTATTTCTTTCAAATTGGTTTAGCTCCTCTTGCATAGCTATCATCCAATCAGAATCCAACAATGCTTCATCGGTTGTCTTTGGCTCAATTTGTGATAGAAAACAGGAGAGCATGCTGTCAGGAGAGACATTTCTTCTAGTTCTTACTCCAGAGGAAGGATTGCCAATGATTAAATCAGAGGTGTGATCCTTGTTCCATTTAGTGGATCTGGGAAAGCTTCTATTCAGTTCTGCTTGATCAGTTCCTTCTTGAGGAATTGATTCTTCCACATTGTTGTTTTCTCCATGTTCTTCAAGATCTCCAGAGTCACCATCAGCTTCATGTTTAGATGTAATTGTTTGTGACTGAGCTGGAGCTTGATTAACATTATTTGTATTGACAGCATCTCCTCCAAACTCAAGAGTTTGAGTACAAGATGGTTCTTCAGTAATAATTTCTTCTTCTTTCAAGTATCCTTGATTCTCAAATCTCAAACGTTACATCTGACCATCTTCTTGCAGTCTTGGAAACTTGGTTTCATCAAATGTGACATTCACACTTTCTTCAATGACTCTGTGTTCTATGACATAGACTCTATAGGCAGTCCTTTCTAATCCATATCCCATGAAAATGCCTTCATGTGCTTTAGCATCAAACTTTCATTTTCTTTCATGGTTGTCTATCATTATGAAACACTTGCTTCCAAATACATGAAAGTATTTAACAGTAGGTTTCTTTCCAGTCAACAGATAGTAAGGAGTGTTCCCATGAGTCTTGTTGATTAAGGTTCTGTTTAGTGTGTAACAAGCTGTGTTGATAGCTTCTGCCCAGAAATATGTTGGTAATTTTGTATCATTCAACATAGTTCTTGCAGCTTCAATGAGAGTCCTGTTCTTCCTTTCTACTACACCATTTTGCTGTGGTGTCCTGGCAGCAGAGAATTGTTGAACAATTCCTTCATCTTTGTAGAAGTTTCCAAGAGTAGCATTTATGAACTCAGTTCCATTGTCACTCCTTAGAATTTGAACTTTTACATTAGGAGTTCTATCAAGAATCCTGATGTGATCAATGATCTTCTGAGCAGCTTCATCCTTTGATTCTAGGAACTTTACCCAGGTGTACCTAGAATAGTCATCCACCATGACTAAGGCATATCTCTTTCTTGCTAATGATTGCACATTAACTGGTCCAAAGAGATCCATATGAATCAGTTTGAGTGATTCAGTGTTGGTGTTTAGTTGCTTTGACTTGTGCACAGATCTTCTCAACTTTCCCATTTGACAGTCCTCACACAATCCTTTTTGATATAATTCTTGTTGAGGTAGTCCTCTCACCAGCTCCTTCTTCATTAGTATATTCATGGGAGAGCTTTTTGTGCCAAAGCATGCTATCACCAACTGTTGCCTTACTGTAGAAACAGTAAACCTTGTCTTTAATAGCAGAGTTTAAGTCTGCCACAAACAAGCTTCCTTTTCTGACTCCTTTCAGAGAAAGGCTTCCATCCTTCTTGTGATAGATATTGCAGACCATCATATCAAAATCAACCTTAAATCCTCTGTCACTGAATTGGCTGACACTGAGCAGGTTGCGCTTCAATCCATCCACAAGAGCAATATCTTCAATGACAACATTTCCAATTTCCAAACAGCCATATCCCAGTATCCCACAGTGTAACCTTTGCAGTTGTCTCCAAAAGTTATGATTGGGCCAGCTTTCACAACATAATGTGATAGCAGGGCTTTATCACCTGTCATGTGTCTAGAGCATCCACTGTCGATGATCCACATGACTTGTTTCTTTTTCTTGCCCTGCAAAACATATGATATTTAATTTGCATCTGGTTCCTGCAATTACAACATCACATTTTATATCATTGTTAATCATATTTGAATCAACACTTGAATCATCCTGTTTGACTTCCTTTGCTACCCAATCAGTTTTAGAGTAAGACTTTGTCTTTTTCTCAGTGGAAGCTTCCTTTTTACCAACATTGGCAGGCTCAGAAGTCTCAACAGTTTGCATATAAGAGCATGTTTCAGTAGACAGAATAGGCAGATTAAAACATGTACTCATGGCAGTGATTTTGCATGCCATGCAGTCAATGTTACTATAAACATTCATTGTTCTTTGCATAATGGGGGTTCTGTGTAAGTTACCTTTAACCTTGGTTGCATTAATCTTGTTCTCATTTGATTTCTTACAAACATGTGTTAAGTGTTGGAAGGATCCACAATTATTGCAAAGCTTCCTAGGGGCATTCTTGACATAAGAATAACCATTTTTCTTATCAATTCCTAATTTACCATTCCTATTCTTAGGCTTGTAAGCATCTGTGTTAACAGTATGTCCTGAAGTTGCTGTCGAGTTACCCTTGACAATACCTTCCATACCTGCTGTCTTGACAGTAGGTTTGGAAGTTGCTGTCCAAGGTACTCTCTTGATAGTATCTTTGAAAGTTTCTGTCTTATCCTTGTTGACATCTTCTTTAGAACATTTTGTCTGATTGCTTGGTAAAGTTTCTGTTATGGGGATTTTGACAGTTTCTTTCATTTCAGTAGATGTGTTGTCAATACACTCATCTTCATCAAGAAGCTCTTGTTTGATGAGCAAGGAATTCTCATCAAAATTAGCTTGAACAGTTTTGAAAATGGGTTTACAAACTCTCTTGAGAATATGAGGTTTGATAGCATCACCATCTGAACAATCATCAATCACAGTTGCCTTACTAGGCCTCCTACCATAGTCGAAACCTATTCCAACCTTTTGGTTCTCAGTGTGATTCTCATGATATTCCTGAACTAACTTAGAAGAATTTCTAAAGGCCTTAAGCTTAAATTCATTTTCAACAATTTGATTTCTTAGATTTAAAAATTCTTCTTCTTCCTCATCATCAGAGTCATCCCAACATTTTCCTTCAGCCACATAGGCTCTTCCTTGATTTCTTTAAACTGACTTCCAGATCCTTTCTCCATTCTTTTATTCTGTTTTGGCCTTCTGCACTCTGTGGCAAAATAACCTAGCTCATTGCAGTTGTAACCTCTGAACTTTGACCTATCCACCATTTTTGTCTTGTATCCTCCTCTTGTGGCACCATCAACAACTTTTGAAGAGTTTCCCTTGTTGAACTTAGATGTCTAACCCTGTGGCTTATATGGCTTATCTCTTCTGAACTTTATATTTTTAAATCTTTTAGCCATATATGCCATGGTTGGATTATCCATGCTTTCAATCTCTTCTAATGAATAGAAGTCTTCATCTTCAACATCTTTGAGCTGTAGGACCACTTTTTCCTCGTCATCCAACACCTTCTCAATCTTCAGAGATGGTACTTTTGTTGGTTGTGAACTTTGTGAGGGTTCACCTGGTAGAGAGACAAGTGGCTCTTGAGCTACAAGGGCACCAGACATGTTTGCCATCTTTCCTTTGGATCCAGTTTGAATAGCTCTCTTCTGAAAGAGTTCAAGTTCATATGACTTAAATACACCATAAAGAGTCTAACGAGAAACATCATTAAAGTTTCTCCCTTCTTCTATGGCAGTGATTTTGTGCTCAAGGTGCTCAGGAAGAGTGAGCAAAAAATTGACATTAATCTCCTTTTTGTCATAGAACTTTCCATGAATTTGTAACTCATCTATTAGCTTACTGAATCTTTCAAACATGTGAGTGAGCTCTTCACCAGGCTTGGCCATAAAAGCTTCATATTGTGATACAAGAATTTGTCTTTGGTTTTCTCTAACCTCTTCACTTCCTTCACACAGCAACTCTATCTTGTTCCACATCTCTTTAGCAGATGAGCATCCCATAACATTTCCACACATGGCTTTGTCCAGTGTAAGAGAGTCAAGCAAGATGAGTTGTAAGTAGTCATCCAAGGCTACCTTTTCTTTCTCAGATTCTGTGTATTCTGAGGGTCTCTTAGCAACCCAGTGAGCTGGAATTACTTCACCATTCACAGTGACAGCAACTACTTCTTTCTTCGGAATGAAGGGGCCATTTTCGAGAATTCATAGATATAGTGGATGTGTAGCTTTGATAAATAACAAGATTTTTCTTTTACAAAAATTGTAGTTCTCTTTATCAAATACTGGAATCTTGATACCACTTGACTTCTGTATACTCGTCTTGATCTCAGATTAGTATGTCAATCTATTGCTCTGATACCAGTTGTTGGTTCCGGAGTATATTGCAGAAGGGGGGTTGAATGCAATATAGATAATTCCAAATCTTTACCTCAACAAAAATGATAAAGATTGTAAACTATCTATACAAGAATTGCAAACACAAGTAGTAACTCAAGATATTCTCACAAAATAAATGTTTTATTTATTTTGCAAAGTGTTGCTACAACCTCGAGAAAAAGTATTTTCTCAAGCTTCGACTTCTTGAATCCGATTACAGAAAGAATGAGAGATGTTTATCTATAAAGACTAATCTTCTCTAACATCTCTGTCACATGGGTTGTGGAGCCGCTGTCATTTTCAAGTGGTAGCTGTTTACAAATTGCACACCCATTTGACTTTCCCAAAATGCTATACAAACAGACTATCATTAAGCATAAAGCAATCTGGATTCTTTCTAAAACTAGTTAAAATAATTCTAGTAGATGTAGACTTGTCATACTCTTGAATTGTCGAGCTTCGTCTTATGATCTCTCAAGCTTCGGTCGTAGTCTTGCAGGTCTGCTACAATCTTTGACAAAATGCAGCAAATCCGTTTCTTGAACATCTAAACCAGGGACGGATTTAAGGGGGGGCATGGGGTGGCCATGGTCCCCCCAAAAACCTCCCCCAAGAGCTTAGTTTTCTTGAATTTTATGTATAAATTTTGATTATATAGTGTATTTGGTCCCCCCATAAACTAATAATTTTTTATGGTCCCCCCAAAAAATATTTATAAATCTCTTATATTTTTGATTTTTATACATATAAATTCATAAATTGTTCTTGAAAACCTAGAATGTCATGTATTTTTGTCTTCGAAAAATTTTGTTCAAATTTCGCCCCTCCAAACCATAATTTCTGGTTCCGTCCCTGATCTAAATTGTCACGGGTTTGACTGAGATAAATCCCCAATTCAAATATTCCATTGAGACAGTAACCTTTGACGCCAAGTTTGCTGTTATGAGAATGTTCCTTGGATGACAGTATGAGTCCCCGTCAATGATGCTGTCAGGACTTTCAAACTTGCTGTCGAAGTGTGAGAATGTTGCTGTGTTCATGCTTCCGCTAATGTTGCTGTCATATTAAACTTGTTGTCGTGACTTTGCAACATGTTGTCTTCTTGTAACCTTACTGTCAATGTTGTGACAATAACATTTATTCTTTCGGTCTTCCTTATGTATGTCTTGAGGCTTGAACAAATGTATGAACTTCTTCCAAGAGATACAATTATTACATGACAGTGGTTTATTCGATTACAAGGACACACTATAGCTGTGACAGTATGTTCTACTTAGTCTATACAAATAAGACTAAGTACTAGTTAAGTTGTCTCTAAGCTATCACCCATAAATCCTAACAACAATTAACAATAAATAAATAAATAGGGAATGATAAAAGATCAAACCTTTTGTGCCAAGTTTCTCAAGTGCTTTTACTTCTCAAATAACAAAAAATCTGCTAATTCTTGTTCATAGGATCAGGTGTTTCTGTACCAAGATCATTAAAAAAAATCAAAATCCAATGCAAAGAACAACCAATGATTACTAATAATCCATAATTATAACTAAAATCATTACAAATCATAAATTTAAAATTAAAATGAAGAAATCGAATGTTAAATCTAAATTCAAACCTTAAAAACTAACAAAAAAAAAGCAACCTGAAAATCTCAAAAAATAGCGGAGCACAAAGATAGCCATGTATATTGAAAATTAAACAAAATAAGAATGAATAAAAAAAACTAAAAAAAATAGACGAAGACAAAAGCAAAAAGAAACAAGAAAAAAAGTTACAAACATGGTGATAAAATTTGATCGTTGGAAGCAAAGATTATATATATAAGAATATAAAATTTCTTTTCTATTTCGAATATGTTAATTTTAATTCTTCTTCAATACAAATTCAAGAACTTTTTCTATTTCGAAAATTTTAATGTTAAAAAATGAAATTTTGAAATATTAAATTTCTTTTTTATTTCGAATATATAAATTTGACTTCTCCTTCCCTACAAATTCGAAAACTTTTCAATTTTGAAGATGTTAATGTTAATGTTAAAAAAGGAAGTCCTGATTTCTTTTCTAAAAAATAGGGCCTAAAGAAGGAAGTTTTGATTTTAATTATTTAAAATAGAGGAGCTCCAAAAAAATAGATAAATAGGATTCGAGTGATTTTAGAGCTCCTGGGGATTTTCCTTTATATTATATCTTTATATTTATATATAATGAGCATAAGAGGGATCTTATCCAAATTTTTGGTCTGGTCACTGTACTACCAAAATCATATGATCTGTTGATTAAAAATAGACGATCAAGATTAGAACATATTAAAAAGAAAATTATAATCTAAAAAGTACATAATTAGAAAAAGTTTGCATTTGAAGTAAATTTTAAAAAGAAATTTATAATCTAAAAAGGATATAATTAAAAAAGGTTGTATTATAATTGAATTTTAAAATGAAAATTATAATCTGAAAAGGATATATTTAAAAAATGTTGTATTAGAATTGGATTTATTTATTTTGTTATTAGTATTTTAAAAAAATCATATTCGCTATTTGGGCTCTATCTTGAGATTTAGAAATCAGATTTGGATGATTTTACAATCCAAGTAAATCTCATAAAATTATCTTTAATTTAGTAATGATTTAATAATTATTATTCAAATGGAAATAATTAGAATTTCAAGAGAAAATGTAATTACAAATTTTTACATTAATCTTATTCAATGTAGAAGTCATACAACGATAATGCTATATATTCAATGTAGAAAACCTAATTATATATATTAAAAAATGTTGTATTATAAATGAATTTTAAAAAGAAAATTATAATTTGAAAATGATATAATTAAAAAAGATTGTATTAAAATTGAATTTTTTTATTAGTATAAAAAAATTCATTTTTACTATTTTGGCTCTATCTTGAGATTTAGAAATCAGATTTGGATGATTTTACAATCCACGCGAACCTCATAAAATTATCTTTAATTTATTAATGATTTAATAATTATTATTCAAATGAAAACACTCAGAATCTCAAGAGAAAATATAATTACGAATTTTTACATTAATCCTATTCAATGCAGAAGTCTTACATTGACATATATATGATTTAAATTAGTGCTATTATATAAAACCTAATTATATGTGATTTAAATCATTGGCATATATATATATAGGCCATTGCTCCATACAGAACACCCTTAAATAAAGAACAATAAAGAACACCTACTTCTAATCTGGACCGCCGTGCATTTTATTTACAATCTAATAATTCTGTTATAACCTATCATTGATCAATTAAAACATAATTATTTTATAACAGACTTGTATCTACATCCCACATATACATACAATTTCCGATCTCTTATCGTCTCTCTGCAATCTCCCTTTGCTCGTGTTTATCAATTTCATTGCTTCATCAATTTCATCGCTTCATCAATTTCATCGCTTTCAACAACGATCAAGATGAAATTAAAGAGCTCATTCCTATGACGTGTTCATCGAATCATTTCTTGTTGTTTGATTTCGAATTAACTGCTTGTGATACTATCGAATGTTCATCAGGTTTGTTTACTTGTGTTTTTAAAAATATGTCTAGTTCTAGTTGTAGTGTTACTCGTCATCCATTATTTTGATTGATGTTGAGTTTCAGCTTAGGTTCAATTTTTAGTGTTATATCGATTGATGTAAAAGTATTGAATACGCTCTTCTAATACTTTTATGTGTTTTCAAGTATAGATTCAGTGTTTCTATGATATTTGCATTCCTTTTTGGTTTTTGGAGTTGTGATAATGATTTAGATTCTATTGTTTCTCAAATATGTAATTTTTTATTTTAAGGAGAGTGGTGTTTCCGCATTAGATTATAATTTTTAACTTGTCTGTGTGTATAGTTGTGATTCTGGTTTAGATTCTATTATTAAAAAAATTAACTGTTATTTTGCTTTAGACATGTAAGACCGTAAATTTCTATGATAAAGTTTTTCCAAAAAATTAGTAGGTGGCTTTCGTGTGGTTTCGATTTTGTGACAATTTTCTGAATTTTTTAAAGTTTGATTCTATGTTAGATTCTACTTTCTATGTTTTGAGAATTCCTTTCACTCTCTCTCCAAATTTTAGGATTTTGAACTTTTAGGATTTTGATTCTATGTTAGATTATGTACTATTTTATACTAGCAGCTGTGTTTCTTGTGGTTTCGATTTTGTGACAATTTTCTGAATTTTTAAAAGTTTGATTCTACTTTCTCTGTTTTCAGAATTTAATGTTTTCATTTGCGGCAAATAAACCAAATACAGGTGATGGAAAAAAAATGTCCAGTTGTGATTCTACTGCAAACAATGAAGTTGAGGAATTGTTTCTGAATTTATAGACTTGCTGGCAACCTTGCTGAACAATCTTAAGGTTCAGGAACGCCTTGGAATCACATTTTACGATTCTATGGCAGATTCTATTCTCTCTATTCAGAGTATTTTCTAAAGTTTTACGATTCTGATTCTATGTTCGATTCTACCTTAATTGTCCATCTGTCTTTTGAATAATAATGATTCTCAGCTTGTTTCTACATTTATAGTTTTGATTCTCAGATATATATATCTGTGTGTTAGTTGCCTTGAATTGTGTTTGATCATTTTCTAAGTTTTACACTTTTGATTCTACTTGAGGTTTTACTCTTAATATTACAATTTATACAGTCAAAAGGGCTGATTATGTTAGGATTTCACAGTTGTCAGGACCCTTTAAATGTAGAAAAAGAGAAGTAAAAATATAAATTTATATGGAAAGAAACCACAGAGCCAGCAAGAGAATTGCTGGTTTAATGTGGCTTTTTGTTTTGGTAGAAAGTGAATATATTTATTTGTATGGATTTTAGTTAAATCTATATGAAGTCTATTTGAGATTGATAACAGCTATTTAGCTGTAACTTTTATTTGCATTCAAGAATCAATATGACCTTTATAGATTTCAAACACTAAAAGTTTAATTTTTTTACTTGTAATTTCAAAGTGTCATGGACGAGCAATCTATGGAGCGACAATCTTAGACCTATCAACTTAATTGGATATCTGTAGTTTTTGTTTATGAGTTGCATCTGTTATCCAGTAACAATGAAAATGTGAATAGGTGGCAAATTTATTATGCAAATGTTGTAGACTAATGGATAATTTTCATGCAATACACTCTCAATTTTATGCTCCTGGGAATGGTTTTGACTACCTAGGGTTAAATAGCCATCGTTCCTTTCAATACCAGACATTATTCTTTTACAGGTGACTTGCGTATTATCATGGCCTTTCTAATCATCTTGAGCATCATCTTGCCACTCGACAAATGACTGTTTTTGGTGGTGTTGTTAGTTTCGAGGTAAGTCCCAATTCTTTGATGTACGAAGTCAAATGGATTTAGAGTTTTCAGCAAATTTCTCAGTCCTTGGTGGTGTATACTGCATCTTTATGTAGATTGATGGGGACTTGATGACCACCACTAAGTTTATTGATGCCCTGAAGATCCCTTACATTGCTCCTTCATTTGGAGGCTGTGAGAGCATTGTAGATCAGCTTGCGATCATGTCATACTGGTATACTCCTCTTCATAAGATATTGATCACTATACTAGATTCTTTTGCAACTATTTTTTATGGTTAATAATTGTTCGGTAAATGGATTAAGCACTTATATTCCAGCTAAAATGGTACTATATATGTATGATCTTAACAGGGATCTTGCCCAGTCAGAAAGGGCAAAATTTGGTATTAAGGACAATCTGGTTCACTGTAGTTTTAGGCTTGAAGATTTTTGTGACTTGAAGGCTGATGTTCTTCAGGCATTAGAGGCTATATAGGCATTTTAGCCCCCTGTAGTACAAGTTTCAGTCATCTGCAGTCAGGGTTCTTTGTTCCTCCATATTATTTGCCTTGTCTAAGGATCTTATTATTGATGGTCCTCTACCGATGATTATCAATCTCATCAAGTCATTGTTAGTTTTGAAGTAAACATTTTTGCAGTATATGTATATTATATATTTTAAACAGATTTTTTTTGCTATACTTGTTAACCTAGTAAAGTTCAATGTTTCTGGAAGATTGATTACTGAAGGTCTGACTACAACATTTATATCCATGCAAACGAAATACATAAATTGCTTACTCTTAAGATATATATTCTATTCCGAAAACTTACAACATGCCACATAGGCCATTTTAAAGAATGAATTTTTAGCAGCTTACTAAAACTTGGGACATTTAACAAATCACTTTTCATAATTTGTAGTAAGATTTTAGTATGAAAACAAAATCACACGCACAAGAATCTAATCTTGTTTACTGCTCATTCCTAATTACTTTGATCTGGAATTCCTGCCACTGTATAAAAGTCTAGCATTTCCTCTTCCACTGGATGAGTTTTGCCTACTATGACAAGGCAGTGCAGAGGTGGACCAAAGTCAACCAAGAGTAGTTGCTTCAATGAACCTGCAACAACCATATGATCTTCCCTTCCCAGTCGGGCAAGTCCAACGCATGTAGTGTCTTCAGTATATGCTACAAATCACAAAACAAAGATCAGTTCATTTGATTTCTGTAACGCCCCCAAATCCGGGGTCAGTAGATTTGGGCGTCACGCTAACAAACTCAATAATTCTAAAAAAAATTGGCCATGATGTATTCGTAAATACAACATAAACCTGCTGAATACTAAACTAAAAATCTGAAATCAAAATAAAACTGAAATAAAAAAAAAACTCAATCAAAAGCTCTTTGACCCCAACTCCCAACTAAGGATCTTAGGTTACAGTTCTAGAAACAAGAAAACCCAAAACCAACTTAAATACAACTCTATATACAAAAATTTATACAGACTTAATACACTGGTATAACTTCGAATGGAAGTATACCAGGCCAACTAGTCAAATACATACTATAACTACTAAACTATATTTACATACAATAATTCAACTTTAAATCTAAATACCCTGATCCACGTCAGCTTCATAACAGCATCCTGCTTCTTCTTTCCACTTTCTGAACTGCGCAGGCTCAGCCTCGCCAACTAGTATACTGAAAAGTTAGATTTTAAAAACAACAAGCGTGAGCCAAAGAATGCTCAACAAGTTATATATAGAACTGAACTGGATGAAATAAGAATGCAATAATTGCAATGCAAGGAATAGGAACAATAAATATGAGTGAAGGAATGCTCACCAATTTATAATCAATACTATAATTGAAATCTGGATTCTTAACTTTAACAGAAGATTAATATCATTTAAAACATTTATAACTCGAAATCAAAATTTAATAACCGAGAAGGTTCGTAATACTAGATTCAATACTTTTAATACTTGCAAAGTACTTTAACTATCGCTTTAACAAAATCTCCAAGAAATTCTCAGTTACTCAAATTTCATTCATGTCACTAAGCGTTTGCACACCTAGCTGCCTAACCGGTCTGACAATCATGAGTTTGATTAAATAAGAAGATCTCAATTCATTCTCGGTCCTTACTATCACTGCGCAACAAATGCCACAGCGACCATAATAACCGTGAATTAGTTTTTCACCGTTCAAAACACTAGTATAATAACTTTCCATTTTTATACTAACAATATTTATTAACTCAAATCATCACTTTTAACTCAAATCATAACTTTATATCCAACATACTTGGAAATGAAAATGTACTTTAACTTAAACATTCTATCATAAGAATATATTTGCATAAAAACAACATTTAATAGAATTGGAGTTTTCATCATACTCTGGACATTACGGGTGATCAGCCACGTAAAATCCAGCTAAAAACAATACTCTGGGATCCCTCACTAGGCACTTATTGACATTGGCCTTTACTACTCTGACCATGAAGCTGGTCCACATTTTATAAAATTCTTTCAATTCCATTAAACTACTTACTATCAATTAATCTCAGGGAAACCATATACATTATGAACATTATACTAAAACAAGGAATAAGAATGCAATACCTGCAATAAAACTTTAACAGAACATTACTGACAATATTTAAGAAAGAATAATACTGGCAATAAAACTGAAATTCTACTTTCCACATGATATATGAATAAAATATATCCTTATCAATAATTTGAAGGAGAGGATACTAGCAATATGGATTTGAAGGGAATACTTATATTGAATAGAAACATATTTATCTCACTTGAACGATAAGCGAGGGTTAGTGCACTTGCCTCGATACACGAAGTTCCAATTTCAGTATCTCAATTCTTTACTCACTTTAAATTCGTCTCTACTTCTTATTCGCTGGCCTTTACTTGGTCATTCATTCGTCTCTCCTTCATTACTTGTCAGTCCCGACGATTATCTCCTCCCTCTACATTCCATCTACACTTGCACTGGCTCTTAGCTGGCCTCCTAATCATACCTATATGCAGGTAAAGTACTACTTCAGTACGTGAATATCTGTAACCTGTCTAACTCGTTCTATAACGCTTTACAATTATAACACATATAGCACATAAGGTCATACTTATAAAATACTCCTAGTATTACTAGATAAATCCAATAAACACATAACACCTATTATCACAAAACAATTATCATTGACAGTGCGCACATAGAATATAAGTGGTTGTCTTATTGACTTAACCTTTAGAATCACATATAATTCTAAAGTAATTTCGACAGCATCTCCTTCTTATTATTACCTTACCGGTCGGAATACAACCAACTCAACCATTCAGTCCAATACTTTTCAATCACTTATCAAATAACTAATTCAACATTCGATAATCACCACCTAACAGACAGCATCACGCCACAACTTATACAAGCTTCAAAACCACTTATATACCAAGTAACCATTATCCAAGCTAAGACATTACTTTAATCAGTTCCAAGATAAGATCCTTAATACATTATAATTTCAAGTGTAATCCACATCCATTATTTTGCAAAAACTAATCACATAATTCGAACTATAACATTAAAATTTAAATCATTCCCATAATATATCAAACTTGATTATCAAGACCTATAACTCCAAAATTTTCGAATTAGCAACCCACAATTAATTTTTAACAAAACGAAACCACACACAACTACACCTCTTACTTTTCATCTACTCAACTCTTTTTCACCCTCACATAATAACTCACATTGCACCCTCCTGCCTCCTTTTCGACTTAACACCATAACACACCCACACACCAACCAACTGAACAAACCCAGCAGAAAAATTCCCAAGGTTCGGCACCACCATTTGACCCACACACACGCTGACAGCATCTTCAACTACACAACTCCACCAATTTCTCGATCCTGACTACAGCAAAAAACCCAACCGTTAATGCCGATTTCGGTGACCATGAGCCCAAACTTCGGCCACAACCATCCACAATCCAGCAATACCCAAAACCAGCCTGAAAGTTCTCATAATATTCAGGAACTCCCATTCGATCATAAAAATCCTCATAATAACATTACACACCCACAGTCTACAACCTCAATTCGACCATAAAATTTAGCAACCATTTCATTTCTGACAAACCGGATTTGGAACAAACGATGGTTATATAGCATATAAAACAGAACACATGTACCCAACTCGATTTCAACCCGTAACACCCATCAATAACAATTGGAACCATAACCAAGAAAACCTCAATTCATAACCAAAAGCTCATATACCACACCCATTGATCGTTCAATACCCACACACGACTAATTCTACCCACACACATATATTAGCTCGACCCACCACTTACACACGCATATAACACCTGTATCAACACACACCCAGTACATAGTTGCCGCAAAATAGATGGCCGAACTAATAAAGGGGAGAGAGAGAGAGAGAGTCTGTGAGCGAGGTTAAACGAGAGAGAGATAGATGAATTTGACAGAAAGAACGAGAGAGATTTTGCGAGGAGTGAGAGGCTTGGAAAAAGAGAGATATTCGGGAGAAATGTTGAGAGATATTGAGAGGTTAGAGACATATCCCTGCTAAGAAATATCGAGAAGAAGCTAGAAGAGGCTGGGTTTGATAAAAGGGAAAGAAAACCAGGGGTGTCTTATTATTTATAAAATGCTGAAAATGTTTTAAAAACTAATTATAAAACTTTCGAAAATCGAATTTAAATGGGAAAATAATGAAATATAAAGCTTCTCATTTTTAAAATGTAGAACACAAAATTACAAACACCCACATATTTTTAAAATATTTTTCGGATCAAAAATGAATTAAATATGAATTTTCAAAGTTTTGATCTTTTAAATACAATAAAACTCTTAAAATCATTTTAAAATACTCGACCACCCAAATTAATCCACCCAAAAATTTTAAAAAACTCAATAAATATATAAAGATAATTTTACAAAAGATTTCATGATTTTTAAGCCCTCCGATAATTAAATAAAGATTTTGAAGATCAATAATACTTGATTTGAATATTTTTTTAAATCACTAAAATACCAATAAAATACTAGGGCACACATTGGCACACATAACTCAATATATACTCATATAAACTCAATACTAAATATCGTTGAATTCCACAACGATATTCTCAAATCCAATTCTATACTTTAAATACTAATCAACATAATTAAATAATAATAAAATAATAATAATAAATCCTAAAATAATCTGGTATCTTACAATTTCTGCTGCTCTTTTAACAAATCACTTGCTTTTAACTCTAGAAATTGCAAAATGAGTTATCGGGAAGTAGAAAAAGAAAAACAAATGGCCAATTACATATATTTATAATCTCACTGGACACAACTCATTAATAATTGATGAAAACAAATTCTAGTGTCAAAAAAGAACAACCTGATCCTCCACGTATTTGCTCCACCTCCAAGAGCTGCTCAATTGTAGTATTAATGCTCATGTATCTTGGTGGCTTGTACTGCTTCTTTCCTCTAAAGATAAAAAGGAAAACGAAAATCTGTAGTGACTTAAGTGTGCATATCTAAAACTGCAAATATACGTGTGAAGGAGCCCACGTTGGAATCATTGTGCAGGTTAAATATCCATCTATGGCTGCTGTGTTTAGATTTCTACTATTTTCCTCAAATATTTAGGGGGTGTTTGGCTAACCATATAAGTTAGCTTATATGGCCAAAGTCCATTTCAACTTATTTTGTAGTGTTTGGCAAAATAAGTGAATGAACTTATTAACAACTTATATGGGATAAGTTGAATGTTAAAAAATCCTAACATTCAACTTTCAACTTATTCTTATTTCTCGATACACGCAATATTCTTATCCTTTAAATCTTCAAAATCATATATATTTTGAGCCGTTCATTAAAAAATTGATATGTATATATCAAATTTCTCTACTCATCGAGATCTATCCATTGATATCCACTTATATATATTAAAAAACAAATATTTTGAAAATATTTTAAAAAATTAACTTATAAGTTCTGATTTACCAAACACTCTACTGACTTATAATTTCTGATTTACCAAACACTCTACTGACTTATAAGTTCTGATTTACTTATCACTTATATGACACTTATCACTTTAAGCTATAAGTTACTTATTTTAAGGTAAGCCAAACGGGCACAGAATCAGGTTTCAATTCAGACTTGTTACTTTAGCCCGGATTTTAATCAACTAAGCATGGAACCTTGGAACTGGCAGTCTCGGATTCAATGACGAAGGTGTATATAATATACACACCAGTCTAGCAATAGTGTCTTTAACTTTACATTTCCATCTGAACATAAGTACATATATATAAATAACAATAATTAATGACAACCTGTAAGTTTATACCAAGCAAACAAAAAATTTACAAAATATGCTGCTCTCTTACAACACGAGCACAAAACGAAATTTTCTTAACATAAGTCATCCTTCCTTGTCCTCGTCTTCATCATAGTGGAAAGGTAATGGTACTGATTTAAAAACCCGGTATTTTCCCACATTATTCAGGTGTTCATTCTCCAACATTTATTCAAGTTTTGTCGTTTTTAAACCAAAATTGTAGTGAAATTACTTGATAAAACAATTATTAAGCTATAGTCAGTTTGTGCGCACGATAAGAAAGAACAGAAAGGCTAAGGACCAAGAAAGAAAGAAAAATACTAAAAGTCAACCTTGTGAAAAACAAGGACAATCCGATCACAGAGGACCTGCTGCTTGAGGCTCAACTCTCAAGCCTTTTGGAAACCAACTAGATAAACTATTTGATTTGGAGAGAAGTGACCAGGATAAAAATAGAAACTGGAAGTTTTAAGTGAATATATGACACACTTGACAAAAGACAGATAATAACAAGGTGCCTCACTTCAACAGGGTTCCAAGCAAATCTCCCATCAGCACGCCTCACTTTAAAAGGGTTCTAATCAAATCTTCTATCAGCACTATTAGCTTCGCTAGATATATCACAGACATTGCAATGTGCTTTAACACCAAATATCAACCAAACCATAACGGTTGCCTATGTTTTTGATATTTAAGTGACCACTTACAATTCATCCTAGCAATCATTTATCAGAGGATAAAATAGCAAGCAGCAAAAATTGCAAGTCTACAGATGCACTAAACTTAGAAAAATAAATTTACAAATTCTATCAAACACGGCAACCTTAAAGATTCTATCATAGACTACAGAAGAATAACATATAATCTATTACACAATAATGTAAACTAATGACAACTAACATAGAATCTATCATAGAATGAAATTTACAATATCGTCGTCGTCGTCATCATCTATTAAAAGGCCCCACAGGGGAACCATGCAACTACACTTGTCCCCATAGAATCAAAACAATCAACTGTAGCATACAATGTAATGTATGCTCTCTTTTCAAAAAATTAGATACTACACCTGTCCCCATAAAAACTTCGTTATAGAGACTATCATAGAATCAAAAAGAGAACCATCATCTAGTATTGGCTTAACTTTTTAAAATAATAATTTAATCAAGTGTAGAATCGAGCATAAAATCGAGCAGAAAGCAGTATTGTATTTAAAATATTATATAGAATCGAGCATAGATTCCATAGTGTTCTTTACTGTTCTTTACATAAGAGTGTTCTTTAATATATGAGAATTTAACACACAATTCCAGATAAATAACTAGAGAATGAAAAGTTAAAACTAATAGAATCTAACACAACATCTAACATGAAATGTAAAATTAACTATAATAAAGTTCATATAAGCAATTTTAGGGAGATAAGTAGAACCTAACATTGATGTAGAATCTAAAGTAACTTAACTAGTGGAGATCATAAAGTGAAACTCATGTAGAATCTAATATGTATCAACGATTAAACGATTAGACTTTATACAACTAACTTACACTCACACACATGATTAAACATAGAATCTTAAGAATGTTAATTTAGAGCATGAGCAAATTAATCTAAATACAAATATAATTACCTCCAAGAATGTGTCAGCACCTAAAATAGCATCTCATTGAATCATATTTACCATAGAATCTAGTATAGCATCACATCGAATCATATTTACCATAGAATCTAATATAGCATCTCATTGAAAATAGCATCAAAATGAAATAAGTTTATAAAATCAAATTTATTACAAATTGAGAAACGCTTTAAACAGAAAATCATCTAGTTTAAAATCTAACAGAAAATCAAACAGAGAATCACTTGTAAATTTAACAGAGAATCACTCGCACTCTAGAAAAAACACTTTAAACAAATATTCATCTTCTGGTTTAATAAAAACAAATATCATGCGTATATTGGAGAATCTCACAGAGAATCATTTGTAAATTTTTTATAGAATCACATACATGTATAGATACAGATATATACATATAAAATTTGGATAGAATCGCCAATCGCAAGTATCATGTAGTTATTAGACACAAAATCATAAAATTTAACTTTTTAAATCATTACCTCAACGATTTCGCATAGTTTTGAATGATTCTGAACGACTCTTCAAGTTTTTGACTATTTTTTCGACAATTCCACACTAAATATTGAAGGAATTAACTCCGTTTTCGATTATGAGCTTGGATTCTTCAATTTATGCTTCGATTCTTCAATTTCTGCGTCAATTCTTCGATTTCTTCTTGGATTCGATGATTTCTGCTTGGTTTGTATGATTCTGATCTTTGAATCTTCAATTTAGGCCTCGATTTTTTGATTATGGGCTTAGAATCTTCAATTTCGACTTCGATTATCCTATGAGAACTTTGTGTACCGGCGTGTTTTCTCGGGAGTCGTGCAAGTTGTACTGTGCTTGTGTTTTTGTTAATTATCTGTCTTTTAATCTTGAGCGTCCGTTTTTTTTATTTTAATTCAATGGTAGAGATTGGTGTTCTTCATTGTTCTTTATTTAAAGTGTTCTGTATGGAGTGCAACTCTCCCTCTCTCTCTCTCTCTATATATATATATATATATATATATATATATATATATATATCACTAAAAATAAACTTTTTAGTTTATAACATATTAAAATGTAAAATATTTTTTTATGCTAGATCCAATGGTTTTCATAGATTTTTTTAAGATCTTTGTTATATGGACGACCTGATTACCGATTATCAAAGTTTTGGACAAAATCCCTCTTACACTTATTATTAAAATTGTATTTGGTTGTTAGTAGAACTATCTTTAAATAATTACAAAGTTATTTTGATAATCAAAACGAATTATAAATAGAATTCATAAATCAAATAGAATTTTGGGATAGTTTCAAAACTACCCATGTTAACTATTGGATTTTTAAATATATACTACCAACCTTTCTAAAATTCTAAAAATACCTACCTTGTTTTCAATATTCCAAAAATACTACCTTCCTCATTTGCAACTTCGATGCTACAAATTTCTGATTGCAAGTTCCGGGTTTCAGATGTCATTTTCGACCAGTTTTTTGGAATATATATAATATATATTCCAAAAAACTGGTCGAAAATAACATCTGAAAATTGGAACTTGCAATCAGAAATTCGTAGCATCTCAGTTGCAAATGAGGTTGCAAGGCCCCGCCAGTGACACTCATAATTGATGGATTTGGGTTGCAAGGCCCCGTCAGGGACACTCATAATTGATGGATTTCTGATTTGAAACTTTCAATTTTTAGTTGCAAAATTGCAACCGAGATTGCAAAAGTTGCAACTCAGGTTACAAAAATGCACCAAAATAATTTAATGCGTCGTCGGAAATGTTAGAAACGGAAATTCAACAGGTGTAAGGGACAATGAGTTTACACACTCGATAGGGAGGAACAAAAAAGAAAAGTAGATTCCCACTCCACATGTCATGTTTCAGCCTTTTTTAGTTTGTCTTGGCATTAGTATGGTATGGACCGGTTGATCCCATTTTTTCATACCCTTTTTATTTTTGGGAAAAAAGAGTAAAGTTATTCATTCTTGTGAAGCCCAAAAAATATCAACAAATATTATATCTTTAATAATTAATGCAAAATGTCGACAAGAAAATTAATGCATGACTAGGTGAAGATTAAAATGGGCAAGCAAGTCTCAACGTAAAATATGCATACGAATATATGCAAATTTTTATTCGAGCGAAAATAAACCCACAATATTTCTCAATTCTTGCAAGGAAATTAAATTTTAAATAATTTGAAATTACACAAATTTGTTATCATTTGAGTGTAAATATATAATATAAATAAATAAATTATTTTTTTCTCAGCTTAAATTTTATGAAAAGTAATATTCTCTTCTCTTTAAATTTTAACCTAAAAGTTTAAACACCACATGGACTAGAGATGTGGAGATACCATACCAGATGTGCCAATCAACCACTCCTTCAAGTCTCCTAAAGTGTGTGATTGTTTATGAAAGATGAAACTTAACTATCCAAAAGAGAAAATAAAACAGATGAGTAGATTGATGATTCATACAAGAATAGTGAAGCACCCAATAAAAAGAGAGAGTGCAGATAAAGAGATAACTTAAGAAAAGTTGAGGATTTAGCAAGTAGTTCAGTTTAAGTAAACAAAAAAAAAGCCTTTGGGGACCCTGTTAAGTTGTTGGAGAATGGAGGTCACTATTGAGCATTACTTGTCTGTCTCATCAAACTATAAGCCTGTTTGGCACATCTTAACATAAGGATTTATGGATTTATTTTTGGGTAAAAATTTTATATTTTAATAAATTTTTTTTATACAATCAGTTAATGTATGTTTGAGATTCAATAAATTGCAAAAATAAGTTGGAAAATAAGTTGGAAAGTTAAGAATCTTAACTTTCAAACTTAAAATAAGTTGATTTATTCTGAAAAATAAGTTCCCCTCCTTTGGTTTTGAACTACCCAAAGCTACTTTTTATTTATTCTCCATTCTCATTTTTCTTTTTTCTTTTTTGAAACCTCCATTCTCATTTTTCTTAGTAGTACATTTGTTTCCTTTTGAGTACCATCCAATAGATTTTCATTGGGTTAGGACAATCAAAGAAACATTGTCATATTATTAGTCAATAGCCCATCATCTCTTATCTGAGATTCTGTTCCTTTGGTGGGGTGTGATTGATAACCAAAAAAATTATCTAAAAGCAGCTTTCCCCCATTTGTTTCAGAGCATCTTCTGTCTGTAATCAAGTGATTTACATGTATGTTATTATCGTAAAAATGGGTCTAACTCGAGTACTCGGAAATCATATACCTATTAACAGGACTAAATTTACCTGGGTATTCAGAGAACTCGGTTTCAATAAAACATTCGAATAAAATCGATTTCCGATTTTTGAAACCTGTACATACATGATTTTTAAAACCTGTACATACATGCATGTGTGTTATGAATGTAACAATGTACTAATGTTATAGAGTCAATTTTTCAATCTTCACTTTACAGTACTGTTTTTGACAATGACTATATTAAAATTGGAATATTAGAAAAGAGAAAAGAGTTCTAAATTTCTGGTAAAGGACTGAAATGAGTATATTTGTCACCACTAAAGTTCTTGAATTGGAATATAGAAAAAAGTAGTGAGGATTTCACCAAAAGAAGAAGAAACTTCACCAGAGGAAATGATGGAGAAATCTAAAAAAGACATTGCCTTTGACAAACACATAAAGTAGAAGAAGATAACAGCTCATAAACTACCTTTTGTACAAAAGTAAACTAATAGTATAACACATTCATGAAAACCGATGAATCATATAGATTCATAGCACATTTCTGCAGAAGAGGACAGATTAACTAAATAAAACCTTATTGCCCATCATGTGTAAAATAATCTACAGCAAACTGAACCTGAAACTGATATAGAATTCATTGATTTCAATTAGATCCTCATTACAGATGCAATTTCACATATTTGAGCAATTATTTCTGCCAGATATGTATGTTACTAAATAAAGACTACAAAGTTAACCAAGGAAGAGAAGAGGTGCACAATTTAGTTACATAATATCCTAATACCTCAAGAAAATTGTGCAGCTGAGATGAAGTTGCTAGCCCTTTATTAACAAGGCCTATCTCTTTTGTGGGCACCTTTGCTATCAGTTCTCAGACCACCACTTGAATCTCCTTCGGAAGAATCCATGGATTTCCTAAAATTGCTCGAAAGATCGGAATAAAGATCAACCACCCTCCTTATGTTGTTATTCAGCTCTCTAATCAGACCCACATTCCGACTCAAATTATCCGGAACTTTAGACTCATGATTCTGATTTATCTCATTGATCAACACCCTATTTCGATCGAAAATATTTTGAACTTGAACAAAACTCTTCTGAAATGTGTGCATTATCTTGGCATCTATTTGAGTACCATTCCCTAGGCCTGAAAATGTATCCCCTTCCATTTGTGTACAAAATTTACATCAATTCAAGAACACATCTGCACCACAGAGAAAGGAGGTGAAAAAATAAATATAATTATATACTAATAAACCAAGACAATCTATGAGCTTGTAATATGATGTACTCCCTCCGTCCCAAAAAGATTGACACACTTTCCTTTTTGGGACGTCCCAAAACTAATGAACCTACTATACTTACTAATTTTAAACACTACTTTACACTATTACACCCACTAACTTTATCCCTATTTTATTAAACAAATACTATAAACACTATTACACCCACTACTTTACTCCCACTATCTCAAATCTATTTTTAAATATTCATAGGTCCCATCATTTACCTACTTTTCATCTAACTTTACACATTTTTTAACAAGTCAATTGTAAATTTCTTAATCTCCGTGAAAGTCAAACCAGCTCAAACTTTATGGGACGGAGGGAGTAATTTTAAGTGTACTAGTGTACTAACAGGAAACCTGGACAGAACATGATAACGTTTGGAACTGTGTTTGGACCATTTTTGCATAAGAGACAAAGTCTGAACCACAAAATCATGACCTCAACTTTGTTGGGTTCTTTAGCAGTATGTCATAAAAACATGTACTGTACTTGTAGATATTTTATTTAAATTATTTAAATAATGGTAAACTTTTATTATTATTATTATTATTATTATTATTATTGTACCCACACAATATATATTACATCATATAATTATTTGGATATGATAAAATGTGGATAAAAAATAGATCTCATTTTTCCATAAAGAGGATACTTTTGATAAGTACTAAAAATCTGGAAAATCACAGCCAAGGCACTATGGCAGCATGAACTCAAAACAGTGCATATAAAATTTAGGTAATCAAAAGTACAAAAAACAGATTTAAGGTAAAAAAGGTCATATGTCGTTGGCTTTTAAATAAGATTCTGGAGATTAAGCACACAAAAATAAAGAAATTATAACGGGCATAAACAAAGACCACAAAAAAAAAAAAAAAAAAAAGCTTGCTTGATCACAGGTTGTAAAAGTTCATAAAAGACAAAAGACCAAATACAAAAGTGTAAAAAATATATTAAAAGAAATATTAACTAAAGCAAGTAGGAAGCATACAAAGATATTTTGCAAATTTAAGGAAGAAATCAACTTGGAAACAAGAAAAAGAAATTCAAGTACACACACGTATGTACAGTACATACATAGGAAACATGTTACAAAGTGTCATATGTTGGTTATGTGTGTGTGAGAATACACAATATCTAACTAACCTTGAAAATCTGGGAACATTTCATTGAAAAAGAAACCAAGACAGGAGCACAAAAGATTGGGGATAGAATCCAAAGAAAGACTTGTTTAAAAACTCACTTGTTTTGCTCTTGGGTTCTGAAATCTGGATTGCAGAGAGAGAGAGAGAGAGAGAAGTGAAGAGAATATGTACTACTGTATAAAAGATTTGGCATTCACCTCACAAGTCACAGCCCACCCTCAATCTGTCTGTGACCATAAAAGGAGAGTAAATATTTTCTTCTCTTGCATCTGTCGTGTGTAGTCTATTTAAACTATTCATGTGTCATTTGTTTTTGTTTTTCTTTAAAGAGAATTTATATAAAATTGGTACTACCTACCGAATCGAATATAATTAATTTTCGGGGTCTATCCAATATAATGCTAGGTATTTCAAATTAATTTTTAAAAAAATTTCCAAATGTCAAATGTATCAATTTAATTGGTTACAATAATGTGGACCACTTGCATTCATATCAGCCATTCAATCAAAATTTTCTATTATACCATATAATTTTTGCCACATCATTCAGGAGCAATTTTTGTATACCAATTTGAAAAATCTAACATTACTCTTAAAATTAGGCCCTTATCTTGTACTCCCTCCGTCCCATTGAATTCTACCCATTTGATTTGGACACGGAGACCAAGAAAATGTATAAAAAATGAGTAAAGTTAGATGAAAAGTGGGTAAAGTGGTGGGACCTATCAATATTTAATAATAGATATGAGATAGTGGAGGAAAGTAGTGGGTATAATAGTGTTTTATATTATAGATTTGAGATAGCGGAGGAAAGTTAGTGGCTGTAATAGTGTTTTTTATTATTAAAATTTTACTATTTCTGAAATGTGTAGAAATGATGGGACATCCAAAATAATAAATGGGTAGAAATGAAGCGGACAGAGGAAGTACTTCAATATAAATTTAAATAATTTTTTCCTAACGTAAATTATCAGAAGAAATTATAAACAAGAAATATAATCCGATTAAGTAACCAACTTTCTTTCTGTCAAACTTCAAAAATAATATTTCCTCTGTCCCCCCTCAGTTGTTTACATTGGAGGAGGACACAGAGTTCAAGACAATGTATAAAAAATAAGTAAAGTTAGATGAAAAGTGGATAAAATGGTGAGTCCTATCAATATTTAATAATAGATTTGAGATAGTGGAGAAAAGTAGTATGTTTAATAGTATTTTTTATTATTAAATATGAGATAGTGGGGGAAAGTAGTGAGTGTAATAGTGGGAAAAACTTAATATTTTTGGTAACGTAAAAAAATGAGAGGGACATCCCAAAATAGTACTCCTTCCGTCCCGTTGGTTTATATACGTTTGGTTTGGATACGGAGACCAAGAAAATGTATAAAAAATGATTAAAGTTAAAAATGAAAAGTAGGTAAAGTGGTAAGACCTATCAATATTTAATAATAGATTTGAGATAGTGGAGGAAAGTAGTGGGTGTAATAGTGTTTTATATTATAAATTTGAGATAGTGGTAGAAAGTTAGTGGGTGTAATAGTATTTTTTATTATTAAAATTTTACCATTTATGAAATGTATAAAAATGATGGGACATCCCAAAATAGTAAATGTATAGAAATGAACGGGACATAAGGAGTAACAATAAAAAAAATGAGAGGGACGGAGGGAGTAACATCTTAAGGGGGTGTTTGGCAAATCTGAGCACAAACTTATAATTTACTTATTTCGAAAAAAATTTCGTATTTACATACTTTTTTTAGTAAAAAATGTGTATCGGGAGTTTAATATTCGTTATCTTGCAAAAATAATTTACTTATTTCAAAAAAAAGTATATATTTACTAACTTTTTTTTCAAAATAAATAACTTATTTCTAAAAAATAAGATTTCCCAAACGGGCCCTAAATTCCACTATCTGAGTTTGGACTTTTCAGCATGTAGCTCGCTCGCATGTATTGGAGTTGGCAACGAGACCTTCGAGCCTCACAAGTCGATGCTTGCTGCTTTCTCTCCCTGTATTTAGAGCTCAATTCTTTGGACTTTTTTTGTCGTTAAAAAATGACTCGTAGGACCAATGATTTTTCGTTTAATGATTGTTCGAGAGTTCAAATTTTCTCAAAGAATCTAGATGAGTTTCTGAGTCAGTTTTATTGTTTTTTTTTAATTTATGATTTTAGTGGGACGAGTCGGAACAAAAACAAATATGCATTTTGTAAATATGAATATGCTAATTAAGGTAGGATATTACTCCTTCCATCTCAATTTTTATTGTTCACATTGCTTTTTGCACATATTTTATGGAGCTAATAAAATATAATTCTATAAATTTTTTTTCAAAATTTTTTTTCTAAATAAAAATTCAGTATTTGAATTTTTATTCTGGAAAAAAAGATTTTTGAATTTTTTTATAGATATTTTGGTATATTATATGCATATGTATCTATATGTAATTATTTGATTTTGATAAATATTATTTGTAAAAAAAGTAAAAAAATTACAGCAAACTTTTATGGTAAATATTCATTCTGGATTTTAAAGGATTTTTTTGGATTCTAAAAATCCTGGTGTATTCAATTTGAATTATTAAAAGTCCATTGAAATCCGAGTGTATTCAATTGAGATTTCTAAAAATCCACTAAAATTTGGATATATTCAATTTGGATAAAGTCTACTAAAATCTTGGTGTGTTCAATTTAGATTTTTAGAAATCCATCAAAATATCAAGATATTCAAAAATCTGTTCATGAGATTTTGAAAGATTTCACAAAAACTCTTTACTCCCTCTCTCCCAAATCTTTTGTCCTGCTAGACTTTTTGTGGTCAAATTGACCAAACTTTGACCATTTGACCATTAAAAGTCAGATAGGACAAAATATCTTTTGTCCTGTTAGACTTTTTTTGGTCAAATTGACCAAACTTTGACCATTTGACCATTAAAAGTCAGAAAAGATTTGGGACGGAGTATAAATCAGCTAGACTTTGCAAGATTTGACATCAACTTCTTCAAATCCATGGATTATTAAAATCAACAACAATCTTGTAAAATTCACGAATTATTATCTATTACTATATATTAAAATTAAACACAAGGGCAAAGTTTGCCATTTTAATGGGTGTGAAGTTACGATTTTACCTCTATTTTTTAAAATATTACAAAAATGTCATCCTTCAGTAATTATGTAAAAAATAGTGAAATAATGCTTGTGTTGGGATTCGAAACACAAACCTTTAAGTCTCAAACTCATGCTTTTGCCAATTATGTTACAGTTGAGTTTGAGTGTTGTTTAAAAATCCTATAAGATAAACCACTTCTCTTCTCTTTTTGTCTTTTTTTTTTTAGCAAATGAAATGTTGGTTCATAATATTTCTAAAAATATTCAATTGATAAAATTATAAAAAATATTTTAATCGACTGAGCATACTTAATATTGTAACCGAGTCCAAAAAGAAAAAGATTTATTTACATACGTTTTCATGTAAATATTAAATTGTTTAAATAAAAATATAATATTTGCTTTTAAGAAATATGTAAATTTTAGTGAAATCATACATAATTAATAATTGAATCACATAACTTTTACATATATAAATTTTAAATACGTGAGTCATATTAGAGGGTCTTGCTCCACTAACTATTTAAACTTTCAACGACATAAATATATGATTGGTCTAAAAACATAATTTAAATATATATGAAAAATAATTGAAATTGTATTAAAAATATGAAAAATCTAAAAATATGATTTATATTATATATAAAAAATAACATAATTAAAATTCAAACTAAAACAAAAAAGATATAAACTTTTTGAATCATAAATATTATAAAAGTACAACAATTATTTAAAATGATCATTTAGATTATAACTCGACTATAAAGTATGGTACATATGAATTTTATATAATATATAATCAACATAATATATAATGGTTGAATTATAACATATATTTAGATATATATACGATAAAATCAAAAACAAATTGATTTTAGAATTCATACACATGCATGGGACATTAAGGTAGTCATATTTTACATCGACTGAAATATATTGAAAATTTTAAAATTGAATTAAAAAAAAAATTAAAATTTTTATGGAAAAATATTTCATTTTACCCAATTTTTTATTGAATTTCTATACAGTGTAATAAATATTAGACTAAAAACAAACATTTAAGTTTAAAAGTGTATAAATATATATGTTTAGATAAAATGATTGAGACAAGCATAAGATGATTTTTAGTCAATATTAAGAGATTTTGTAATATATCTCAAAATATAATCTTACATATACGATCAATTTTTTACAACAAAATCAATGAGTTTACGTACGCCTCTATTATAAAAGGACAATTTTGTAAAGATAATTATTTATATTATACTCAGATGTATAAAGTTCATTTCATGCAGTTGAAAATTAAATTAATAATTTTGCAATCATAAGTATTTATGTGATTATTATCATATAAATATTTATCCAAAATTTATGAAATCGAATAAAATTATAAAATATTTGGTTTCAGAAAATTGGTATGCAATATTACAAAATAACTATAAAAAAATTCAATAAATTGAAATCTTTTCGTTTTTCATATTTTTAATTACAAAATTATTTTAATATATACAATTTGGATACGCTAGTTAATCTATTAAAATCCAGAATGTATACAGTATACACCCCTATTTGAACGTTTATATGCTGCAACGACCTAGGCCAATGTTCTTTTCATCGCCGTCAACACTTCGAACACACACTGTTAAGTCTTAACATTAACAATGACTACGATGATTTGTCCCAGTTTGTGCACACGCACAAATTTTGTACCTCAGTTTTCTCCGTTAAAGCTCAACGTCTCCGTCTCCCGAGGCTTCAATCTTCGTCGCAGCTCATCGTCACGGTTCATTTCTCCTACCAGAATGTCGATAAAATCGCAAATAATCGAGCACGTAGTACTATTCAAAGTTAAACCAGACACCGATGAGTCAAAAATAAATGCCATGATAAACGGTCTTAACGGTCTGAGCTCGCTTGATCAAGTGGTCCACATTTCTGCTGGTGCGGTGCATCGCATTGAGTCCTCGTCTCTCGTGTTTACTCACATGCTTCACGGTCGTTACAACTCTAAGGATGATTTGAATGCATATAATGTGCATCCTGCGCATGTTAGTGTTGTGACAGAGGCTGTCAAGCCGATTGTTGAGGATGTGATGGCCGTTGATTGGATCGTTGATGAGCTCGATGGACCAGTGGCGTTAGCTGCAGGATCTGCAATGAGAGTGAAGTTTTTGAAAGTGAAGGAAGGTTTGCGTGAAAAAGTAAGTGATGCGTTGTTGGAAGTGATTGGAGGACTTAAGGAAAAGTTTCCTGTGATTGAACAGATTAGTTTTGGTAAAAACTTTTCGCCTGAGAGAGCGAAAGGGTTTTCAATTGCTTCGTTAGCTGTGGTTCCTGGTGTGAGTGAACTGGATGAATTGGATTTGGATTCGGAAGAGTTGAATTCGCAGAAGAAGAAAGTTAGGGATTTCGTGGAGGGTGTGGTGGTGATTGACTATGTGATTCAGCCATAGCTATCAATTAGTCTCCGATGATTGAGGTGATGTTGAATCTATCTGTAGTTCTTATTTTTGTTATCAATGATGAAGTAATGCTGCTATGCTAAATGAAAACTTGGTACCAGAACTAGTTATGAAATGTTCTGCTTCCATTTTACTGTTTGTGTACCTTATGAAATTGAGCCTTATGTTTGGTCGTAAATTGCATTACATATTGCAGAGATTTTATATTGATTGATATGTTGCAACAACAACACTGTAATCAGCCAAGTCAAAAAGTGCCAGATTCATATAAATTATAATAAATTTAATGTTCCGGGTTGGAAGTTCAAATTCAACGTCTGACTCCAGCTCGAATCTTAATCTGAATCCGATCAATTTGAGCTCGACTTGTGATATAAGTTGATACAAATTGTAGATAGGATATCTCTTTTTATTTAAACAAATTATAGACAAGTAAAGATTGTTTAGGCTAGTGAGCCTCTCAGAAGTATGATACTTGAAGCTTGAGGTTATTATGGTTGAGACAAATTCTTATGGAATTGTTCAAGCTCAAGGTTCAAAGTAACTCAAATATTATACGATCAAGGGTGTAATACTCTTTGTTGTAGCGGTCCTTATATATCGTATTAACAGTCGAAATATGGTCAAAAGAAATAATTTCTATTTAATAGGGCTTCTTCCTATACCTATGAATTCCGTTGGACCCAGAGATGATACATTGGAAGAATCCGTTGGGTCTTCCAATATTAATAGGTTGATTGTTTCCCTAATGTATCTTCCAAAAGGAAAAAAGATCTCTTTATGAATGGAGCTTGAGCAGCTCAGTGAAGTGTACACCCCTGTGTCACAGTTGCTGGATAGGAGTTTGAGCACTCAAAGACAAGTTCATAAGACGAGAGTATCTTCTGAAATTCTTGCATACAGGGGCATTCTAACAATGCAAAGTTAGGAAGCTTTCAAAATTCAACTTTTATATGTGAACAGGGACAGATCTAGAAATCTAACCTAGTGTGGGCAAAAATCATAAGAGAATGGCAAAAGAATCTGAAATTATCTGAATCCAAAAGCAGCACGTTGCAAAAATTTGACACAAAATTTGTTCTTACTGAGACTTGAAGTCAAAACTATCTATCTAGCGTCCCAATGACAAGACCAGGAGGACATATATAAAATCAGTAGGATTATTGACTAAACCAGGGGGTCTAGATACTTGCTGGATGTGAAAATGTGAATATGTTTTGTAGGATTATGTGACAAACATTTTTTATGGCCCTGATACTTGCTGAAAACTTAGGTTCAGTGCTGTTAGAATCTTCATAGAACATTTTCATGTGTTTGTGTTAGGGCGTGGGACGATATTTAAGATTGGTAAAGTTTGTGAGTTTGTCACATAATTAGGTTCGGAGGGAAAGAGCATATACCCTGTATTATTTACCCTATATATACACTGGATTATGGCATAACCCACAATCACTACAACGAACAGTTATAATGATGGATCGTGAGTTCCAGTGGACCTAAAAAGGCAACGGCATCAAGGTAAAACTCGGAAAGATTTATAACTATGAACTACAACAGAGGTTTCTGGTGTCTTGTCTATCTTAGTATCTTGTAATTGGGAAATTATGATGAGGTATAAACATAGTCTTTTAACGCAAATACTTCATCTTGTAACTTGCAATTTTTATGATGTATGTGTTATTGATATGGTTACACCTTTTCTTGTGTACCTTTAAACTTTGATTTATTATATTGAATATCTCATCGACTCTAAAGACTATTTGATGTTGCAAGGATATGTGCTTCAGTGGTTGACATAAATTATTCAATGATCATACACCACATACAACATGAAAGTTGCAGTCATGCTAGTTAGCAAGGACAGATTGAAGTATTCTTGATGATAATTCATCCATGTACAATACACTCATATACAGTCAAACGATTATGAGTAATACTTGGTGCACAAAATTGGCTACAGAAGAATGACATGTCAGTGTGAGTTGTATGCAACAATAATAACATTGTCGACCATTATCTACATATACACGCTGAGATAGAGTCAAGTGTCTCAGCGTGTATATGTAGATAATGACCGACAATATTATTAGCATGTTATGTAGATGATAATGACCGACAATATTATTAATGTTGCATACAACTCACACTGCCACGACATTCCAATTCCGTGCACCTAACAAATGATTATCAATTATCCTTATCACCAGTAATCACCCAAAGGCAAAGTACATAATACACATGAATGCAGAGAATTAATAATAATCTTAACGAACCCAAACTATTTCGTCTGCGTTATTGCACAATGGAGGTCTAATAATGAGTGTTACTCTCTCAGTAATAGACTCAAGCTTCTCCGAACGGTATTATGGGAAACGAAAAAGAGTAGCAGAAGTATAGCATGCTGCATTCGGGACTTGAAGCCTTCGATGCCCGGATGGTATGGAATCAGTTGATAACGAGGAATCAGTTGATAACAAAGAACCAGTAGTAGGCATTACAGAAATACAGAATATTTAGTGCAAGACCTGCATCTAGTATCTACTGGAGTGAAGTCTATGGCACTGTACTGGGACTATGGAGAGTCTTCTGAAATCAAACATGAAATGCGATGTGGACTAATTGGGCCTACTTCGATTGGATTGGGCTTACTACCAGCAGTTTTATTATTCTAAGATCTCTTCTCAAAACTGGACTGATTTTTCTGTTTGGACCATCACGCATCCGTTCTCAAACACAGGCCATGTGAAATTACCGCAATGCGAGTCAATTTATTGGTGCCAAATAATTTGAGCATTCTTCTTGAAATGAAGTCGATATCACGCTTAAATTAAATTATATCATAAAATTGCGTAACTACTGTGCATCATATATTGCATCTTACAGATTCATATAAAACAATAAATAAAAAATATCTCAACCTTCTAGCCCAGAAGTAACCCCACTTACAGCAATTTTGATTAACTACCTGTGAATCAAGCACTGCCGTTGTGAAATCGGGCAAGGCCACGCAGAGAGCACGACAGCATGCATGGGATGAGTAATAGTACTAAGTAGTACATTAAACACATCTCGTTGTGTTCAGCAGTGGCAAAATTATCACAAAATAATCAGGATAAAAATAAAAAATCACTAAGCTTTAGAGACTAACTGGAGCTTAAAGTAAATTTTCTATCATTTTCAACTAAACTTCTTGATTTCGTAAAAAAATCATACTAAAATTTTCAATTTAAATCTTTAGTTCAGCAAATCTAGATTAACTCTCTTGGTTTGCACCTAGTGATTGTTAGAAAATGAAAAATTCAAGTACTAATTTTAGAAGGTTCTTGATGGAATTTTCGAAAATTAACGATTGGAGCTTGTTCCTTGTTATGAGGACATAAAAAATTTCATTATTGGATCTAAGACATTTTATTAGTGGAATCCATAAATATGCTTACTTGAAATGAGTTATTTGGATTTTATCCCACATTCATATTGCAAAAGAAATATATTGAGTTTATATAGCATCTTGTGTTAGTGTTGTTTACAACTACTAATATAAGTGGAATGCTTGTGTGGCCTGGTGCTAATGAGAACTCTCTATATTTTTTTATTATAAGTATGTTTATTTATATTGATTATTAGTTATTAATATTAAATATATTGAGTAAGGATTATTTTGAATAAATTTTGTAATACTAATATTACTTAGAAACATTTTAGTTAACTATAGGAACATTTTTCTCTATTGGGTTTAATGATCCTATAGTTAACTATAGGTAATTACCTATAGTTAAGACATATTATAATATAATTGGAAGGCTATTTTTGTAAATACATGGGGGTAGATTTCATTATTACAAAAATGTCATCAACCTTTTATACTAAAAATGCATATAATTATAGGTAATTACCTATAGTTAACTATAGGAACATTTTTCTCTATTACTTAATCCACATTGAGTAAAACTAAAGAAGAGCAATCCAAGACGGCTAACTAATCCAAGACGCCTAAATATTGAGAGGTATACTTGAGATAAAATATATAGCAGATATAGTTCTTAGTGCCTAACATATATAATCTTAGTGCCTATCTCCTATCTCGCAAATGTATATGAGTTACATAAATTTTTGGGAAAACTGAGATGTTTGTCGTTGTCAAGCATCATTGAATTGTGACGGAGTTGCTTTGTGCTAGTTTATCTTGGGAGATTCATCGCGACATATCAACGCAGTAAGTGGGGTGATAGTTTCTTCAAGAATAGTTGTGTCTTCTCCAAGATTCGATAACTCAGCTATTTAATTTGTTAAAACGAACTAACAGTTAAGCTTTTCTTCTCGTTTTCTTTTATATTGCTATTACTGATTATTATTGTGTTGCCTTCATGTTTGCATAGTGTTTGATTTCTTAATTACCTATTTTTGAATTTGCGATATTATATATAATATAACTGTCTATTGTTGTTAGTATCTACAACAATCTTGAATATTATTATATTCTTATAGTTGTATAATTTAAGATGGTGAATGAAACGGTTATCTCCTTTTTTACTCAATTTGTTGGTAGTTCTGGATTTCTGGTGTTGTTGTGCCCATCACTGATTGGATTATGTATATAGTCCACTGATATATCAACTGATCTATCAGGCATGCCTGACAAGTTCGGTAGGTGTTCTGGTTTTTCTCGTTGGCAGAAAAAAGAAGAAATTGTGGTTAATTGTTTAAGGTCTATGTCGGTGATACAGTATGATTCACATGTGATTGATCAAGGAAAGGTTGAAACCGTGACAACTCATGCTAACTGGATTGAGAAAGATGGAGTGGCTCGGGCTGCTATTCTAGCAGGTTTAGCGAACACTCTGTTTGATGTTTATGCATCTGATGTCTATAATGCTAAGATGTTGTAGGAGAAGCTCGATGAAACATATAATACTGATTCTCAAGATCTGAAAAAGTATTTTGCTCGACTTCAAGCTGGTAGATAATAAATCCATGAATGAACAGGTGCAAGAGTTTGAGATAAGGACCACATAAATTTTCAGTTAACTTTTGGCATATATATTGCTTAATGCACGTATGCTTCTTGCAAGACTTTGCCAAAAATATGCATGTTTTAACTAGGTTCTTTATATTTGTGACAGAGAATTTGACACGCATTTTAAGACTCATATAAAATATAGTTTTATAAATTATTTTTATTTTTTTTCCTTCTAAATAAAAATTTAATATTTAAATTTTATTCAAAAAATGAAAATTTTAAAAATAAATTATGCAACTACTCTTTATACACACGTTTAAATTTGTGGAAATGACTAATGAGTGAAAAAAAGTTGTAAAAACTCGAGAGTGACAGATTATTCCATACCGAAGGGAAGATACACTTTGCCACGTTCTACTAAATTTAAGAAAAGAACCTGCTTTTTTTGAATCCACGTGCATGCTGACTCTCCGTTCCCGTTCTACAGTAAAACCGCCCCGGCATCCTTTAATTTGTCTGAATGCCCAGCTAACTTGTTCCATACTAAAATAACAAACGATTCCATTGCATCTTACCGAAATTGGTAAATGACTATAATTAATCTCTTCTGGATCTTTTGTTATAGCTTTCTTGTTCATTTTATCTTTTTTATCTTATCTGAATTCTGAGATATCTATTTCCGGATTCTCAAGATTTCTTTCTGATTGTAAATCCGTTTAAAATGCCGATTTTATAGAATATTTATTTAGAATTCCTGATACACCCGTTATTTTTTGCAAGAATCTTTATATCTGACGTGTAAATCATGAATGCTCTTATTTTTCAACAGGTTGGCAGGTTTACATCACAGTTGTTTATAGCAATGAATACATTTTGACGGAATTTGGAAAAAGACAAAAATTGACAATGGCGGACAATGTGCACGTATACATGTTTACAATAAGGAAAATACTCGAAAAGAAATTTTATTACACAAAATCTGTGACAATGATAAGGATTTGTGCCGGCTTTTTAGTTATGCAATCACCATCGAATTGAATTCAGACTTTGCTTATGCAGAAAATTATGCTTTGCCAATGTCAATAGTAAAAGACGGCCAAGAAACCTGTTTGAATCATCACATTCTTAATCACTTAACGGAATAGAAATCAGATTTCAATACAAAGATGTATTAGAATTTTATTTTAGTAGCTTATAACCCTGTGCAATGAACAGTTTCTTTTTTAATATCTATAATTATATTAATTTTTTAATATTTATATGTTATTAATTTATATATCAAATTGTTATTAAAAATTTATATATATAATTACACGTTTAATTTAATATTTGTGCTCTATCTTCAATTCTTAAAATTTAATTTGATTCAATTCTATAATATATATATATATATATATATATATATATATATATATATATATATATATATATAATGTTAGTATTTTGTTAAGAATTTAAGGGATAGTTTGCAAGTTATCTGCTTCGTTAATGCCTAGTAGTTTATTTTAGAGGGTTATAATGGGACGATACTGATCAATTGAAATGGGCTAATCCATCTTTCTCTATTTTAGTATCATAATATTTCATAATATAGTGTTTGTATTTCATTAAGTCTGTAAAGGTCATGGTATGCATAAGAATTAAGAAATGTGGTTATGTAAGAACTTTAAAAATTAATTCCACATGTATAAAAATTAATATTTCAAATTTATAATTATTTTTATCGAAGGTGTAAACCGCAATGAACCGCACCGCACTTTCGCGGTGTTGGTTTATGTGGTTTTAAAATTTTGCGGTGCATTTGCGATTTGAAAATTGACCAAACCGCATGCGCGGGTCGGTTCGCAATTTTGGGAAAAAACCGCACCACCAGCACCGCGATCACCTCCTACCTTGTTTTACTTTTATAATATAGTTAAGACTTAAGAAGTATAGTTATATAATTTAACTGAATTTGGATTTTTTTAATTTTTTAAAAATATATTTCGTGCCTTATTGGCAAATTTTGTTGTAACCAAATTTGGAATTTTTAACATGTTTTTTTTAATTTTTTAAAAATATATTTTTGTGTCTTATTGGTAAATTTTGTAGTTTATAATAAATAAATTAATATTTTTAATATAAATTTTAACATATTATTTTTGGAAAGGTGTTAACAATTTTTTTGGAAGGCGTTAACCAACCAACCAAATATATCTTGTTTTGCTTATAATAGTATAGTATAACTGAATTTGGAATTTTTAACACATTTTTTTTAATTTCTTAAAAATATATTTTTTTGCCTTATGGGTAAATTTTGTTGTTTATAATAAATAAATTAATATTTTTAATAAAAAAAATTCAACTTTTTATTTTTAGGAAGGTGTTAACAATATTTTTAGAAGGCAAATATACCTTAGTATAGTACATATATATAATTTAATTGAGTTTGGAATTTTTAACACGTTTTTTAAATTTTTTTAAAAATATATTTTTGTGCCTTATTGGTGAATTTTGTTGTTTATAATAAATAAATTAATATGTACAATATAATTTTACATGAATTTTAATTTATTTTTTATTTTTTTGAAGGTGTTAACAAACTTTTTGGGAAGGTGTTAACCGATCGATTAACCAACCTATTATATCATGTTTTGCATATAATAGTATAGTATAGATTTGTTAATAAATATGTGATTTTAATTCAAATATAATTGAAAGAGTATGTAATTAAATATTAGTTGGATTGTAATTAAAAGAGTTTGTTATTGGGTAAAATATGTAGTTTATTTTTTGCAAAATAAAATTTTACATGCATTTTAATTTATTTTTTATTTTTTGGAAGGTATTGACAAACTTTTTGGGAAGGTGTTAACCGACCGACCGACCAACCAACCAATTATATTCTGTTTTGCTTATAATAGTATAGCATAGACATTATATATAAGGATATAATTTCACGGTAATAGCTATAAGTGGTTAGAGTTGAATATCAATATATAATAAAGTACAATAATTCAAATAGATAAAATATATTAAGAATATAGAAAGGATAGGAGTATGGAGACCGTTAGTATATGAACTTTGTAGAAATAGGAGATTTATTTTAGTTATTTTTACTCCCGAAATTTGAGAAAACTAAAAAATTTATTTTAGTTATTTTTACTCCCGAAATTTGAGAAAACTAAAAAAGAAATTGTCACCTTGATTCTATCCACGAACTCGAAATTTGAGAAAAATAAAAAAGAAATTGTCAGCTTGGTTCTATCCACGAACTCTTCCATGGCTGTTCTGGTGATACTTCATTACAACACAAATATGGTTGAATGATGTACTACCATTATTAGTTAAATATTTTATGAAATAAACAAAATCTTATACACTACAGACGCTTAAAAGTAATCAAAGCAAAAGGTAAAAAAACCATGCAATGGAAGGAAAATGGTAAATAAATTTATACAACCTTTTTTAATGATATCCTTTTTAGATTATAATTTACTTTTTAATATGATATAATCTTGATCGTCTATTTTTAAAAATATTAGATTCGACGGTTGAGATTATTTTTGTAACGCCCCCTAATCCCTTACCAGGAATCCGGGTCGTCGCAACCTTAACCATACCTTTACGAAATATTCAATCACCTGCTCACAATATAATCTACAACAGTAATCATAATAAACTCCATAATCTACTCCACATGTTATAGTCTTAGAACAAGTACTTATTAATCCAAAAGTGTTTACACATCAGAGTATCCTCCAGAATCTTATTACAACTTCAAAGTACTAAATAATAAAGCATTAAACAACTTCTTCCCAGCTTGCACCCTCCTCAGATACTATAAGGCTAGCACACTGAATCAGTTGCCTTTCCCTTTCCCTTTATCACGGGTCGCCGCATTAGTGCCAGCTCTGATCGCCGTTGTTTGATAATATTTAAAATAGCAAGAATGAGCCAAAAATTGCCCAGCAAATTTTATACACCAGAATCATATATATTTTTGTACTCAAAGATATGAATTGTACTTCAACAATGTACTATCAAAATCATTTCAAAAATATATTCCTCTTTTGATTAACAATAAATAACTGAACCCTTAAACTCTCCCACTTTGGATATTACTCACATATATATATATACTACAAACTTCTTCGAGAAAAGACTCCCCATAATTTCCTCATCATACTGAAATTTACCCGCAAAAACTGAGTAAGGATATAATATTCATACTGCAATTAATACCCGCCTGTGGTATTAATTGCACTGCTGATGGACTATATTCAGGAGATTCTTATCCGCTGGGCTGTAATGGATGATCAGTCCATACATCTTGCAATTTACTACCGGTAGAAGGATGATCCGCCTATCACACCCTAAGCCGCATCCGGGCTTTTATACACCTTTGTTAGGCTGGCCGCCGTACCAGTCTCTTACATTATCTCTAGTCCAGAACCTGGGGTACCAGAGTACCCCTGGCCACCTTCAATACTCCTCATCTTAGATGACACGTATAATTCCACGTGCACCTCAATATACTCCTTATCTTAGATGTCACGTATAATTCCACGTGCACCTCAATATACTCCTTATCTTAGATGTCACGTATAATTCCACGTGCACCTCAATTTATAATAATTATCATCGTTTAGAAACAACGAACGATTACTACTTCCAATAAATCACTCTCCTCTCGAAATATAAGAGGAGAAATATGAATGACTGTTTTGATCATGTATTCGAATAAAATGATCTAGATCAAATCTCTCATCACATCCAATAATTAACAAGATAGTTTTCCAAAAGATTTATCTCCCTTCGAGTACGAACAATGTACCTCGATACTTGTCCCAATCATATGGACCAATAACTCTTAAACATACTACAATACTTATATACTACCCGGATAACATTCACAATGATAATATATATATACATGCACTCAATTGCATGACTATCCGATATTTGAGTAACGAGATAAAATACTTGTAAGTTGTAAATAAAACATTAGAAATGACATATTCCATACGTTGGAACACATATACTCTGAACAATAGAGTAGGGTTAAGTATACTTGCCTGGTGCTCCGGATGTAGTAGGGGCTCGTGGCGGAATCCGATAATCTAAACAAAGTCAAGAAAATACGCGATTAATCCCCTCTACGATCCAGTTATAACTCAATGCTCAGACATTTAATCCAACCACAAACAAGGCACTAAGGGGTCCCTCTAGACTCATACTAAGTCAACGTTAATCGACAAACACCTTAGTCATAAGTTTGGTTCGAAACCAATCCTCGAATTCAAGTTATACTTAAACACTTATAAGTTTGGTTTCTAAGTCGTGTTCTTAGGGGTTTTCACTTGCGCAACCTTGGCTTACGCATTTTTATAAAATCGGAAAATAATCTTTTTAACTCAAAACTTTCGCGCATGCTTAACTAACTGACCGTAAACTCCTAGGCAGTGGTAAGTCCAGAAACAATATCTGGACAACAATATCTACACATAAACTAGTAAACTCTTTTAATGCGATTCTTGGGCCACATAAACTAGACAACAATATCTACACAACCATAGGTAGTGGTAAGTCCAGAAACAATTTTATGGTTTCGGGGTTTCATTGTTTTTAAAGGCTAACGAAATTTCGTCATTACGACGGCTATAACTCGGACATTTCCATTTTGTCACAACATAACTAAGACACACCGGGCATACCTGTGACACCCTTCCAAATCCGGGGTCCAGATCCGGGGGTCACCAACCAATCACAACCAAAAATATCAGAATACACAACCGACCCCGCACACCAAAGATCGCAAAACAGGTTATTGCATGAATACAAGCAGACATATTCCAGAATAAACTAGTCACTTATTACAAACCACCAAATCAAGTCAACTTAAAACCAGTCTAATTCAATTTTATTATTACATCCCATTTTATTTAAAATTCTATCTAGCGCCAACTGAAACGCACAAGTACCTGCACAGCCTGAGGTGCGGATACCCGACCACTCTGACTCCCTCTAATACTGTCTGGACTGCTGATCGGAACCATACTTCCCGTCTGGAAAGGTTTAGTGAAAGCAAGAGTGAGCCAAAGAAAAGCCCAGCAAGTATATATAAACAGTTTCAAAATAAAACCAGAACAAATGCTGCATAATATCAACTGAAAAGTAAAACAGTTTATAAAGCATACTGAATCAACAACTGAATTATAATTCGATCATAACTGAAATCATTCGACATGACATAGAACTGAATCATTTGTCAACTCACAATATATAATAGCCATTCGGGCGATATGGATTGGATATACATAACTGAAACACCATTGCCCCCTGATCAGGTTCAAAAGCAATGGGACCCTTTATACTCCACTGGTACAGCTATACCCGTGTGTATAATCCGGATTTCATGAGGGTACCAAAATAGGCAAGTAATGTTAGCCTATAGGAAGATGGAATGGTTACCATATCCTCCTTAAATATTGCTGGACCATGACAGCTATCATGGCCTCCTACGCTTTATCATTTTCCAAATCCAATAGAGCAATTTCCGAATTCAACAGGAAATGCTTAGTTTCACATACAGTTCACATCCCTATTATTTACTACGATAATAAGGATATGAAGAGTTTATCTTCAACAATTCCCCACATCAAGGGTACCAATATCAAGTAACTTTGTTCGCACAAAAATATTTAAGAATCACAAATAGCTCTGAACAATAACTATTTGTCATGATATGAATCAATGAAACATAAAATAAAAGTGTTTAAGATGATCAAGGGAGAAAATACTTGCCTGGATATACTGCTGGTAATTTATGCTGTCTGGCTAGGGTTTTCTCACTTCTAGAAATACTGCAGATAACTCTGCCCACTAGCTAGGGTTTCTCCCACTTCTACAATAAAACATGCTATTTCAAATATCTGGCTAGGTACAAGGTCAATTACTGATCAAACCTCGGTTCTAGGGTCTACCCGTACGTTGCATGGCTACCGACTAAATATTTTAATCAAATAATAACATGTACAGAGTAATCAAACACGTAATTTACATAGCAGATATGACTCACCATATAAAAGAACACTCAAGGTATTTTTAGAACCCTTATAAACATTTTTAGAACATTTTTCCGAATTTTTAAAGAATTTAAATTACCCTTTTTGGATTAAAAAGGATGATTTAAAACCCTACAGATAATTATTGGGTCATTGAAATATTTTTCTAATTACCTAATCCGGTTTTAGAATCAATTTTAGAATTTTAAAACTATTTTTACCCTTCCCGGATTATTTTTAGGATTTTAGAACAATTTTATTTCATTTTAAACAAATAAGGAAATAAATATTAAAGGTAAAATAATATTTATAAAATAAATAAATTATTTTATTTTTCAAAATAATTAAATTTGATTATTTTTCATCATATTTAAATAATATTTAATTAATTTAATTAATTGATTATTATTAATTAACCAATCAATTTAAATTAATTAAAATATTGGCTAAATAGATTTAAAATAATCAAATAAAATAATATTTCGAATTAAAAATAATTTATTAAAATTTTAAAACTATTTTTCGAAATTAAAATTAATTTTTCGAAATTTAAAAATAATTTTTCGAATTTTTAAAAGTATTTTTCGAATTTCTGAAAATAAAATTTGAATTTATAAATAATTTTGTAAATAATTTTCCAAAATCAGTTTTTAGAAATGGTTTTTAGGTTTTTGAAGATCAAACGAGTACTGTTCATCACCATCTCCAGTGTTCTTCGTATGAATGCTCGAAGAACACCACTCGCCGTCAATGGCTGCTACCCAGAATCCGGCGACCGGAAAAATTTTCCGACGAGCCACAAAATCGTACCGTTTGGTACGTTTTACATACCAAAATCGTTCCAAATCGTGTCCTAAACACGATGGTACCACTCGTTCCATCCTAACACTAACCGAACTCAGAATCCGGCCAAAATCAAAAGAAATCCGGCGAACTTCACCGGCCAAAACTTGAATTCACTCGTTTCTTAACCAAATCGAACGTTTAATATACCAAAACGAAGCTTAGGACTTGTACAAACTATACAAATCATCAACAACAGCAGAAAAACATCCAAGAATCCAGAAATTAAAATCAAAAATTTTACCCACACTAAAAACTCGACTTCGAGTTCTAGGCTAGATAAAATCAAACAAAAATTATCACTACACTCCTGAGATTATATACAATCTATAGGAACTAACCACAACAACAGCAAATCAGTATACAATCCAAAATAAATTCAAGAAAATTCGAATATTAAACTAAAATTATAAATTTTTGATTCAATCAATTTAGGATGTTAAAACACACATAAACATGTAGTAGAGATCAAGAGATTCAATTTGGTTACCCACATGAACGATTTGGATGCCAGAATCACTGTCAAAAGTGAGATTGATCCTCAAGAACACCAAGAACAATTTTCCAGAATTTTCAGAAAGTAAAAATTAAAAACTGATTTTTCTGATTTTTATTAAATAATTAATAAGAAAATTAGCTATTTATACTAATCTGAAAATTAATACTCCAAAAATATTTTTAGCCCCTAATTAAAATTATTAAGCCTTAAAAATAATTTTTATGAGATAAAAATGTAATATTTTTAATTTTAAACAATTATAATATATATGCCAAAATTTCCCAAAAATTGTGAATATTACAAAAATTACAACAAAATTCATTTTTATACATCCTACCATTTTATAAAAATATTGGTATCAAAAACAGGGTCTCAGATTCAGTATAGGGGCTGGTTCCGGAATTGAAAATGCAAAATAATTGTATTCTAAAAATATAAAAATTACAGAAAAATAAAATAAAATAATCTATGCTACACAGAAGTCACATAACACGTATGGGATGATTTTCCTATTTAATAAAAATTATAATGTGTTTAAATGCATTAAAAATTAAATAAAAACACAATGAAATCAACTAAAACATATTTTAACAGAATAAAATACACGTAATTTTCCCAGTCGTTACATCCTTCCCCCCTTATAAGGATTCTGCCCCCAGAATCCTACTTAAGAAAATAACTGAGGGTACTGAGCTCGCATTTCACTCTCTACTTCCCATGTTGATTCCTCAACCAAGGGATTCCTCCATAAAACTCTAACTAGAGGTATTGTCTTATTTCTTAATACCTTATCCTTATAATCTAATATTTTAACTGGCTGCTCGATAAAGATAAATCAGGTTGAATATCTACAGGTTCATATTCTATTGCGTGCATTGGATCCAGATTGTACTTCTTCAGCATCGATATATGGAATACGTTATGGATGTTCTGCATGTGAGGCGGTAATGCTAGTTCGTAAGCCAGCTTCCCTACCTTCTTCAATATCTCAAACGGTCCTACATATCTTGGATTGAGTTTACCTCTTTTCCCAAATCTGGTCACTGCTTTCCATGGTGATACTTTCAGCAATACCAATTCCCCAACTTCAAAACTCTGGTCCTTTCTAGTTTGATCTGCGTATTTCTTCTGTCGATCTTGAGCGGCAATCAATCTTTTCTGTATCAATCCAATCTTTTCCTTCGTCTGTTGGAGTAGTTCTGGACCTAAAATTGCGCGTTCTCCTACTTCTTCCCAATACACCGGAGATCTACATCTTCTGCCGTAAAGAGCTTCATATGGTGGCATTCCAATGCTAGCATGGTAACTATTATTGTATGAGAATTCCACCAGTGGCAAGTGCTCATCCCAACTACCTTTAAAATCTAGGGCACATACCCTTAGCATATCTTCAATGGTTTGGATTGTTCTCTCGCTTTGCCCGTCCGTCTGAGGATGATATGCCGTACTCATGTTTAGTTTGGTTCCTAAACCTTCTTGAAATTGCCTCCAAAATCTTGAATTGAAACGAGGATCTCGATCAGATACTATAGATACGGGAACCCCGTGTCGTACTACAATCTCTTTCAAATATAGTTGAACCAGTTTCTCTAGCGAAAATCTTTCGTTGATTGGGAGGAAATGTGCTGATTTGGTCAACCTATCAATGATCACCCAGATTGCATCGTGGTTTGATTTAGTCTTCGGAAGTCCTACTACAAAATCCATTGCGAGATGTTCCCATTTCCATTCTGGAATTTCCAAAGGTTGTAGCAATCCACTTGGCCTTTGATGTTCAGCTTTAACTCTCTGACAGGTGTAGCATTTGCTGACGTATTTTGCAATTTCTTTCTTCATATCGGGCCACCAAAAGTGTTGCTTCAAGTCTCTATACATCTTGGTACTGCCAGGGTGAATAGAATACCTAGAGTTGTGCGCGTCACGTAAGATTTCATCCTTCAGTTCTGCGACATTAGGCACCCATATACGTGAAGAAAACCTGAGAATTCCTTTATCATCCTTTTGACTCCTGATTTCCTCTCCAGTTAAACTTGCTTTGTCTTGGTCCATTACTTGTTCTTGACATCTACGGATCTTTTCCAATAACATTGGTTGAAAGGTCATGGCATACAATACTTCACTGGTCTCTTCTGATGTATGGACCTCTATTTCCAATTTCTCGAATTCCTTCAGCAACTCCTCGGATGAGGTTAAGAGATTTAACCTTTCCTTCCTGCTTAGTGCATCTGCCACTACGTTGGCCTTGCCTGGATGATAGCTGATAGTACAGTCGTAATCCTTGATCAACTCCAACCATCGTCTTTGCCTCATGTTGAGCTCCTTCTGAGTAAAGATATATTTCAAACTTTTGTGATCCGTGAATATTTCACACTTTTCTCCATATAGATAGTGCCTCCAAAGCTTTAGTGCAAAAACAATTGCTGCCAATTCCAGATCGTGCGTTGGATACTTCCGTTCATGATTCTTGAGTTGCGTAGACGCATAAGCAATTACCTTGCCATCCTGCATCAACACACACCCTAACCCCTTCTGAGATGCATCGCTATAGATTACAAAATCTCCAGTTTCGTTGGGTAAAACTAATACTGGTGCAGTCATCAATCGCTTCTTTAATTCTTGGAAACTCTGCTCACACTTCTCGTTCCATTCAAATTTCTCATTCTTCCTGGTGAGTTTTGTCAAAGATGCTGCTATTTTAGCAAAATCCTTATCAAACCTTCTATAATATCCAGCTAATCCCAGAAAACTTCGAACTTCGGTTGGTGTTCTTGGTCGCTCCCAACTCTTAATAGCTTCGATCTTGGCTGGATCCACTTTAATCCCTTCGTTAGTGACAACGTGCCCCAGAAATTGTACCTCCCTTAACCAAAACTCGCATTTCGAAAATTTGGCGTATAGTTTCTCCTTCCTCAAAATTTCTAAAGCTGTTCTCAAGTGCTCCGCATGATCTTCCTCTGTCTTAGAATATATCAAAATATCATCTATGAAAACGATCACGAATTTATCCAGATATTTCTTGAAAACTCTATTCATCAAATCCATAAAAGCGGCTGGTGCATTGGTTAATCCGAATGGCATAACTAAAAATTCGTAATGCCCATATCTCGTACGAAATGCTGTCTTGGGAATATCATCTGACTTGATCTTCAACTGGTGATATCCCGATCGTAAGTCAATTTTGGAAAACCATGATGCTCCTTTTAGTTGATCAAACAGATCATCGATCCTCGGTAATGGGTACTTGTTTTTAATCGTCAATTTGTTTAACTCCCGGTAGTCAATACAAAGTCTCATGCTTCCATCCTTCTTTTTCACAAACAATACTGGTGCGCCCCATGGGGATACGCTTGGTCTGATCACTCCTTTGTCTAGCAATTCCTGCAGCTGCTTGGCCAATTCTTTCATTTCCACTGGCGCCATTCTGTACGGAGCTTTCGATATAGGTTCAGTACCTGGTGCCAAATCAATAGCAAACTCAATTTCTCTATCTGGAGGTAAGCCTGGCAATTCATCAGGGAACACATCCAGAAATTCATTTACTACTGGAATCTGTTCTATCTGTGGCATTTCCTTATTGGTATCCATTACATAAGCTAAGCATGCTTTACATCCCTGCCGCAACAATCGTTTGGCTCGCATCATAGTCAAAAGTTTCTTCACTTGCTTTTGTCCATGAAACACTACTTCTTTATCCCCATCCAGCTTCAGCCTCAACTCCTTCTTCTTACAATCAATCTGGGCATTATACTCTGTCAACCAATCCATTCCCAGTATAACCTCGAACTCTCCCAACTTGAAAGGAATCAAGTTGGCATGAAAATGTTGACCGGATATTTCGATATCACATGCTGGGTAAATTTGTCTAACGGGTATACGCTCCTGATTAGCTATCTCTACTACTAATGCTTCATTTAATAACTGACATTCACATTCTAGCTTACCCGCAAACTTTTCCGAAATAAAAGATTTAGAAGCTCCTGAATCAATAAGTACTTTGGCATTAGTAGAGTTTACGGAAAGTGTACCTGTAATAACATCAGAATTCTGCTCTGCATCTGACATGGTCATATTGAAAACTCGGGCCCTTGGCTGCCCCGCATTATTTGTCCCTGTAGCTTTATTCTGGTTTCCCGAGTTTAAGTTAACTCTGCAATCTTTAGCAAGATGCCCTTTGTTTCCACATTTGTGACAACCAATCCCATTAGCTGCTGGCATATCGCATCCGTTGGCATAATGCCCTTTCTTGCCACACCGAAAACACACTACATTAGCCAGATTACATGCACCTCCATGGTTCTTTCCACATATTCCACATGCTGGCAGGGGTGGTCGCATCCCTTGTTGCTGATTATTGTTTGGAATTCGACCTCCTTGTTGTTGATTATTGCTCAAAAACCGACTTCCTTGCTGTTGATTGCTATTCCGAAATCGATTCCCCTGATTCCCAAAATTCTGGGTTCCATTCCCTGGTCCTCCGTTGCCTCTAGGCTGAAATGCTGGTCCATGGCTAAAATTGTTCTGCACTCTGCCTTGGAACGAATTCCCGGATTGACTATGGAATTTCCTCTTCTTACCTTCCCTTTCTTTCTGAGAGCTATCACTTTCTCCTTCTATGATCAGTGCCTTCTGGACCACAGCGGAATAGGTAGTCAATTCAAAAGCGGCTACCCGGCTTCGGAGCCACGGCTTCAAACCCTGCTGAAATCTCCTTGCTCGCTTCTCTTCAGTATCAACCAAGTCTGGAACAAACCTGGCTAATTCTGTAAACTTTGCTTCATAGTCAGTGGCACTGCCTTCTTGTTTTAATTCCAAAAATTTAATCTCCATCTGATTCTGCATATAGCGGGGAAAATACTTTTCCAAAAACAACTCCTTGAACCTTTCCCACGTAGTTACCCCTTCTTCTTCCAAAGCCTTCCTGGCTTCCCACCAGTAGTTCGCTTCTCCTTTCAAAAAGTAACTCACGAACTCAGTCTTTTTATTCTCTTCTACATTCACCAATGCAAGAGCTTTCTCTATCTCTTTTAACCAAGCTCGGGCCTCAACTGGATTCGCTGAGCCTTGGAATTCTGGGGGTTTAACAGATTGAAAAGTTTTAAAGGTCGTCACCTGGGGTACTGGCGGATGTTGCTGCTGACGAGTGAGGTTTTCGGTCTGCTGTCGGAACAGCTCTAGCATTTGCTGCATCATATTAATATTGCCCTGCTCCCCGGCGTTCTGATTATTATTCGCATTTCCCGCGTGATTTCCATGTGGTTGCTGATTATCCATAATCTGGTAAAGGAAATTACACAAGTTCCTTAATAATTGGCTACACATGTTTTTGATAGACATTCATTGAAAAGAAGCATGAATCAAGAATATTTATCAACTCATGTCACCCAATCACTAATTCACTTGAATTGGAAAAAAAATAAAAATAAATAAACGCATGCTGGATGGAATCGATACACGTAACACTACAAAAGTACTGCTGATATATAGATAACCACTTACAGTCATACATGACTAGTGATCGGCTCACTTTTCATCATATCGCTCATAACCTACCTTAACGACTTTAATGTCGGCTATGTACAACAAAATTCCCGACTTATTCTACCAAACTGCTGCTAATACACACATACACTATTTTACAAACAACCAAAACCAAACAAACACAGGTAGCATTCTTCCTTCTATGTCTCTGTCCCCCAGTCTCTAATCCCAACTGGGATCTACCATCTGCTGAAGATCAGCTAACATCCTCTGGAGGATACGGTAGGCCCGACGATAATCGATAGTACCAGAATCACCCAACCTCAATGCCTCCAACTCATACGTACCGGCTGCAATCAACTCCCGGAGGTTATGACGAATCTCGGAGTCCGAAACAGGACGACCTGTCACCCTACGCAGCTCCATATTCTGCCCTCTCAAAAAGTCATATGCCTCCCAGAGCTCGCGGTACTCACCAAAAGGAACAGTGTGCGGTGCACCTATATGACCTCTCGACTCAGCCTCTGCTCCGCCTGTAACCTCCTCTATCAAAGCACGCACTCTCTCCTCTCCTGGTGGCATCTGATGCCAAGGTATAACTGGTGAGAGTGGTACATAGGGACCCTGCACAGTGGGGTCTGACTGATCTGTGAACTCAGCTGGCATAAGAAATCCTCCTATAGCTGCCTCTGCATCGGGTAGATGAAACTCAGGTAAGGCGGGTGGTATCACTACTCCCTGCTGCTGGTCCGGAACAAACATCCGTACGGGGACTGGTGCTGGAGGGTCAATTACCATGATCTCCTCCTCATAAGCCATACCCAAATGTGCCACATAACTCGGCTCCCCAAGCACTGGTAAACCCATCCACTCACCTGGATCAACAGGATGAACTGGTGGTACGGGACTCATCGGCTCCCGCGGGAACTCCCAACCCAGCCAATAGTCTACCCCCATCACTGGGTAGTCAGGATCCATAATAGCTGGAATAGGTGGTAAATCCATAGGTGGGAACAGCGGTGGTGTAACTGACTCCAGGGCCGGCATAGGCTGAGGTGCAACTACCGGTGCAGTCACCACAACAGACACCTGCGCAACCCAGTATCATAATATCACAATCACCTCACAACTTAGGCTTAGACTAAAATCAAACGCAACGTAACACAAAAACGTCGTCCTATCTCATGTGATCTGCCTAATCTTTCCTATGGTATATATCTGCTTATTTCAATGGCTATAACCTGTCTGCTCTGATACCAACTGTGACACCCTTCCAAATCCGGGGTCCAGATCCGGGGGTCACCAACCAATCACAACCAAAAATATTAGAATACACAACCGACCCCGCACACCAAAGATCGCAAAACAGGTTATTGCATGAATACAAGCAGACATATTCCAGAATAAACTAGTCACTTATTACAAACCACCAAATCAAGTCAACTTAAAACCAGTCTAATTCAATTTTATTATTACATCCCATTTTATTTAAAATTCTATCTAACGCCAACTGAAACGCACAAGTACCTGCACAGCCTGAGGTGCGGATACCCGACCACTCTGACTCCCTCTAATACTGTCTGGACTGCTGATCGGAACCATACTTCCCGTCTGGAAAGGTTTAGTGAAAGCAAGAGTGAGCCAAAGAAAAGCCCAGCAAGTATATATAAACAGTTTCAAAATAAAACCAGAACAAATGCTGCATAATATCAACTGAAAAGTAAAACAGTTTATAAAGCATACTGAATCAACAACTGAATTATAATTCGATCATAACTGAAATCATTCGACATGACATAGAACTGAATCATTTGTCAACTCACAATATATAATAGCCATTCGGGCGATATGGATTGGATATACATAACTGAAACACCATTGCCCCCTGATCAGGTTCAAAAGCAATGGGACCCTTTATACTCCACTGGTACAGCTATACCCGTGTGTATAATCCGGATTTCATGAGGGTACCAAAATAGGCAAGTAATGTTAGCCTATAGGAAGATGTTAGCCTATAGGAAGATGGAATGGTTACCATATCCTCCTTAAATATTGCTGGACCATGACAGCTATCATGGCCTCCTACGCTTTATCATTTTCCAAATCCAATAGAGCAATTTCCGAATTCAACAGGAAATGCTTAGTTTCACATACAGTTCACATCCCTATTATTTACTACGATAATAAGGATATGAAGAGTTTATCTTCAACAATTCCCCACATCAAGGGTACCAATATCAAGTAACTTTGTTCGCACAAAAATATTTAAGAATCACAAATAGCTCTGAACAATAACTATTTGTCATGATATGAATCAATGAAACATAAAATAAAAGTGTTTAAGATGATCAAGGGAGAAAATACTTGCCTGGATATACTGCTGGTAATTTATGCTGTCTGGCTAGGGTTTTCTCACTTCTAGAAATACTGCAGGTAACTCTGCCCACTAGCTATTTCTCCCACTTCTACAATAAAACATGCTATTTCAAATATCTGGCTAGGTACAAGGTCAATTACTGATCAAACCTCGGTTCTAGGGTCTACCCGTACGTTGCATGGCTACCGACTAAATATTTTAATCAAATAATAACATGTACAGAGTAATCAAACACGTAATTTACATAGCAGATATGACTCACCATATAAAAGAACACTCAAGGTATTTTTAGAACCCTTATAAACATTTTTAGAACATTTTTCGGAATTTTTAAAGAATTTAAATTACCCTTTTTGGATTAAAAAGGATGATTTAAAACCCTACAGATAATTATTGGGTCATTGAAATATTTTTCTAATTACCTAATCCGGTTTTAGAATCAATTTTAGAATTTTAAAACTATTTTTACCCTTCCCGGATTATTTTTAGGATTTTAGAACAATTTTATTTCATTTTAAACAAATAAGGAAGTAAATATTAAAGGTAAAATAATATTTATAAAATAAATAAATTATTTTATTTTTCAAAATAATTAAATTTGATTATTTTTCATCATATTTAAATAATATTTAATTAATTAAATTAATTGATTATTATTAATTAACCAATCAATTTAAATTAATTAAAATATTAGCTAAATAGATTTAAAATAATCAAATAAAATAATATTTCGAATTAAAAATAATTTATTAAAATTTTAAAACTATTTTTCGAAATTAAAAATAATTTTTCGAAATTTAAAAATAATTTTTCGAATTTTTAAAAGTATTTTTCGAATTTCTGAAAATAAAATTTGAATTTATAAATAATTTTGTAAATAATTTTCCAAAATCAGTTTTTAGAAATGGTTTTTAGGTTTTTGAAGATCAAACGAGTACTGTTCATCACCATCTCCAGTGTTCTTCGTATGAATGCTCGAAGAACACCACTCGCCGTCAATGGCTGCTACCCAGAATCCGGCGACCGGAAAAATTTTCCGACGAGCCACAAAATCGTACCGTTTGGTACGTTTTACATACCAAAATCGTTCCAAATCGTGTCCTAAACACGATGGTACCATTCGTTCCATCCTAACACTAACCGAACTCAGAATCCGGCCAAAATCAAAAGAAATCCGGCGAACTTCACCGGCCAAAACTTGAATTCACTCGTTTCTTAACCAAATCGAACGTTTAATATACCAAAACGAAGCTTAGGACTTGTACAAACTATACAAATCATCAACAACAGCAGAAAAACATCCAAGAATCCAGAAATTAAAATCAAAAATTTTACCCACACTAAAAACTCGACTTCGAGTTCTAGGCTAGATAAAATCAAACAAAAATTATCACTACACTCCTGAGATTATATACAATCTATAGGAACTAACCACAACAACAACAAATCAGTATACAATCCAAAATAAATTCAAGAAAATTCGAATATTAAACTAAAGTTATAAATTTTTGATTCAATCAATTTAGGATGTTAAAACACACATAAACATGTAGTAGAGATCAAGAGATTCAATTTGGTTACCCACATGAACGATTTGGATGCCGGAATCACTGTCAAAAGTGAGATTGATCCTCAAGAACACCAAGAACAATTTTCCAGAATTTTCAGAAAATAAAAATTAAAAACTGATTTTTCTGATTTTTATTAAATAATTAATAAGAAAATTAGCTATTTATACTAATCTGAAAATTAATACTCCAAAAATATTTTTAGCCCCTAATTAAAATTATTAAGCCTTAAAAATAATTTTTATGAGATAAAAATGTAATATATTTAATTTTAAACAATTATAATATATATGCCAAAATTTCCCAAAAATTGTGAATATTACAAAAATTACAACAAAATTCATTTTTATACATCCTACCATTTTATAAAAATATTGGTATCAAAAACAGGGTCTCAGATTCAGTATAGGGGCTGGTTCCGGAATTGAAAATGCAAAATAATTGTATTCTAAAAATATAAAAATTACAGAAAAATAAAATAAAATAATTTATGCTACACAGAAGTCACATAACACGTATGGGATGATTTTCCTATTTAATAAAAATTATAATGTGTTTAAATGCATTAAAAATTAAATAAAAACACAATGAAATCAACTAAAACATATTTTAACAGAATAAAATACACGTAATTTTCCCAGTCGTTACAATACCATACATCCACAACCTCAAAAAACAACCTTTTTACTTCTCTAAAGTCAGTGGTGTGGCTACAATCCAACACCCACCATTTTTCATATTAAAACAAAGCCAAAAAATCACTAAGTACACTAACATGAACACACCTTTAAACTAACATCAAAACCTCACCAAAACTCATAAAAACACAAAGGTGGGTTAGGGTGTTTTACCTTCTTGGGAGCTCTAGAAACTTTAACAAGTGTTTATAAACACTTAACAAGCCTTAGATAGCTTTTATAAAGCTTAAACCTTAAGATCAAAACAAGAAAACAATGTTAAGTTACTATTCACCGCTATTCATCATCATCTTGTAAAATTCATATAAAATCGAAAATTAGGAGTCTGGTTCTCAAATTTTTACCACACCTTCTACTCTTCAAGGGCTTTCTTTTGATCTATAGATCACAAAAAACAAAGCTTCCTAGCTAGGGTTTTGATCCCGTTCTTTCCGCTGGCAGAAACTTGGACAGTTTGGTGTTTTTGCTTCTTTCTCTTTTCTCTCTTATTTGGCTAAGTGTTAAATGAATTTGTGGGATATTTTCTACTTTAGATCAGATGTAGTAAAGCTACTTTATCACCCTTGGTTCTTGTGCAAAGAGTATGCAAGAAGCTTGGTTGATATTTGTTTGATTTTTGGTTGATTTAAAGTGATTTAAATCACTTAAATCCTAAATTGTTTTGTTTTAATCCTTGAATTAAATCTTTTAATCCACTTGATATAATTCTCTTGATAATCATGTAGAATTTTTAATCTCGTTATGAACTCAATCCAAATTCCATAATTCGTTCGTTTAATCGCTTAATCTCGTTATATAGTTCTAGCGATTCCTAGAATGTTCGTTATACTAATTCAGAGGTTTTCATTCTAAATCCTTAAATCATCTTAAATAAAATAATAAAATATAAAATCCTTGAATCCTCAATTTAAACTTCTCATTTCTTGATATTACTAATATACACTTCACTGCCCGGTCAAATATTCCATAAAAATAAACTTTGGATTTTCTGAATTCCGATCGCGTTTACATACACTTATTTACCCCGTAGATTACTAATATAACTTCGAAATATCCATTTCCTATCCCGTACATAGGGTGACATAAAAAAATTTCTTAGTCCTCAAAATCACTATTCATCCATAATTTCACTATTCATCCATGCAAATCACTATTCATCCCTCAAATGAAAATTTTTCTCAAGTACAGAAATTTGGGTTATTACAATGTTGGTAGTACAGTGATATCCTTTTTAGATTATAATTTCCTTTTTAATATGATATAATCTTGATAGTCTATTTTTAAAAATATTCGATTCGACGGTTGAGATTATTTTGGTAGTACAGTGACCAAACCAAAGTTATGGATAAGATCCCTCTTACGCTTATTATATAGTAGCTTATAATCCGTGCATTGCGCGACTCCTTTTTTAATATTTATAATAATATAATTTTTTTTAATTTTATGTGTTATTAATTTACATATTAAATTATTGTTAAAATATTGATATATATATATATATATATATATATATATATAAAAGACTTTACACATTCGATTTAATATGTACTCTATATTGAATTCATGAAATTTGATTTGGACGATTTTACAGCCCACGTGAAATTAACAAAATAATCTTTAATTTAGTGATGGTTTAATAATTATTTTCAAATTAAACCTACGCAAAAATTGACGATTTTTACGTTGAAAATTCTATTTGATTTATTAATTCAACTTATAATTCGTTTTGATTATCAAAATACCATTGTAATTATTTGAAGATAGTTCTACTAACAACTAAATATAATTTAATAATACTAGCTTATAGCCCGTGCAAAGCACGGGTTATTTTTATTTTCTTAAAATTTGTTTATAGTTTAGTATATATAATATTTTAAATATTATTTTTAGTTTAGTATTAAATCTAAATTAATATGCTGTTGGTGGGAATCGAACCTTCCACCTTTCTATATAACATAATCTAGTATTAATTTTATATTAAAATGTTGTTGGCGGGATTCGAACCTTAGACCTTCAACTTTTAGTATTGTTGTATCTAACGGTCATGATCTATTTGAATTGAAGATCTAACGATTGTGAATGAGGATAACCAAAAATAAAGGGATAACCAAAAATAAGGGGGTAACCAACTACAAATTATACCCCCTTTCGCTTATTATAATATAGTATAGAAGTGTAAGAGAGATTTTGTCCAAAATTTTGATAATCGGTAGTCTGGTCTTAAAATAAATAGATGAAAACCATTGGATTTAGCATAAAAAAATGTTTTACATTTTAATATTTATAAACTAAAAAGAATATTTATATTGAAATACGAAAATGTATATGTCAATGATTTAAATCATATATAATTAGGTTTTCTACATTGAATAGCATTATCAATGTAGGACTTCTATATAGGATTAATGTAAAAATTCGTAATTATATTTTCTCTTGAGATTCTGAGTTTTTCCATTTAAATAATATTTATTAAAGCATCACTAAATTAAAGATAATTTTATGAGGTTCGCGTAGATTGTAAAATCATCCAAATCTGATTTCTAAATCTTAAGATAGAGCCCAAATAGTAAATATGAATTTTTTTAATACTAATAAAAAAATAAATAAAATTTAATTCTAATATAATCTTTTTTAATTATATCCTTTCAGATTATAATTTTTTTTTTAAATTCAATTTTAATACAACCTTTTTTAATTATATCCTTTCAGATTATAATTTTCTTTTTAAAATTCAATTACAATACAACATTTTCTAATTATATCCTTTTTAGATTATAATTTTTTTTTAATGTGATCTAATCTTGATAGTCTATTTTTAATCCAACGGATCATATGATTTTGGTAGTACAATGATCAGACCAAAAATTTGGATAATATCCCTCTTATTCTTATTATATATAAGGATATAATAAGGATATAATTTAATTTGGATCTAATCTATGTACAACATTGTACTATAATTTTTTGTGTTCTGTTTTGTTGTCCGAATCTATATTTGTATAATGATACAACCTTTTTATATTATAATTTCCTTTTTAATACAACCTTTTTAATGATATCCTTTTTAGAATATAATTTTCTTTTTAATATGATATAATCTTGATCGTCTATTTTTAAAAATATTAGATTCGACGGTTGAGATTATTTTGGTAGTACACTAACCAAATTACAGTGAACAAACCAAAAATATGGATAAGATCCCTGTTATGCTTATTATATATAAAGATATAAAGGATATAATTATTATGATTAATCAGATTAACATTTTGTGATCTAAACAGCATTTAAAGTTATAGAAAAACGATTAATGGAATCAAATTCAACAAGTTTGAATTATCTAGAGTAAATTAATTACACAATTTTTTTCCTATTTCGAACTTTCTTCTAATTAATACATGTTGATTAGTTTGATTTGTTCTACCTGTTTAAACAGTTGATTAGTTTTAATTTCCCTTCATTTTCTAATTAGTTTTCTATGATTTCTTTGTTTATTGCCATTGATTTATAGTGACGATTCCTGTCCTTTCATTTCAAACTCTAATTTGAAACATGTAAATCATAAAATCATTGGAATAAAATATTAGAGGATGAAAAGTAATAATTTTAATATCATATTACAATTTTTTGGGAATTATATGTTCTTATCAGAATATTCTGCTTTGGCATTCTTTTCCTTGACGACGACACCGAGCATCATTGTTTATTCAAATTGTAAGTGTAGCAAACTTTGTTTTTATCGTCAATGCACATAATTTTTAACAAGAGAGTCGATCTTTAAATAATAGTATAAGACGTAATACTAATAGTAATAAATTAGGAGGGAACATTTTTTCAAGCCACGAGTCATACAATAAAACTTCACTGTATATTAGAGCATCTCCAATCACTCCCATCCTATAGCTATAAATCTGATTTGGCAGAAATTTTTACCTAATATGCTGAAAAGTTATCCTCCAACGGTACCAACTGTTAGGCAAAATTTTAGAAAACAAGATACAGATCTTCTATATTTAGAAATCCTCTAAAAAATTTACATATCTTCTATTCTTGTGCCACGTCACCTTTGCCTTTAATTTTACATAATCAGGATACATAAACATGGTTGGAGTAGCAAGGATTTTTACAGTTTATGTATTTGAGATTTATAAATAATAATAAAATATTGTTTTTGAAAAATAGCTAATCATTATAGCTAGCCCCACTGGAACACAATCTCTTACACGTTCAACAAATTTTAACTAACCATTAATTTATGTTATTTTAGCTAATCATTTTAGCTATCTCCCTTGGAGATGCTCTTAAATCCAACGTCTACGTGTGTACTCAATTTTTTTTATTTTATTTGATTTAAAATGTTAGTTAAGGAAAACGTAATGAGATAGCGTAAATGATAAGTGGTTAGTATCTCTTATTGAGCCAGTTTGGCTACTATAACTTAAAGGAGAAAGCTCCTTTAAGGAGTTTTTGCTCTGTTTGTGTAACTTGCTTAAAACTGAGCTTTAAGTTAAAAAATTCCATTAAGTCATAAGTTCCTTTTAGGTACTTTTGACTTATGGCTTATTCAATTTTTTTTATTTTTTTTTGTTTCAGGATTCTTGTAAAGTTTAAATATTATGAATTTTAAATTTTTTTAAGTCAAATTTCACATTAAGTCAAAACTATTAAACCCCCATTTAACTTTAAGTAAAATTACCCAATCACATTCATTCAACTTAAAGTAAACAATTTTACTTTCTCCTTTAAGTTAAAAATATCTCCATTAAGTTAAAAGAAACTTATTTTAACAACCCCAAACACCCTCATTGTCTAGGACTTGTATTTAATTCTCGATTATCATAAAATTTGATAATATAAACATTTATTTGTATGATATGTAAGTTTAGTTATTCAAAAACAAAATAAGTTAAAGATGCTTAGCAAAAAAAATAAAATAAGTTAAAGATGGTTGATTATTGCGTATGTAAAGGAATAAATGAATTGATTCCTTTTTTCCAAAAAAGTAGCATGAGATATACTTTATCACTTTAATTTTAGAGATTAAGGAGACTGAGATGTATCTCAGGTAAATTCCCTGAGATACATGGAATTTATATGCAAATCAGAATTTTTATGGGGTGAGCATTTTTGTAAAATCAGATCTTTTTAATTAGCCCTGCGAGCCCAATAAGATTTAAACTATATTTTTTAAGTATCTAGGAAAAGTTCCGTGAAATCAATCTCATGGTCCTTTTTCTCTTAATTTTATGCACGATTTTAAAGAAGGAAAAAAAAAATGAATCTTATATTATTTTTTAATTAGCAACTGGTTCAAGCTTACTAGCAGTACTTAATTTCAGCGGTGCCCATGAAATTAGGGGCGTACGTGGTGCGGATGATGCGGTTTTTTTCTCAAATCGTAAACTAAATTGCATATGCAGTTTGAACAAATTTTTAAATCGCGATCGCACAACGTAAAATTAAAATCTCATAAATCGCACCAAAATAATGCGGACGGTGCGGACGGTTTATGTTAGTGTAGGTGCCCTAGAGACAATACATTGTTTCTTTGAATAAACCTTTATATCATTTGATCATTCAATAAACGTATTTATTATGACTTTAATTACTGCGATATATTTGTTAGCATAATAAATGTCCTTAGAATCATGATACACATTATATAGTTTAAATACTTGACTTGAACTTGAGATTATATAATATATCATATTCTTAAAAGGTCCCTGGTCGAGTATTATCATTATAGGACAATAATAATAATAATAATGTATTATCATTATAGGACAATAATAATACATAAATAGACTAGTATGTTGTTTGACAGATAACCACATCTCATTGGTTATAAGTATGGAGATACTAAAGTCAATACATAGGTACATGTAGGAGTACGTGGTACTGGACAGACCCACAGTGAGATTCTTCATGTTTAATAAAGTCATAAGAAAGACTCACAGTGATAATGATGTAATGATCCTTTGACTTGAGATCATTATATTTCTATACGAGGATTAATATACTTTGACTACATTAAAAGTTACCTTTGACCGGGTGATGATAAAAGTGGACATCGGGTATATCATGAGTCGCATGAGAAATATGAATGATAGATAAAGGATTTAACCCTCTTAGAATTAGGAGAGATATTATTGGCCTCTTGATTGGGTGAGACTATAAAATGCATGGCCGTGCTCAAATAATGATTTGTTTTAATAGTCTACTCATGGATCAAGTAAACCCGGATTAAATGTTGAAGAGGATGACTAAACACATGCCTCGAGTTTAATCTATAATATTTGGTTAAAGGAATTATATTACACGGAAACATTAATCACGAAAGGTCTTATCGAATCACGATTTAATTATTGTTTAATTGGGTAACAATGATGTATTACTAGATACCGCTCATTGTTTATAGTTTTATTGGAGAATAAAATTATTGCCAATTAAATAATAGCCTATAGGGTCACACACATTGAGCACTTAAAGGAATAATTAATTTAAATTATGGATTTAAATTAATTGGTGATTATTTGAATTTTATTATGTTAATTAAGTGAGACTTAATTAATTGAGATAATATATAAATTCGAATAAGAGGAGTATTTCTGCCCATAATAATTAAGTGTGACTATACCTAATAATTAAACTGAACAGATAAGATATCGAAGATTTAAAAGAAGAATCGAAGTTTTAGAGATCAGATAATCACTAAACAGATATAGATCATTTAAAAAGCCTGGTAAAACTCTAAACCCTGTTTCAAATAAATATATAAAAAGATTTATATAAATTTATTTGAAACAGGGTTTAGAGTTTTACCAGGCTTTTTAAATGATCTATATCTGTTCAGTGATTATCTGATCTCTAAAACTTCGATTCTTCTTTTAAATCTTCTGGCTTTTTATTCTTTGTCTTCAATCCTACGAGCGGCGTTTCCCTAACGGCCACCTGCCTCAGCGGTACTCCCTGTGCTCCAAGCGAACTCCAGAATAACAAGAATATAACCAAGATTTATAAAAGAAAAGACTTTTTATTGATTAAGATAATATGTACAGATATAGACTCATTATGAGCCTGTTTACACTCGTAACCCCGTAGGGTTTTTACTCACACATGACTATGAGGACTCTTGATTTTGCATAGAGAGTAGTGTGTATGAAAATTTTCGATGTCCCAAACTGAAATGGAACCCTTCCTTTTATAGATTAAGGAAAGAGGATCTGTACAAGTATTCTTACGTCACTGCATGCGCAAGATGTACATTATTGTTCTACTTTATTAAAGTAGATTCTTTTTAAAGCAGATGCCTCCTTCTTTTGACTTTCTGACAAAGTTAAAGTAGATGCTTCTCCTTTTGATAAAGCTAAAGTAGATGCTTTTACCCAAGGTAAATGCTTTTCTTCTTTTGCTTTTGATAAAGCAGATTGCTTCCGCTTTAATTCTCCTCCACAGCTTTTCCTTTATCCTTGCTAGTGATGGGGTCATTCTGGCAGTATTGACAGAGATATCTCTCGTCGGTACCTGTCCTTTTAATTATTCGTGCACTAGCTTTACAAAATTATGCGTAGTGACAATCGAATATTAGCTGGCTTTTAGTCATGCGCCTCTTGCATGCTTCTAAAGTTGCTTTATCTTCTTGGCTCATTGTGGTGTGAGTCATTGAAGTCATGATGCAATTTGAAGACGAATAATTAATCTTCACCTTGTCATTTTCCTTTATGCAGAGAATCTTTTCTAGAATAGCTGCATACTTGTGGATGACTACTTGCTTCAAGTCTTTCTTTTCCAGAGTGACTGGTTTTGACTCGCTTGGAGCGTAGCTTCTTTCCTTGACAATTCCTAGCTGAACATAATGAAATGGTTTAGCCAGACTGTCGTTATAGTCTTCATCCCAGAACGGTAGTGTTGATTGAACCTTGATGAAAATTTCTTTCGCTGGATTCTGAACACACTTTGTCCTGAATTTTTTGACTGCTTCTCTGAAAGCCTTTGGAAAACTTCCAATTTCTAACAGATTATTGGATGGGTAAATTAGACTAACTAACCCATTGACATAAGCTTCATAAATTAACTCAGGATCTGAGTTAGGATAAAAGTTGAAATAGCTTATGTTGGTTTTATCCGTGGTGAAAAACCTCTGTTTCACGAATTCATGCTCCGTAGCACTTCTTCCAAGTTCATAGAAAAAGCTGAAACTGTCGTAGATGGTTTCTCCACTATCGTCTTCAAAATCTATGATTAGATTTTCTGACTTAACTTTTCCCAACACCTTCTGTGAAGTTGCTGTCTTTTTCAGAGCTTGTTTGAAGGTTGGCTTCAAAGCTTCTGTAGAATTGATGAGACACAGTGGTGGTTTCATCATTTCTTTAGTGTAGAGATCAGCGGATACTCTAGCTTCTTGGAAATCTTTGAACTTCTTGTGAGAAACTCCTGAGATTCCTGTGACTGCCAAACTTGCAATTGCCCAGTTGTTGTAGATTTCTGGATTGGGACCATTGTAAACAACATAGTAATTTTTGCTGGTGGTACTGATCGGTATTACAAAAGATTGCTCTTTTGATTTCTGTGGGAGTTGAATTCCCCCATTGGGTCTCAGATTTAAATCTGAAGATTCTCCCAATGTTTCAGAGGTCTGAACCTCAGTTATGCTTTTTACCAAAGCATCAGGTTTCAACGGATTTGTTGTATCTTTACCAGGAGCCGTTTGCTCTGGATTAGTCTGTACTTCACTTATTGCTAAGGAAGGTGTACAAATAACCTTTTGTTGCAAGGAATAATCCTTGGTTTGGATTTTTGCCAAATCCACAGGCGTTAACGATTTGATGTGCCTTTACCAGTAGCCGTTTGCTCCGGGCTAGTTTCAGATCTGTTCATTGATGAAGAAGGTTCTGAAATTACCTTTTGCTGTTCGGGAGGGGAATACTTCCTTACATATTCTAGCTCTGCACGAACTAGTTGTAATTCTTCTTGAACAAGTTTGAATTTCTTCAAGAGGATGGTTTCTTTTAGCTCTAGTTGTTCTATGGAAGTGTCCATAGTTTTTCTCAAAGAAAGAGATTATATATAGAGCAAACAAGGCTCTTTGATCTATTAAAAGATCGTTGGTATAGAGAGGTGTTTAGGTGTTATTGTGGTTTGGTGTGATTTCTCTTCTCCCAATCCTCTCGTATTTATAGCCAAAATTCAGGCTTTGGATTCCTGCAAAAGTAAAGATAACAAGAAATGTCATGTCATAAACTTTACACCTGTTTTTGCTGGAATTCTCTTGTTAAAAAATCTGCTAAGCAATTTTTAACTCCTTCGATATGTTAAACATCGAAACTGTAGTGGGATAGCCATTGTTGCCATCTCACCAATCTTCCTTGCTTATTATCTCCCTGTAACTTAATACGAAGAAAATAAGAGAAATTTCTATTATCAGTTCTAACCAGAAATCTAACTGGAGTGAGATAAATAGAAAATTTGTTAATTACTCTAATAACTGCCAAGTATTCCTTTTCATTGGAATGATAATTTTTCTCAGCGTCCTTAAAGCTTCCTGAAGCATATCTGCATATTAATTCTTTATCAGAATTAACAGCTTTGAGCACTCCTCCCCAATATTCTCTTGAGGCGTCTATCTCAATGATAAGCTTGTCATCCGGTTCTGGATGATAGAGTTTTGGAAAACTCTTAAGATTCTTCTTGACTTTGACCATGTAGCTGGTGTCTGAATCTTTCCATTCCCAAGGAACATCTTTCTTGAGCTTTGCCTGCAAAGGAGCACGTATAGCTGCAAGTTTGGGAATATAATCAGAAGCATAAGTTAATATACCTAAAAACCTTTGCAACTGTTTTTTGTCTTCAATTTTATCCGCGAACTTATGAATATGTTCTAGGATGTGCGACTGAGGACAATGAGTTCCTTGATCAATTTCTAATCCTAAGAAATTAATCTTTGTCTTGAAGAGCTGAGCTTTCTTCTTTGACAATATAATACCAAGTTGTTGGCATTTATTTAACACTGCTGCTAAATGTCTGAGATGATCCTGTTCATTATCACTAAAAAAAAGAATATCATCTACATATACACAACAGAATTTTTCAAAAGACCTGAATGCATTTTGCATATGTCTTTGGAATATAGAGGGCGCTTGCTTGAATCCAAAAGGTAGCACCTTCCATTGGTAATGTCCTTGAGGACATGTAAATGCTGTCAATAGCTGTGATTCTTCGTCTAGCAATACCTGCCAAAAACCAGATTTACAGTCTAATGAACTAAACATTTTCTTACCTCTGATAAGGGTGAGTAATTCATCCTTGTTGGGTAAATTATGGTTGTCTCCTATGGTGGCATCATTAACCGCCTTGTAGTTGACTACCATTCTCTTTTTTCCTCTTCTCCTTTCTGCTTCATTTTCTACCAGAAACGCTGGAGACATGTGAGGTGATTTGCTGGGTATGATGACATTCATATCCAGTAGCTCCTGAATTTGTTTGCCAAATTCTTCTCGATCTTGTGGACTGTACTTCATAGGTTTGACCTTGATTACCGTCTTTGGATCTCTGAGCTTGATGCTTCCTTTCATCCATTGCTTAGTCTTTTTAGGATCTAAGGGATTTTCAGAGCATACTGAATCTAATAATCTTTCGATTATAGATTTCTTTTCTATGTCTAGAATCAAATTTTTACGAATAAAATTCAATTCTTTAAATTTTTCTAAACTCTCCTTCCCCCTTTTTAAAAGTTGAATTTTATTAGGGCTGATGTTTATAGCTTCTGGCTGACGAGTCTTAGACTTTTTCTTCATTGATTCAAGGAAGTCTTTAACTCCAAATTTTTTAGCTATAATCAGTTTTTTGACATATACTTTCTCACCTGAAAGAGTTAATATAATATGATCCGGGTGTTGAGTAAATGGTCCATATAAGTTTAGAAAGTTATTGCCTAGAATAAGGTCTACACCTGATTCCTGCTGATAGATTGTAGGAATATGAAATATTTCTCCTGCAATCATTATATCAAGGTTTTTACATACCTTTGTAATAGTAATGGAACTATTATCTGCTATACTTACCTGTATAGGCTTTTCTGCATTAACCCAATGTTCTTCTGGGATAACGTATTTTCTTGCTAAGCACAGACTTGCACCTGTATCAACATAGCAATGTAATTCTATCTTTTTATATCCTGCGAAATTCAAGATACCAGGGATATAAATAGAATTAGGGTTGGTGATATTAGATATCGCCAGATCTTTTACTTCTTCAGTCTGAATCTGATGAAGTATATTCATTAGTCTCTGACTCTTCTGGTCCGGGATCTAATTCTTCTTCTAAGACGTACACTTCTTGTATATCTTCGTAAGGTTCTTCGATAGGAATATATCCTAGCGAATATACCTGTTCAAGCATGCGAGCTTTATTCTCATGCTTCTGCCTATTTGGGCATTCATTTGCATAGTGTCCTTCTTCATTGCAAATCCAACACCTGCATTTTTTCTTGCCTTTTGGGCAAAACTTTTGTTTATCGTTAGAAAATTTCTTTGAAGATTTTTTCTTAACGTATTTTCTTGATTTGAAGGGCTTCTTTTTCCTAACAAATCGATATTTTTTCGTATATTTCTTATACGATTTTTCCCTGTGGAAACTTCTAGATGTCTTACTACATCCATACTCAAATGGTTGTTCTACCACTTTTTCACAGCATTTTTTACTAAACTGTTTTAGCTGTTTTTGCTTTTTAGTCAAATCACAAATCTTACTGATTTCTTCTTTAACTATTCTATGAGCATAGCCCAAACTATTTTCAGTAGCTCCTGTTGCTTCAAGATTAAAACGTTCAAGAGCCTTTTCACCTACTAGCGGTATTTTAAGAAGATAATCTCTGATAAACTTGTTATAATCTGCTAGCTCAACTAATTGATATAAGTATTTCTCATAATCATTATAGAATGGTTCAAGGAAACAAATATCACAAAGTTGCATTTTAGTAAGCATGGATTTTGCCTTACTAACTATCTTAGCCAATTCTTGAATTTTATTGGTCTGAAGATCTATTCCTAGGAACAATGTATAGATTGCATCCATGACATTTTCATAGGCAGTTATGGGATTCATTACTGGAACCCATGTGGTGTTTTTAATCATGCTATTAACAACACCTGTAGTCTTATGTTCCATCAATAACAAAACTATTTCTTGATCATCATAAGCTTCGCTATTAGTCTGTATTATTAGGCTAATTTCTTGAGACCATTTATCAATGAGCTCTTTTCTATTAGTTTTACCGTCAATATTTAAAATATTACTACCATAGATGTTAGTAACATTTTTAGAATCTGGAATAGAATAAGAAGGATAAAAATTACCTTTCCTCTTTCTATTACCTGAGGTTTTGCCTTCATGCTCTTCCTCCTTTTTGACTCCAGAGTGTTCTCCTTGTTCTGGAGAAGCCTGTTTGTCCATTCTGAAGTTTTCTGGAAAAACTTCTTCTTCTGATTTTTCAGCTTGAAGTGATTCTTCCGAACCTTCCCAAGGGTCTGATCCCTCTTCGTCAGTACTGAAAGATTCAATAATGTTTAGAGTTTCATAAGGATTAAAACCAAATAAAGATTTTAACTCACTGCTTGACTCTATTTCTTGGTTGGCGATAGAGTCATCCTCTATTTCCATTAACCTGATTGCTTGTTTCAATTGACTATAATTGTCATCTGTAACCTGCAATTCTTCATCTTCTAGATTATTCCAGAAGAATTCTTCTACCATTTCCATGTAGTTCATGATGATTCTTTATCAAATGGCCAGGTTAAGCTTCCTGAGTTCTTTCCAAAACCCATTTCTTCGTTTCCAACGTTTAAGTTAGGATAACTGTATTTCAAGGGTTTCTTGAATTTTTCATCTGCTAAGACGATTTCTCTGTTTGATGTACCTGTCTTAAGAACATCAAGAATTTCTTTATTGCAAGGACAATCATGAATAACTAATTTTATTTCATTGATAATCTTTGCTGCTGCCGCTTCAATGTTATCGGCCTTCTGCTGATTTTTAAGCAACTCTAGAATCTCTTCTAATCGTGGCTTAATAATCTTAGTGAAATCTTCTTGTAATTCCTTAAGACTCATCCGAGAATCTTCTTAAGGTATTCCTCGATTTCTATGAGTTTAGAAGTAAAGTCTAATACTTCTTTTCTCGAGATAGGTATGTCATGTTTATTATTACTAAGCTTTTCTACCTGTTCTGTAAGCATTTTAATCTCTTCGTTATTTTTAACTAAAAGATTCATAGCTTTATTGTTAAACTCATTTACGAGATTTTTTATGTCTTCTAGCCTGCTACTACTGCTAGATCCACTTCCCCCTCTCTGAAAATATGTGGTTCCATATTTGCCAAAAAGGCTCGAAGCTTTTGAGAATTTTTCGCTTGGATCCTTACTAAGCCCAAAATAGGATAGCATTTTATAAACTCCTAGCAAAATTCTTCCTGTAATCTGATTAAGATTGTTAGTAGATGCAATTATTGTAGTAATTCTTGCACTACCAGGGTGACTACTGAAGGTATAATTCTTCAGTTCTTGTCCCTCTACTTCGCTTAATCTTTTGAGATTAAGGACTTTTCCTTTCTTGTAAATATGTGGGTGTACATGTAAGGAAGTAGTCATTTAACTGATACGTTCAAGCTTTCGACCTAAACTATCAATTCTGGTTGAGACATTCCTTAAAAGGTTGTCTGTTGAGGATTCTCCTATTACTAGGTTTTTCCCCTTAAATCTCATTCTGGGTTTTTCTCCTAAATAAGGTTTATTCCTGGCAATATCTATTGCCCATGAATTTTCTAAAGGACTAATTTCTGAGAATTGCTTCTCTTCAACAGATCCTATGTCTGAGAATATATCTTCTAATTCAATATATTCATATTTTTTGTAATCTATACTGTGATGACTGTTGGTCAAGGCATAGGCTACAACATATGATATGCTAAAGACTTTATCTCCGGCATCCATTAGGTTTTCTCGTTCAAACTGATGTACGAATGATAAAACCGAATCTAAATTTCTTGTGTCTAGGCTAAGTCCAAACTTGGGATAGACTGAGAACATGAATTTTTGGTATGCTAAGTTTCCTCTAGCAGCACCTAAAATACAATCTCTTCGATCCTTGATTCTGTTATCTATTAAAGCCATTTTAATACGTGAATCAATTCCTTCCTGAAATTCAGATTTAACAAAATCTTTACAGCTCCTAAATGAACCGTACCGATTGTTGATCTAATCTTAGAAGGGATCTTTAAAAGGTTTTTCCTAATTTCTTCTCTGTTAATGAGTGATAGGAAAACAGAACCTTTTGTATCTTTTATGTCTACATGCATTTCTTTTGTGCTGACAAAATAAAAGATATTGTTTTTTCTATTCAGAATATTTAAACCAAATGAATTTGGAATTCTAAATATTTTTTCTTTCTTTAGATCAAGTTTCAAATTCTTGATTTTTGAAAGTGTTTCTTGTTTTACCAAAAAACTTCCTTGAAATCCTTTTTCGTTTTCGGAAAACTCGATTTCAAAATCTTGATTATCATCAGAAGTCCGAGGATCATCAATCTCTTTTTCTTTTAAAAGATTCATTTTAAAAGATTATTCCTAGGCTCTGATACCAAGTTGCGGATAAATTTAAGTTGACAGTTTAAGCAATTAAACATGCCAATTATATAAGTAATTATTTGATAAATTACTAAATAATTTATCAAATACTCCTCCCATAATAATAAGAGGAGTATTTCTGCCCATAATAATAGAATTTCGTTTTATTATTTAATCCTATACCTAAAAGGGTTGGGCTTTTGCTGTTGAGGGCCTATTAACCAGTCATTATAAATAGATAATGATAGGTTAAGAGTGGTTCACGTTTTTGTGAAAAACCCTAGAGAAGGCAGCAAGAAAAGGCAGAAATCGAATCATCAATAAGGAGGCTAGTACATCCATTCCGCAGTCAAGTTCGTGAGTCGTTCTTGAAGGTGTTCGTGTGGATACCATGGAGGTGTTTTCCGAGAGGTAGACACAAGTCGTGAAAGCTAGGATCTCCGTTGATTTCGTGAAAGTAAAGCTCTTTTAAAGGTATGATTCGTAATCTCCATAATCTGTCCATAATTATACATAGATCCTGGTTTGGGTTTCGAAAATTTATTGTTTTATTTACGTTTATCCGCTGCATTTTATGCCTCGGAACCCAACAATGGCATCAGAGCTACGCGTATAAGGGGCTGATTTGGTTACGTGTTTACTGTATTCGATGCATGTATGCATGTTATATGAATCTGCCATGAAACAGTTATGAGATATGTCGATTATAATATGTTATGTCATTCATATATGATTCTGTTGTGTTGAATATTATGATATAATGATACAAGCATGTTTACAATCTGTCATGACTGATCAGTATACGATATTTGTATGTTATGCATGTTGTCTGGTTTATTAGTGATATAAACTGTTGGACAGATTGTGTATGGACACGATCTGTAAACTGGGATACGATTTGAATGTATATGATACATGCTTCCAGAACATTATATGATGCAGTGGCGGTAGAGGCTAAAAGATATGATCTTTTGTTAAGAAATTGATGATTTCTTAAGAGGACGAGTCTTCTGGAATTAAAAAAATCCCGAGCTCGACCACCGCCGGGGGCTGCCGCCCCCGGACCCCCGCAGTGTTTGTTTATATGTTCTTAATTGTTTATTTGAGCATGGTGCTGGTTATGGCCTTAAGACCCTTAGTTTAATGGTTTGTGGTTTTATAAATACGACTTGCATGTCGTTTTCTTCATTCTTGTAATTGTTTAACCTCGAATGTAACTCGAGTTTTATTATGTAAGTACATTAGTATAGCTTGTATTCAATTATTCAATGTAATGTACTTGAAGATTGAAGGACGATCAATGAGGAGAAGCAACCAACGAGAAAGAGAAGAATGAAGACTTGTAATTGTATTTATATTTATCCACCATAGAATGGCCTTGATCCTTTCATTAGCTTGAAAAGGATCATTTAGGATAAAGGCCATAACTAAGCACGTTTACTTACTGCACTTTACATATATATGAATGTATGTGCTATATAATGTATGTGTAGAGATAAATATGCATGTTTGATTAGATTAATCATGTATGTATTAGATACATCACCCATGCCATGCCTGCTTAAACAAGTTAAAACTTGTAACGATTCGAGATTTTAAAATTAAACATAACGATCATGAGATTTCTGTGTTTATGAAACATGGAATTAAATACGAATTTTCAATTATTTCGATATGGGGAGATTTTGTCAAAAACAGGTTTTACCTGTAAGGAAGTTGGGTATTAAGCGAGGCCACTTGTGACTCCTCCAACAACCTGGAAATCAAACTATTGGTGAATATTGATTTGAAGTATTTAACTAGTCATTATAAATAGATAATGATAGGTTAAGAGTGGTTCACGTTTTTGTGAAAAACCCTAGAGAAGGCGGCAATAAAAGGCAGAAATCGAATCATCAATAAGGAGGCTAGTACATCCATTCCGAAGTCAAGTTCGTGAGTCGTTCTTGAAGGTGTTCGTGTGGATACCATAGAGGTGTTTTCCGAGAGGTAGACACAAGTCGTGAAAGCTAGGATCTCCGTTGAGTTCGTGAAAGTAAAGCTCTTTTAAAGGTATGATTCGTAATCTCCATAATCTGTCCATAATTATACATGGATCCTGGTTTGGGTTTCGGAAATTTATTGTTTTAATTATTTACTTTTATCCGCTGCGTTTTATGCCTCGGAACCCAACAGTTTACCTATTTCAAATTTTAATAATATAATATATTAAAAATAAACAAATCCTAAAATTCATAATAATAAACTTCTAAACTAAAATGAAATATAAGTTTAGAGTTTGAAATACATCTTAAATTATCTGTAAGTTCTCAAGGACAAGGCTTAACAAAAAGAAATAACTAAATCAAGTTTTTCTGAGGACTTCATAGTTACAAGTCCCGTACATATGCCTTGACCAAAATGATATTGCTCTCTTTTGTTAATCAGTTTGACTGCTCCAATAATGCTGCATCTTTTATTTCTTCACATAAGTAATAAATAGTCCAGGGCAAAAAAATTCATATATATGTATATATTTATAAATATATTAATAATATATAATATGCGGTACGGTGCGATCTGAATCGTGAGAATGAATCCCCAAACCACAAATCGTGCGTTTGGCTAAAATGCAAATCACGACCGCACCACGAAAAATTTAAATCACACGGGAGGGTACAATGTAATGCCGAACAGACGGTCTACACGGTTTGATGAACACCCCTACATGAAATGTAATGTTGTGATCATGTAGTGCGATCTCGTATCTATCTATCTATACTATACTATTATAAGCGGAAAGGAGTATATTTGTTTAGTTGGTAGTTTGGTCACTTTACTTGGTACACTCAATAACAGTCTTGGATTTTGAGACAGATTAATTAGAATCGTTGGATGTAATGTTAAAAAAATAATCTTTTTATAATATATAAAATACTCTTATAGGTTATCATATAATAAACTACTCCTAAAAGTTCAAGTTTCGATTCCCCACAACAACATATTTTAATTTAAAAATTATATTATTATATTATAAACTTCTCCAAGAATTTCAAGATTCAATTCCCGTTAACAACATATTAAATTTAAAAAGTTATTTATCTATTTTCAATATACAAGCAAAAAACTATCATTTAGAATACTATCAAATACGTATTATTATATTTTATTATCTTCTATAATTTATCTTCTTACTAATTAAAAAGTAAATATTAAAATCATAAATAATAAGATAAAAATATTAAATATTAAAATAAAAACATTTAAAATCTTTCGCACATCGCACGGACATGTTTGGTGGTTCGTATACTTAATGATTTAGACTAATCAAATCTACAATTTGTACTAATGTGATCTTATTTAACATGCCATCGGCATTAATTTGCATTAGTTAAAACATTTTCAACCATATAAAACCCTTAACTAATAATATATATAACTTGCTATAATTAAAAATTATCAAGATTATGTTTACTCCCATGGATCATTTATGTTATTTAAAATTTTAACCAAACCTAAACATCTTGCTTAAATTTATAGAATATACTAGCTTAAAACCTGTGCAATGCACAGACTTTTTTTTAATATTTATGAATTTTTTTCATTAATTTAAATTATTTTTTTTAAACATGAATTTTGGAGGGTTAAATTTTTATATGAGATGATTTGATAATAATTATATAAAGACTTAATTGCAGGAGAATGACCTCAACTTTTTTTTTTTTTTTTTTTTTTGCAAAAAAACGGCCCAGATTTTTTTTTTAAGAAAATGATTGTATTCCGTCTAAATTAATCTAAAAACTGCTGTTTATTTTTATTTTTGAGCCTTTTTTGTGTTAAAAAAACATTGTTCAACCATCATGTTGTAATTAAATCATAAATTGAATACACTCATCTGTTTAAAAAAAATAGTTAGACCATGACACTCTCTATTTTTTTGAGCAATTTTTGTGTTAAATAAAACATTGTTCGACCAACATACTGTAATTAAACCATAAATTGAATACACACATTTATTTAAAAAAAAATAGTTAGACCATCACACTGTCTATTTTTATATTTGGGTCATTTTTGTGCAAAAAAGGAATAATTAAGGCCACCCTCTTGCAATTAAGTCTTACATAAATGTTATCCGTAATATTTCTAGAAAAGGAGAGATTTTAGTTGGAAAATATAGAAAAGATGATGGGTTTTAGTTGAAAAAGGTGATCGGTTAATTGTTAGTAATTATAAAATTATTATTTTATTTTATTAAATAGAATGCCCGTGATATGATTTGAAAAAGAGATGATTTAGTTAGTGAAAATTAAAAAGGTAACATGTTCTAGGTGAAAAAAGTAATTGATTAGTTTATAGTAATTATAATTTAATTACGTTATTAATCAATACAATTGCTCGTAATGTTTTTAGAAAAGGAAAAATTAATATTGCCCGCGATATTTCTATTGAAAGAGGGATTTTAGTTAAAAAAAAATAAAAAAGATGATACGTTTTAGCTAAAAAAGGTAATCGGTTAATTATTAATATTATAATATTATTAGTTTATTGTATTAAATAGAACCGCCCGTGATATAATTGGAAAAAGAGAGATTTTAATTAGAGAAAATATGAAGGTAACGTGAAAATTAAAATGGTGACATGATTTATGTGAAAAAGGTAATTGATTAGTTTACAATAATTATAATTTAATAATGTTATTTTACTAAATAAAATTACTCAGAGTATTTTTAGAAAATGAGAAATTAATATTGCCCGTGACGTTTTTAGAGAAAAAGAGAATTTAATTAGAAAAAAATAGAAAAGATGATACGTTTTAGCTGAAAAGGTAATCGGTTAATTATAAGTATTATAATATTATTATTTTAGTTTTACTAAATAGAAACACCCGTGATATAATTGGAAAAAGTGAGGTTTTAGTAAGAAAAAAGAAAAAAGGTAACGTGTTTTGGTTGAAAAAGGTAACCGTCCATAATATAATTGGAAAAAAAGAGATTTTAGTTAGAGAAAAGAGAAAAGTTAACGTGTTTTGGCTGAAAAGGGTAATTGATTAGTTAATAGTAATTATAATATAATTATGTTATTTTATTAAACAAAATTGTTTGTAGTGTTTTTTAAAAATGAGACATTTTAGTTAGATAAATGTAAAAGATATTGTTGTTTTACCTGAAAAAGAAAATTATTTAGTTATTGAAAAATAGAAAAGGTAATATGTTTAACCTGAAAAGGGAAATTGATTAATAAAGGAGAAATTTTAGTTGGAAAAGGTAATTAGATAGTTAAAGTAAATAATTATTAGTTTATTTCATTAATTAGAACGACTATATTTGTGGAAAGAAAAAATTTTAATTAGAAAAATTAGAAAAGTTAATAGCTAAAAAAGGTAATTGGTTAGTTATTATTGAGGAGAAAATGAGATATTTTAATTACAAAAGGTAGAAAATAAATTACCTTTTAGTTGGAAAAGATAATCACTTAGTTATTAGTAATTATAATAGTATTAGTCTATTTCATTAATTAAAATGATCATATTTTTGAAAAGAAGAGATTATAGCTATAAAAGTTAGAAAATATAAAGGTAGAAAAGGTAATAGCTGAAAAATATAATTGGTTAGTTATTATTTAGAAGAAAATGAGATATTTTAGTTAAAAATTACAGAAAAGATAATATATCTTTTAGCTGGAAAAGTTAATCAGTTAGTTATTAGTAATTATAATATATTAGTTATTTCATTAATTAGAACGATCATGTTTTTGGAAAATATAGATTTTAGTTAGAAAAGTTAGAAAAGGTAATTGTTGAAAAAGGTAGTTGGTTAGTTATTATTTATGGGAAGTGTTGAGAGAGTTGCGTGTGATATTTTGAGAAAAAATTGTGTTTTTTTTTTAATAAGTAAGTAAAATAATTAATAGTAATAAAGTAAGAGAGTAGGGAGTCTGAGATATATCTCAGGTAAGTTCCCTGAGATAACTGTTTTTTATATATAAAAATGGGGTGGGTATTTTAGTACTTTCAGAAATTTTTAATTAGCCCTGCGGGCCCAGCAAGATTTAAAGATTATTTTATATGTATCTTAGGAAAAGTTCCCTGAGATATATCTCAAGGTCCTTTTTCTCATAAAGTAAAACAATTAAATAAGTTAAGAACTGTGAAAGGATAATTGGATAGTTATTATTTAGAATAAAATGAGATATTTTAGTTACAAAATATAGAAAATATATTACCTTTTAGCTGGAAAAGATAATCAGTAAGTTATAACTTATAAGTAATTATAATATATTAGTTATTTCATTAATTACAACGATCATGTTTTTGGAAAGAATAGATTTTAGTTAGAAAAGGTAATAGCTGAAAAAAGGTGGTTGGTTAGTTATTATTTAGGGGAAGTGTCGTGTGATATTTTGAGAAAATATTGTGTTTTGTTTTGTTATAAGTAAAATAATTAATGGTAATAAAGTAAAACAATTAAATAAGGTAAGTACTGTACTGTACCGTACGAAAACTTTTAATGTTTCGTCTTTTATAATACTAGCTTATAACCCGTGCAATGCACGAGTTTCTTGTATTATATTATAAATTTTATTTAATATTATAATTATGTTTTTGTATAATCATTATTTTTAATTTTTATTTAATATAATTTAATATACTCATGTTTACAGATTATATTAATGTTTCCTTATTATAAACATTGTATACGATTTTTAATATATTTTATTAATAATTGAGAAATATTATGTGATATTTTCTAGTATATATTAATGATTGTAAGATTTGTTATAAATTAAAAAGGTAACGTGTTTTAATTATGAAGGAAATATTAATGATCGAAATACATGATAAGGTTGATGTTTTTAGGTGTTTATAAAAGGTAATATGTTCAACTAAAAGTAAATGTGGAAAAGGTACTCGATTAATTACCATTAATTTAGATTTGTTTTAAATTAAAAAAGTAATGTGTTTTAATTCGAAAGAAATATTAATGATCGAAAGGTATTATACGATTGATGTTTTTAGGTGTTTATAAAAGGTAACATGTTCAACTAAAAGTAAATGTGAAAAAAGGCAATCTACTAATTACCATTAATTTTATTATATTAATGTGAAAAAGGCAATCGACTAATTACCATTAATTTTATTATCTTAATCGACTAATTATCATTAATTATAACGTATTTTATTTGGAAAGAAAATATTAATGATGGAAAAATATGATACGATTGATGTTTTTAGGTGTTTATAAAAGGTATTATCTTAACTAATTACCATTAATTATATTATGTTATTATTTATTTTAGGTATATTTATGTTTCTTTATAATGAAGGGTAAATAAGTAAATTCACTAAGCACCAAAAAACAGGTACCAAAACTTTCAATGTTTCGGAATTTATATAATAGTATAGATTTATGTTTCTTTATAATGAAGGGTGTATAAGTAAATTCATTCAGTACCAAAAAACAGGTACCAAAACTTTCAATGTTTCGGAATTTATATAACAGTATAGATTATAATATTATTATTTTATTTTTATTAAATAGAAACGCTCGTGATATAATTGAAAAAATAGAGGTTTTAGTAAGAGAAAAGAAAAAAGGTAACTTGTTTTGGTTGAAAAAGGTAACCGTCCATGATATAATGGAAAAAAGAGAGACTTTAGTTAGAGAAAAGAGAAAATGTAACATGTTTTGGCTGAAAAAGGTAATTGATTAGTTAATATTAATTATAATATAATTATGTTATTTTATTAAACAAAATTGCACGTTGTGTTTTTAAGAAAAGAGAAATTTTAGTTAGATAAAATGTAAAAGATATTGTATTTTACCTGAAAAGGGAAATTATTTAGTTATTGAAAAACAAAAAAAGTAATATGTTTAACTTGAAAAAGAAAATTGATTAATAAAGGAGAAATTTTAGTTACATAAAATATCAAAGATATTGTATTTTACATGAAAAAGGAAATTATTTAGTTATTGAAAAATAGAAAATATGATATGTTTAACTTGAAAAAAAGAGAGGTTTTAGTAAGAGAAAATAAAAAAGGTAACTTCTTTTGGCTGAAAAAGGTAACCGTCCATGATATAATGGGAAAAAGAGAGACTTTAGTTAAAATTATTTAGTTATTGAAAAATAGGAAAGATAACATGTTTAACCGAAAAAAACGAAATTGGTTAGTTAGTAGGATGAATTTTATCTACCGTATTTTAGTTAGAAAATATTGGAAAAGATGATACGTTTTAGCTGAAAAAGAACATCGGTTAATTATTAACATTATAATATTATTAGTTATTTGTATTAAATAGAACCGTCCGTGATATAAATTGGAAAAAGAGAGATTTTAGTTAGAAAAAATAGAAAGGTAATGTGAAAATTAAAAAAATGACATGATTTAATGTGAAAATGGTAATTGATTAGTTTATAATAATTATAATTTAATTATGTTATTTTAGTATATAAAATTGCTCATAGTTTTTAGAAAATGAGAAAACAATGTAGCCCGTGATATTTCTAGAAAAAAAAGGAAATTTAATTAGAAAAATAGCAAAGGTGATACATTTTATATTATAAACAATGTATACGATTTTTAATATTCATGTTTCATTATTATAAACAATGTATACAATTTTTAATATATTTTATTAATAATTGATAAATATGATGTGATATTTTCATGTATATATTAATGATTGTAAGATTTTTTGTAAATTAAAAAGGTAACGTAATAATATTAATGATTGAAAGATATGATAAAATTGATGTTTTTAGGTGTTTATAAAAGGTAATATGTTCAACTAAAAGTAAATGTGAAAAAGGCAATCACTAATTACCATTAATTTTATTATATCAATTTGAAAAAGGCAATCGACTAATTACCATTAATTTTATTATCTTAATCGACTAATTATCATTAATTATAACGTGTTTTAATTGGAAAGAAAAAATTAATGATGAAAAGATATGATACGATTGATGCTTTTAGGTGTTTATAAAAGGTATTATCTCGACTAATTACCATTAATTATATTATGCTATTATTTATTTTAGGTGTATTTATGTTTCTTTATAAAAAAGGGTATATAAGTAAATTCACTCAGTACCAAAAAACTGGTACCAAAACTTTCAATGTTTCGGAATTTATATAATAGTATAGATAGATTATAATATTATTTTTTTTATATATAAAATAGAAACGCTCGTGATATAATTGAAAAAATAGAGCTTTTAGTAAGAGAAAAGAAAAAAGGTAACTTGTTTTGGCTGAAAAAGGTAACCGTTCATGATATAATGTATAATGGAAAAAAGAGAGACTTTAATTAGAGAAAAGAGAAAATGTAACATGTTTTGGTTGAAAAAAGTAATTAATTATTTAATAGTAATTATAATATAATTATGTTATTTTATTAAACAAAATTGCTCGTTGTGTTTTTAAGAAAAGAGAAATTTTAGTTAGACAAAATGTAAAAGATATTGTATTTTACCTGAAAAAGGAAATTATTTAGTTATTGAAAAACAAAAAAAGTAATATGTTAAACCTGAAAAAGAAAATTAATTAATAAATGAGAAATTTTATTTATATAAAATATCAAAGATATTGTATTTTACATGAAAAAGGAAATTATTTAGTTATTGAAAAATAGAAAATATAATATGCTTGACTTGAAAAAAAAAAGTTTTAGTAAGAGAAAATAAAAAAGGTAACTTCTTTTGGCTGAAAAAGGTAACCGTCCATGATGTAATTGGAAGAAGAGAGACTTTAGTTGAAATTATTTAGTTATTGAAAAATAGAAAAGATAATATGTTTAACCGAAAAAAAGGAAATTGGTTAGTTAGTAGGATGGATTTTATCTACCGTATTTTAGTTAGAAAATATTGGAAAAGATGATACGTTTTAGCTGAAAAAGAACATCGGTTAATTATTAACATTATAATATTATTACTTATTTGTATTAAATAGAACCGTCCGTGATATAAATTGAAAAAAGAGAGATTTTAGTTAGAGAAAATAGAAAGGTAATGTGAAAATTAAAAAAGTGACATGTGAAAAAGGCAACCGACTAATTATTATTAATTTTATTATGTTAATCGATTAAATACCATTAATTATAACGTGTTTTAATTCGAAAGGAAATACTAATGATGGAAAGATATGATACGATTGATGTTTTTATGTGTTTATAAAAGCTAATATCTCGACTAAAAAAAGGCAATCACTAATTACCATTAATTTTATTATATTAAATTGAAAAAGGCAATCGACTAATTACCATTAATTTTATTATCTTAATCGACTAATTATCATTAATTATAACGTGTTTTAATTGGAAAGAAAATATTAATGATGGAAAGATATGATACGATTGATGTTTTTAGGTGTTTATAAAAGATATAATCTCGACTAATTACCATTAATTATATTATGTTATTATTTATTTTAGGTGTATTTATGTTTCTTTATAATGAAGGGTGTATAAGTAAATTCATTCAGTACCAAAAAACAGGTACCAAAACTTTCAATGTTTCGGAATTTATATAATAGTATAGATTATAATATTATTATTTTATTTTTATTAAATAGGAACGCTCGTGATATAATTGAAAAAATAGAGGTTTTAGTAAAAGAAAAGAAAAAAGGTAACTTGTTTTGGTTGAAAAAGGTAACCGTCCATGATATAATGGAAAAAAGAGAGACTTTAGTTAGAGAAAAGAGAAAATGTAACATGTTTTGGCTGAAAAAGGTAATTCATTAGTTAATATTAATTATAATATAATTATGTTATTTTATTAAACAAAATTGCACGTTGTGTTTTTAAGAAAAGAGAAATTTTAGTTAGATAAAATGTAAAAGATATTGTATTTTACCTGAAAAAGGAAATTATTTAGTTATTGAAAAACAAAAAAAGTAATATGTTTAACTTGTAAAAGAAAATTGATTAATAAAAGAGAAATTTTAGTTATATAAAATATCAAAGATATTGTATTTTACATGAAAATGGAAATTATTTAGTTATTGAAAAATAGAAAATATGATATGTTTAACTTGAAAAAAAGAGAGGTTTTAGTAAGAGAAAATAAAAAAGGTAACTTCTTTTGGCTGAAAAAGGTAACCGTCCATGATATAATTGGAAAAAGAGAGACTTTAGTTAAAATTATTTAGTTATTGAAAAATAGAAAAGATAATATATTTAACCAAAAAAAAGGAAATTAGTTAGTTAGTAGGATGGATTTTATCTACCGTATTTTAGTTAGAAAATATTGGAAAAGATAATAAGTTTTAGCTGAAAAAGAACATCGGTTAATTATTAACATTATAATATTATTAGTTGTTTGTATTAAATAGAACCGTCCGTGATATAAATTGAAAAAAGAGAGATTTTAGTTAGAGAAAATAGAAAGGTAATGTGAAAATTAAAAAAGTGACATGTGAAAAAGGCAATCGACTAATTATTATTAATTTTATTATGTTAATCGATTAAATACCATTAATTATAACGTGTTTTAATTCGAAAAGAAATACTAATGATGGAAAGATATGATACGATTGATGTTTTTATGTGTTTATAAAAGCTAATATCTCGACTAAAAAAAGGCAATCACTAATTACCATTAATTTTATTATATTAAATTGAAAAAGGCAATCGACTAATTACCATTAATTTTATTATCTTAATCGACTAATTATCATTAATTATAACGTGTTTTAATTGGAAAGAAAATATTAATGATGGAAAGATATGATACGATTGATGTTTTTAGGTGTTTATAAAAGATATAATCTCGACTAATTACCATTAATTATATTATGTTATTATTTATTTTAGGTGTATTTATGTTTCTTTATAATGAAGGGTGTATAAGTAAATTCATTCAGTACCAAAAAACAGGTACCAAAACTTTCAATGTTTCGGAATTTATATAATAGTATAGATTATAATATTATTATTTTATTTTTATTAAATAGGAACGCTCGTGATATAATTGAAAAAATAGAGGTTTTAGTAAGAGAAAAGAAAAAAGGTAACTTGTTTTGGTTGAAAAAGGTAACCGTCCATGATATAATGGAAAAAAGAGAGACTTTAGTTAGAGAAAAGAGAAAATGTAACATGTTTTGGCTGAAAAAGGTAATTGATTAGTTAATATTAATTATAATATAATTATGTTATTTTATTAAACAAAATTGCACGTTGTGTTTTTAAGAAAAGAGAAATTTTAGTTAGATAAAATGTAAAAGATATTGTATTTTACCTGAAAAAGGAAATTATTTAGTTATTGAAAAACAAAAAAAGTAATATGTTTAACTTGAAAAAGAAAATTGATTAATAAAGGAGAAATTTTAGTTATATAAAATATCAAATATATTGTATTTTACATGAAAAAGGAAATTATTTAGTTATTGAAAAATAGAAAATATGATATGTTTTACTTGAAAAAAAGAGAGGTTTTAGTAAGAGAAAATAAAAAAGGTAACTTCTTTTGGCTGAAAAAGGTAACCGTCCATGATATAATTGGAAAAAGAGAGACTTTAGTTAAAATTATTTAGTTATTGAAAAATAGGAAAGATAACATGTTTAACCGAAAAAAACGAAATTGGTTATTTAGTAGGATGAATTTTATCTACCGTATTTTAGTTAGAAAATATTGGAAAAGATGATACGTTTTAGCTGAAAAAGAACATCGGTTAATTATTAACATTATAATATTATTAGTTATTTGTATTAAATAGAACCGTCCGTGATATAAATTGGAAAAAGAGAGATTTTAGTTAGAAAAAATAGAAAGGTAATGTGAAAATTAAAAAAATGACATGATTTAATGTGAAAATGGTAATTGATTAGTTTATAATAATTATAATTTAATTATGTTATTTTAGTATATAAAATTGCTCATAGTTTTTAGAAAATGAGAAAACAATGTAGCCCGTGATATTTCTAGAAAAAAAGGAAATTTAATTAGAAAAATAGCAAAGGTGATACATTTTATATTATAAACAATGTATACGATTTTTAATATTCATGTTTCATTATTATAAACAATGTATACGATTTTTAATATATTTTATTAATAATTGAGAAATATGATATGATATTTTCATGTATATATTAATGATTGTAAGATTTTTTGTAAATTAAAAAGGTAACGTAATAATATTAATGATTGAAAGATATGATAAAATTGATGTTTTTAGGTGTTTATAAAAGGTAATATGTTCAACTAAAAGTAAATGTGAAAAAGGCAATCACTAATTACCATTAATTTTATTATATCAATCTGAAAAAGGCAATCGACTAATTACCATTAATTTTATTATCTTAATCGACTAATTATCATTAATTATAACGTGTTTTAATTGGAAAGAAAATATTAATGATGAAAAGATATGATACGATTGATGTTTTTTGGTGTTTATAAAAGGTATTATCTCGACTAATTACCATTAATTATATTATGTTATTATTTATTTTATGTGTATTTATGTTTCTTTATAATAAAGGGTATATAAGTAAATTCACTCAGTACCAAAAAACTGGTACCAAAACTTTCAATGTTTCGGAATTTATATAATAGTATAGATAGTATAGATAGCTACCTATAGTGAAAAACCATGTCATGTATTTCCATGTTGAAATAATATATTTAATTTATAATAACTTGAAATAATATTATACTATTTTTAAAATATAATTAATCATTATAGCTGAGTCCACTGTAGTACAACACACATTACACATTCAGCAAATTTTACATAATCGTTATTTTATAACATTTCAGCTAATCATTTTAGCCAACACCGTTGGAAATGCTCTTATAATTAATTTCTTGTTGGTTTCAAGTATTCGATTTTTGTTTATTCCGAGATTTTAGATAATAAATACTCATTTGTAGGACTTATACATTTACTAATCTATAACTCGTGCGATGCACAATTGCTTGTAAACTGTTTAATTATATTTTATTGTTAAAATTTTAAGTTTTTTATATGTTTTTATTATTATAATTATTTTTTTAACTTTATAAATCTCATGAAAATAAATATTATTGTAATTATTTATATTAGTTGTTACTTTAAAATACATATTTAAATATAAAAATATTACATAAAAGTAGTTTTTTTTTTAACTTTAATTTGGTAGAAAGTGTGAAATATATCTAATTAGGTAGATTTTTTTTTATTTTTATACAAAATTTCCTATATTATAAGTGTTTTCTATATTTTAACTATATCGCTTATAACTCGTGTGATTAACGAATGTTTTTTTGATATTTTTTTTTATCTTACTACGCATATTTTCATATTTATTTTTTAATTGGTTGGGAAAAAAAATAAATATGAAAATAATATATTATCACTACGCCATAGATGGGCATATGTAACGCCTCTCTGATGTTACAATAGGCCCGAAAAACGTTACATTAGATCTATTGTAACACCAGGAGGCGTTACGTTTACGAGCATTACAATAGATACCCTAATGTAACGCTTTTCTTCTCTATTGTAACAGTAGCAAAAGTATTACAATAGGCACCTATTGTAACACCAGGGGCCCAATTGTAACACATTTTGAGTGTTACAATAGATCAGTTCAATTTTTTCAGACGTGGCACCATGTGCATACGTGGCATTACGTGGCACCACATGGCCACGTGGCAACACATGTGGTGCCACGTGGCACACTGTGTACACGTCACCAGCCTCTATTGTAACACTATACTGGGCAATTGTAACACATATTAAGTGTTACATTTTATATTACATCATAAAATTTTACGTGAAAAAAGTTGAATAAAATTGCATATTTATTATACATCCCAAAATAATCCAATTCACCAATACATTACACAATCAACATACTAAATCTCCCAAAACATCCTAATCCACCAGTTACAGCATACAAAATCCCACCAATACAATCAAAAAGAAGTTAAACGGAGAAAATTCACAGCATCAAAATGTTTAAGGCAACCACAAAGTTAAACATGTGATTTTGGCCACTGAGAAAGAACGTATTATGTTGTCACAGCTTCGAACGTCCAACCATTGCAACTGACCTGCAATAAACAAGTAGCTTTCAATAATTAAACTATCTATATAAATCCTACAGCTTCGTCCAACCATTCCAGTTATTATGAACAGGCCTACTTAGCATAAAAATTATAAATGGCTTACAGCTTCGTGACGGAAGCACGTCATTTGGATTCTTGAGCCTTGGCATGGGCTGCTTTCATCTGCATGTTGTGCAGCTGTCCTTTCACGCTCAGCTCTTTAGCCAGTGCTTTGTTACCAACAAGATATGCCCGACGAGCCTGTTTTAATACAATCATACGATGGTTAGTAGATAGAAAAAATGCAAATTGATACGATGGAGGCAAGAAAGCAAATTGATTCGATGGTTAGTAGATACAGGGGAAAATGCAATTTTTAAAAATCAAACAGCACCATGTGATTAATACAATGGAAAGGGTAACAAAGGCGTAACTTTATACAGTATTAGGCAGCTATAAGAATACTTGGTGGTAAAAATTATTACCCTTAATGTGAAAATTACGATATATTATAGATAACAGAACAACTTTCATTATTAATCAAAGTACCAGCCCCTATCAGAAATGCAGGCAGGATATTACATTTAGAAATACAGAAGGTGACCCGTCCTAAAATCAATAGGATCACCACAAATACAATAACCAGCCATCCAATATTCATATTATTCCAGGGGGTGATTGAGCTCTTGGTAACCAATTATTTCTTCATCAAGTAAACAGAAGTTGGTTCCTAGAAACAAGTCCTACTGGACCAAGCTTGAAAGGAAACTATCCTATCAACAGAAATCCTAGAAGTTTACATTTCAAAAAAATGAATCTAATACATCATGAACATAAATTTATACTAAAAAACCAAATTTCAGTTGTATAACTTTCACTGAGACCTATCTTCCACTATATTTTGATTATGTGATAACATGAGCTACCCCTGCTCTTCCCTCAGTTCTGTAAGCATTAATTCCTATTCAGCTCAACTAACCCTGGCCTACAGACTTATTAATATCAGACCCGCAAATCCTTTGTCAATAGAGAACTCTTTCTGGGAACATGGGTTGTGAGACAAACACACCTTGTTACTCCTCAAATGAAGGTAAAAATGTAAACAAAAGTAGAATTGTAAATTATTTAGAATGTTTGCAGGAGTGACCACCAACGCAACAAACAAATTTTGCAAGCATTAATTCTGAAATATAATTGCGTTTCTACAATTTGAAATTTAACGAGACTAGAAAAAGAATAAAACAATATGCAAATCATTAAACGTAGCAGTGACAAACTCATGTCAGTCATGCTTTATATGTCTTTCGATGTGGTCACGCCAGGGTAACTAAGAAGATTTCACAATAGAACTAATACAAATTGATTTACTAACACACCAGGCAACTACTCTGTACCACTGTGAAACCTTTGCTTTAAATGAAATGAACCAATAGTCTAGTACCAAATAAGAAGAGAGAAAGACGCAACCCAGGGAATATAACAAAACCAAATATGGCATCAGAAAAAACGAAAACATAACATAAACACTCACCTGTTCAAAGTACACATTACGTAAACGAGCATAGTCGCGAGCTTCCTCGCGTGATTCAGAATACATATTTGCTGCCATATCAACAAAGTTAAAGCATATATAGAGAACTCTATATGCTTCTCTGCCTCAACATAAAAAACTGCTAACTTGTTAGCTCTTGTGAACCTCAAGGTTTTGGTACGAGTGCTTAATTAGATAGTATATTAAGTTCTAACAAAAACTAGCCAGTATACCTTCAGACTTCAGTCATCAATGTCCAACTTTTGATGGCAGCAGCAAACCAGTTTGGCACCACTGGTGTCCTTTATATTTCAAGTACATAGCAGCAACAAACGACGAGGAAAATATCTCATCCTGCAAATAATGTTGTACTAGGTAAGTGAAGAATGTAAATGCAATGGTACAAGAAACAAAGGGTACATTTAAACACCTGAGTAATAGGAATTCCAAGAGAGAGGAACTTTTTGGCGTATTGGCTTCTTGACCTTCTGGAATTATTAGTAACAAACACTAGCTTCTTTCCCTCATATACAATGTTTTTGGCGAAATTAGGTAGTAATTGAACACAAATTTATAAAACATCCTGAAGTGTATCCGGTCCATAATTGAAAAAACAGGGCTTACCCAGAAAAAAACCATTGTGTAACAAGTCCTGTATTAAAAAAAAAAGAAAAAAAACTGAATTAAAAAATTAGGGTTCGAGTCAAAAGACCCCAAAATTCACAATAAATCAAACTAAGTCATACATAAGCAAGCATACATACACAAGCAAGCTTACCCACCTACCAAATCGTGGATTCGAGCTTTGAACAAATCAATTTGATAAAACCTTTGAACAAATCGAACAAATTATCTAACCTTTTAGATTTTGAGATTTAGGGATGAGCTTTGAGAATTTGGGGGTGAGAGCTGTGAGATTCGAGGGTGATTTTGGTGATTTTGAGATTTGGGGGTGAGGGTTCTTGAGCGAGAGGCGAGAGACGAGAGAGAGTTTGAGTTGAGTGTTTAGGTTTTAGTTTTTTAGTTTAATTGTTGTGTTTGGGTTTTGTCTCAAAATGAGTAAGGAGGGAAGTAAAAATTTAGTAAAGGGGGAATAAATTTTGGTTAGCACGAAATAAATTGAGATAAGGGGGAAAGTAATGATGGGAGCGCGTTAAAATTTTTTAAAATGTAGATATGACATCGATTGACTAATAAACTGATGTCCAAAAAACCAAAGACATCAGTTTTTTAAAGAACGATGTTAATAAATATTTTAACATCGATGGCAATTACGATTGATGTTAAATCAATGATGTCTATTACACTTTTTCTAGTAGTGTTTTAGGAGAGAGTGAGAGTTTTGTCAGTGTAAAAAGATTGAAATTTTTAGTTTGGGCGCTAATTTTTGCCCGCTTACAAATTTCATCGATCTGTGTGCCTTTCATTAATCAACATTGTTATAAATATATTTATTAAATTTTGATTTTTTAAGAATTTTTCATTTTAAATTTAGTAAATAAATAGAATCTAAAAATAATAATTAAATACTTTGATATTTAAAAATAAAAACTCATTTACTTGGTAAACTCTTAAATTTTTTTTAAAAAAATGAAATATTTATTTTTTAATCATTTTTCATAATTTTTAAAAAGTTATACAAAATATATGTTATATATTTATATATAAATTTTAGTGATAAAAATATTCTAAATTTTTTACTATATTAATTCTTATATTTTAGTGAGAGAAACCATCTAAATATATTATATTATTTTCATAACATATTTATTTTATTTAGTACTTATTATTATTATATGAATTTCTAAAATTAATATTTAATCCAAATAAGGAGTTCGTTAATTTAAAATCAAAGAGGGTTTTCATTTTCCGGAAATTGGGTTAAAGAGTAATAGATTTATTAATTAAAAGTTATTAAAAAAATAAATATTAGTATTAAAAATTTTAAAAAAATAGTAAAATTCAAAAACTAGTATTACCTATTGTAACACCACGGTGTGGTGTTACATTTCACGTAACACCGTAATTTCAGAGTAACACTAGATATATGGCTAATGTAACACCAATCGAGCGGTGTTACAATAGGTATGAACTTTACTAGCTATTGTAACACTATTTGTGTAACGCTTACAAAAAAGCATTACAGTAGCCCACTTATGGCGTAGTGTATATTACATTTTTGATAGTATTTTAAAAAACAGTGTTTTCATTTTTATTTATAATATGTAGTTGACGGAAATTTTTGGTAGTGATTTATAAGATAATAAAAATGTATAATAATAATACTTTATTAAAAATAGAAAAAAATTTGATTATAATATGATGCTGACGGGAATTGAACCTTAAACTGTTTATAGTAATTTATAAAATAATATAAATGTTTAATAAAGATATGTTCTTGGCGGTATTCGAACATAAATCAATGAGGATATTTTAAATATTAGAAAAGGAAAGTTTTTTAGTATTAAATTCAATGATTCTCATTTATTTGTCTTAAAATCTAACAATTACTATTTAGTGTATGAAATTTAAGTATATCAAATGACCAATCAAATAGAGGTCAGTTTGTTTAAAATAATATAGTATAGATAATATAGATTTATTAAAAAAAAATAGTTTAGTAGACAGCTTAATTAAATGTTATTAATTATTAAATCACCTACCCTACAAAATATGATTCTGCTGCTTGTAACCTTGGCAGCCTCTCGTTATGTAATTATATATATATAAAAATGGGTGAATATATAATGCAAAAGATTTGGGAGCTAGTAGGAAGATCGCTTACACAAAGAAAGTTGTTGTCATAATGAACTACAAAATCATACTACTGTTTAAATAATGACCATGAGGTCAGTTTAATTTCTTAAGCATTGAATCCTACATTTTTTAAGTAACACTCAACAGGTTTATGATCCCGTTTGAGAAATTTTATTTTTTAGAAATATGTTATTTATTCTAAAAAATAAGTATATAAATATGTACAGTTTTTTGAAATAATAAATTATTTTCATAAGATAACGAATATTAAACTTCTTATACACATTTTTCTCAAAAAAAAAAAGAATGTGAATACGAATTATTTTCCGAAATAAATGATTTATAAGTTGCTATTAAGATTTGGCAAACGGATCCTAAATCTATCAATTAGTAGTTAGCTAGGCTTATTAGTGCATACTTTTCAGTTAACAATTCAATTTTTACTCTAATTACATCAAACTCAAAGTCACCTATAGGCCGCCCTACTAATTGATTATTATATGACTAAATTTTTAGATCGATAGAGAGTGTCAAGGACATATAAGAAAAAAATATATAAAAGCAAAAATAACGTGTACGTATACATGTATTTAATTTAAAGAGTTGTACTTTCCTTCCCTAAAAAAAAGAGTTAAAGTTTGTTTATGTGAAATCATTTCTTAGATATAGTTTGCATACGTACCTTGTCAACTGTAAATGACTTTTGATCATGTATATTTAGAATGGTGATCCCCGATAATTTCAACATATGTTGGAAAAATATGTTTTGAAAAATTTTCGCAATAGATTAATCAATGATGAATTTCTTTGTGTTCATATTAAAAATCAAAAATTCTACTATTATACATATATCATAAAAAAAATTTATGATACGTATTTTTCCAACATTATTGCATACATATATCCTTAACTGAAACCCTCATTTAAAATATGTCCCGCTTGTATTGGGATCTCTAATTAATCATGAGGCTTTTCTTAAAGAATTATCTATTTTTCGAAAAAAATTATTCTCATTATTAGGATTTAGAAATAACATAAGTAATGAGTATACGAAATGTAGTTTATAGTAACATATACATGATGTCTACTAATATTGTATTGGAATATTTGAAATTAAATAAAATTTTGAAATTGGGATATGCTCATGCAACTGTGGTGCTGTTTGGCACAACTTTTTTTAAGTGTTTGTGAACTTATTTTCGGGTAAAAATTTCATATTTTGATAATTATTTTTATACAAGTATTTAATGTATGTTTAAAATTCTATAAGTTACAAAAAAAAGTTAACCCTTTTCAGAAAAAAGTTAACAATCTCTAATTTTGTATTAAAATAAGTTGATTTATTTTGGAAAAAAGTTTCCAAACACCCCGATAATATACATGTCCGTTACAACTTAGGCATCACGTGTTTAAGTAGAAAATATTAGTACGGTAATAACTTGTAGATGTAGTACACGCATAATTTATATCAGACTAGAACCCAGAAGTCAAGAGTTCTAGAACGGGCAACAAAATTTCGAGAGGAAGACAATTTGTCCATTTGCATAGGGAAAAAAAAATAAAAATCATCTCTCATACTTTAAAAGATTAAAACAAACGATTTATTAAAGACAAAATTATTGTTTAGATTCGTTTAGAGCATCTTTAAAGACAAAATTAGAAATATTCAAGTATCTATATATATTATAATGTCATGAGATCGGAAATGCACCAGAAGCGTTTAAAATATTTTTCTTAAATTTTCATTTTTTGATTTTTTTATTTAATATTTTCTTGTATTAAGTAGCATCTTAATGACATCTTAATGCCATCTTAATAGTCATTAATTACACTTATGAATATATATATATATATATATATATATATATATATATATATATATATATATATATATATATTTATATATAATTATATTTTAAATTTACTTCATGCTATTTATATGAAAAATTAACAAACTTTATTTGAGTATTATTCAAATTTAAATATTAATTATATGTATAAAACTAAGATTATTTTCATGTAAATTAACGACTTAAAATTGTTCACATTACGTCATTTTTTATTACATGCTGAAGATTTTTGCAAACTTTTTTCGAACAATTGTAGGACAAACGATCTTAACTTCTCAAACAATATTTTATCAATAATTGTGGAAATCGTTATAAGTTATGGAAGTATAATCTTTTGGTTAAAATCTAGAATTTGTACAAAATAATATTGACAGATTTTTTATTTTTTACATAATAAAATCAACCATTTTATTAACCGATTAAGTCGATAAAAATGTTATACACATGTTGTTTCATTATATTGTGTCAAAATAAATTAATATTCCAATTATATAAATTCTTATGGTATTATTGAGCATGTATGTTATGAGAGGGGTGTCGGCTTTCAAAACGTTATTTAGTTATATTTAATATTGTATTTGCTCCTTTTCATATTTATGATATTTCTAATATTATTAAACCTTTTGGATATATAATTAGAGTATTATTCCAACTAATAATTCATAGAAACTATTTTAAATCACTTTTTTTTGGAAAATTTTAAAATACCAATCTACATATATTATAATAGTCGGAGATTGAAGAGGCTTTCACTCTGAGCTTCAAATTTTTTTTTCTTGATTTTTCACTTTTTTATTTTTTTTATTAAAAAATTTCCTTGCATTTAATAGGATTATAATTAGTCACTAATTGTACCTATTAAACTTATATTAAATAAACTTTATTTTATACTTAAAACAAATTTTTAACCAATAATAATTATAATTATCTATATAAAATTTTTTAGGTATTATTATTTCTTTATTAGAACATTTTAATTATTATATTAATATAAAATATTAATTATCCATATAAAAGTACAATTATTTCAAGTTAAAATGATAAAATAAAATTATTTATATAGTTCATTTCTAATCATTATTCAAAATAACTTCAATTTTTTTCGGCAATAATAAATAAACGATTTTAACTTTTCAATAAATTCGTAATTAGTGACCGTGAGAATCCTTATAAGTTACAGAATTATATAAATTTTCCAATTAGCATCTACAATTTAAATTACAAGTAATATTATAAAATTTACTTTTACACATGAACAAATTACACATGGGGTGTGATCAACTCGATTAAATTGAACCAATCCAACCTTTTTCTTTACCGATTAAATCAATGAAAAAGTTATACATTCGTTATTTCATTATATTGTGTTGGAATAAATTAATATTCTAACTAAACACATTTTTATACTATTACTAATCAATTAATCGCGCATGTATGTTATGAGATGGTTGTCGGCTTTAAATAACATTTTATTTAATATTTATAAATTTTTATTATAAAAATTATTTTGACATTGTAATTTGGTAGGAAAAAAAATAAGAGGCCTTCGTATAGTTTATGAAGTTGATAATATGTTAGAGGATCTTCATTTTGCTTAAATAATTAATTTTAAACGATTTAGTGTTTATTCAGAATCCAATAATTTTTAAATTCATTTTTATTGGAGATAGAATATAATTACATGTACATATTTATTATAAGATTTGATATAAAAATATTAAAATATGTGAGTACCATTTTGAACATGTGTCCATGAATTTAAATTTAATATTACATACAAATAAAGTTCTTATAAATGCTCAAAAAAATTAATCAAATTAATAGATACAAGTGTCGGATCACTCCAAAAAATATGAAGCATGACTTACAAATTCATTTAAATTCTTTTTTGTTTGTCATACAACCAAATTTATCGACAAGTTAAGTCAAACACACTTCTTGTCACATTTACATTCTACTTCTTTTCTTCGTCATACAAACAAATTTATCAACAAACTAAGCAATCACGTCTTTCATAATGGCATCGACAACAAAAATATTTCAAAAATTTTACTTTTACTTATCCATTGTCAAACATTACAAATGTTTATCAATATTGAATTTCAAAAGCATTTTTTATGCAACAAAATAGTTATCATCAATATTTTCGAAAATATTATTATTAACACTTAAGAGTTTAACTAAAACATGTTTTCTTTTCTTTTCTCTATAATTCTTAAACATTCAAATTTAATTACATTTTACACAAGTTTCAATTTATCATATCAACTTTCAAATAATAAAACTCAACAAACAATAATGTTATATATATAATTTTTAAAAATATTTTCATGCCGCGCGTAACGCGGCTTTGTTACCTAGTCAATTTTAACTAAGAGAGTCTGATTTTGTAGTGTATTTAGGAGTATGAAATATAATATAGGCAATACATATTGTACATTTAAATAAATATAACAAACGAAAATTTGTAATTGAATATTTTTGAATTATTCAAACGATATATTATAGTTAAATGTAATACGAATATCAAAGTGATGAGACTCATCTTGATATTTGCTCAAAAAATAAAATCCGAGTCCTAATTCGCATTTCTCTATACGAATACAATATATTGAAGTTTTAACGAGTAAGATACCCGACAATATTTAGCCAAAAAAAAAAAAAGATGCATTACAATAAAAAAGAGTTTTTACGATTAATTTTTTACATTAAATCTGTCATAATCTTAACGCTAGTTCGTCGTAAGTATCATGTCGTAAATAATCATATATCTTGTAGTAATGCAATTCGGATCCCAATATCAAATTCTTTTTCAGAACAATATATGATGAAATATATATCACTAAAAGACATACTAATGTTATTGAAATCTTAATTTCGAAAAAACAAAATGTACTCGAAGTCTTGCAAGAGAATTCGAAAGATGTCGAGATATTGCTTCCTCTGTTTCAACACTACTTAAATGTCACAATTTGTTAGGCAGTAGCTGTACTCGCTGTACACGAGTTTGAGTAATATAAGTATATACTTAAATGCATGATGAAGTTTGTAAGAGAGTGAGTGACAATGAAATGCACATTACGAGCCCGTTTGGCTGGCGCCAGGGTGAGCAAAAAAAATCCGAAAATCGGATTGTCCAATTTTTTGATTTGATATTTGATTATGAAAATTCGGAAATTAGAATATTCGATTCGAAAAAATCGGATCGGATATTCGATTCGGATTTTTTTTATGAATTTGGATCGTAACTTTTTACAAATCCGGATCCGACCCGGTTTTCAATATTTATTAAAAATTAATTTTTTTATTTAATAAATAATGAACTTATTTTAGACAAATAATTCAATATTGAACATATTAAATTACGTAATGAATTATCACTAATAAATTAATGAATTTATTGTGTATCAACTAAGTATATAAGCATTTTAGATGTAAAAACTTAAATAGGGATGTACTTAAGTGTGAATTTATAAATACAACTCCATATATTTGTATGTGAAAATTTCGGAACCTAATGTAAGTTTTCATAAATCAACCTTGATAAATATTTTCTCTTACTTAATCATTTTATCCAAAGTGATTGATTAAGAAATTAAGATTTTAAAAAAAATAAAAACAAAGCAAATGGAAGAATAATTTCTTTTAATAATAATTTTCACTTAAAATTATGAATTCGAGAGCTAGCATGTTACTCCCTCTATCCCGTTTATATTGACAATTAATCAAAAAACACGTATTGAGCAATCAAGTGACAAACTTACTCTCTGTTGTTTGCATACTTTGAAAAACATAACATTATTATTAATTTGCTTTATTTAGGAAATGTGGCCACTATTTTTGGGATATGAAAAAAAGGATTTGTGGCCAATATAAACGGAACGAAGAGAGTATTAATATCTCTTAAAAAATATTTATAAGAACTCATTAAAGAAATGAATGTTAGTTTATGATAGGTCAAAATAAAATTAGGAAAAAAATGAATATACAAATGTTAAAATATGAGACGGTGATATCTAAAATTTTATTAATTAATTTTTCATTTATAAAGTTAACGATAACTTATTTAAAATGTAATAAAATTCATTTACTTATACAAACTTAACTAAATTTTACTTAATTAATTCTGATCCGGATTATCCGATTTTCGATCCGGTTTAAACGGATATCCGGTTAAACCGGAACCGGAATAGATTTTTCATGATCCGAAAAACCTCAGATCCGAATTTTAAAACCGGATGACCGGATATCCGGTTTTGCTCACCCCTAGCTGGAGCTTTCTGGCTTAAAGTGATTTTTGATTTTAAATTGAAAATTTTTGTTTGTGTAATAAATTAAAAACTGATTTAAAATTAAAAAAATAGTTTAAAGCAAGAAGTTGGTATAAGGTATTTTTCTGAACGACTTATTTTATTTTGATGATTTTATTTAATAAAAGTTAATATATTCATTCAAATTAATAATTAATCAAATTTATTTTTATTTTTACATTTTTAATAATTCATAAGTTATTCATTATACAAAATTATCCAAATATATATTGAAATAAAATTTTATTTTCCACTTATCAATTTAAGCAACTTTAAGTTATAAGTAATAATTTTAAACTTACCCAAATGGTCTCCATGCATCCTACAAAAATGATGTAGCACATTCTCCCAAGCAATTAATTAAAACGATTTAGCCGTAGAAATAATGGTTAACTAGTTCGAACTAGTTCGAAAAGCATTTCTAGATGTGGCTAAAATAATTAACAAAAATGATATAAAATATTGATCATGTATAATTTGTTGAATCTATAAAATATTATATTTCCATAAAATTTAAAAAGATTATCTCAAATTATAAATAACAATTATGTACTGTTGGAGATGAATATATATATATATATATATATATATATATATATATATATATTTTTACATATTTTTCAAAATTTTATTTATTACAATTCACATCACTTTTAACGAATTATTCATCGTTGATGATGTTCTTACAAGAACAAATCATGGAAAACGTGATCCAAAACTTAGCAACTACATACATATTTTTTTTTTATAGTAAAATCACTATTTTAATTATAATAAGAAAAATGCTAGAGGTACCAAATTGGGTACCAAAAATTGTTACCAAATGACCTGACATTATTTTGATTGGTTATAATTGTAATGTCCAATTAAAACATCCCAAAATGCAAAGTAATTAGTGCATGTCATTTGATAATAAATTTTGGTACCCAATTTGATATCTCTAGCACTACTCTTATAATAATGCTCTGGACTAATTATGTAATTTGAGTATTTGAGCGTAAATGGGTTTTGGACAGATGCTGAACTCATTGCAAGCCAGTCAAACACTGCATGGAGTAAACTTTAATAATATTCAGGTTTTGTCTTGATTATATGGTGTATTAGTCAAAGACTGGTATCAGCTACGTACACTAACTAGTATTTATAGCACGGGGGAGTGGTTAGATCCGAATCATAAAGGAAGAGAAATTAGTAGTGAAAGAAAAAGATTGAGTAGGAAAAATAAGAAAAAGGTTGAGATGGGGAGGAGCCCTTGTTGTTCAAAGGTAGGGTTGAACAGAGGGGTATGGACTTCAGATGAAGATAAAATTCTAACTGATTATATTCAACTCCATGGTGAAGGCCGATGGCGTAGTCTTCCCAAACGAGCAGGTATGTATGCATAAATGTATACATGTTTACGTTAATTATTTTCGGTACGTTTATGCTTAATGCAATAAATTTATAAGAAAATGATGGATGCAGGTTTAAAGAGATGCGGAAAAAGTTGCAGGCTGAGATGGTTGAATTATTTGAGACCCGATATTAAGAGAGGTAACATCTCTAATGATGAAGAAGACCTCATCATCCGACTTCACAAGCTTCTTGGTAACAGGTATGTCTATGTGTGTAAATTATGTATCCATGTCGTACTCAATCTTTTATGTTGTTGGTATGAATAATGAACTTATAATATAGCTTTGAACTTCTTGTAACAGATGGTCTCTAATTGCTGGTAGGCTTCCGGGACGAACAGACAATGAAATCAAGAACTATTGGAACACAAGTTTGAGAAAAAAGGCTCATGGTAATCACACTACTTCAATTGCCTCTCCTTCGAAAATCCCTGCTAACAAACAAAACAACTCGAAGAAGACAGACAAGAGAAAGCGCCAGCCAACTCAGGACAATGTCGATTCCAAACTGGCTCAGACTCCATCCACACAATGCACCCAGTTATTGATCACTAGTCCCAAACCAGATGATGTTGCTACTAATGCACCTGTACCAAAAATATCGAATACGTTCCACTCCGAATCAGGATCTGACAAAGATAAAATGTACCAAAACCTTACCCTTAGTGGGAATAGAGAAATCGTGTCCGTAAATACTAATGAACCTCTAATTGAGGAGCCAAACAATGTTAGTCAGCTCGAGCCTGAAATCGACTCCAGTGACATTTGCTTGACGAAACTTCTTAGCCCTGGTTTCTCGGGTTTATTTGACTCCGATTTTTACAATCAGGAAGAGAATGAGATTCGAAGTACGTCGCCTTCTTCTTCAAATGAGAAATCGATGATGGAAATGTTGGAGGAGTTTTGGAATGTAGAAAATATCATCATTGAACCAAATCTAGGTTCTCCTACAGACCTACATTTTGCTTCTACATCCGATTGCATAGGAGATTGGCTGCTTTGATGTGGTGTATTTTAGCTAGTAGTATTGTGTTTACTTCATTTTATTTATTTTGCCAGTCAATGAAGGATAAATAAATTAATCAAATATCATCATATATATGTTCAACAATCTTTGTATTCTGTACCAATCTCAATTTTTTGAGTATAGAATGGAGAAATGCTAGAATTCTCAAATAAATTTTTAAAATCATTTTTTCAATCCTTAGTTAGCAAGATCCGATTGGATATTTATTTTAAAAATAAAGAAAGTTCTTCATATATTCTATGCACTCAAAGAATTAAAAGATGACAATTAATATTCATAGGGAATAATTTGGGAATCCTTTACTCATTAGAATATTCATAACCCGATCCCCCAAATAAAACAGATTAATTATGTCACCAAGTAAATTAAAGTCATATATCTTATGGGTGCTAAAATAATAATTTAAGACTCATTAATATTTAATGTTCAATATAATAGAAAATGTTACGCACGTGTACGCAGTTAGAATACCCATTGTTGACGGAGGAATTTGGGAACAATAAAATTCGAGGGACTTCGCCGGAAACAAGATTTATAGTGGTGGTTTTTTGTCGAAAAGTGCGATTGTGTGTGATGACTGTTTGTAATTAGTGACTGAGATTGATAGGGTTAGTAGCGGCTATTTCAGAGCTCTCGACTTCCAACCCCTCAATCGGCCTACATATCCCGGTATTTATAGGGGATCAAGCCATACGTAGTTCTTGGAGAGTAAGAAACCCAAATGGGCTTGGATTGTCGGTTCAGCATCCGGAATGTTCTACTATGAGGCCTAACTACAAAAGACCCAAGGCTCATCCAAGATCCCAGGACTTCACGGATAAGGAAACTTCCCCCGTCGAGGACTAGTCCTACCCACTACAAGCTATTTCTTGACTTCAAGGATGCAGGTATAGCCATGGTTTACCCCAAGTGCAGAACGCATCCCTGTCCCCCGAATGAGAAGCACCCACCAGATAGCAGGACAGGTGATCCAGAGCTTTTGGGTGCAAAGTGAAGGATTACTCCAAAGTTCCCCAATGAGAGCGCACCATTGAATACAGGAACAGAGCTCCAAAGCACACACACCAAAGAGAGACCTATCTTTCCACCAAAGAGGGCGCGCCCTCAGTGTATAAGAAAGGTCCCTAAATCCAACAAAACCCCTGGAGGCCTTCTACGAAGGACATCCCCTCCTGAGATACGACAAGAGGAAATTTCTTCAATAATCCTTGGAAAACCAGACTTAGTAGAATTCCTCACCATGCTTCATAAACTTAGGGCGCGCCCTCTTTCTAGGGAAAGAGATGACGCGACCTGACCTTTTCTCATTTCTGCCAAAACCCTATTTTAATATAGAATTTCCCAAATTGAACCCATTATTGACCCGAATCTATCTTAAAATTATTTGAACCGAATTTTGGCTATAACACCTATTACCGATCATTCTTTTACGTGGAGATCAATTGTATAGTAGTCTCTAATTAAATCGCTTTTTAGATTATTAAAAATTATAAAATGTGTAATTAACGTAATTGCAACTAATTATTGATAAAAAAAACCATCTATTATACGATATCAATACGCAAAGTTGCAGTTGAGGAATTAAAACAAACATTTGGTTTTGTAGTGAAATATATTATTAATTTATTAATTAGTAGTGTTAGATTAATTGATTCCCTATGTTCTGAAGTGTCGAAAGTTTTGCGAGAAAAACAATGTCAAAGTTATCAGTATAAAAAAGTGGATGGTATTTTTGTAATAATAAAATCTATCTCATGCATTTACAAAAATAATTTTCGAATTGTATTATAATTTGTCTTAAATTTAGGTAATTACCTACAATTAATTATAGAAACATAAGTTAAATGCAATATGTATACATATTGTTTTCAACTTATACATTTTGTGTACCTCGAGTTTCATATCGAGCAAAGTGTGTACTTGTACTTACCAAAAATTAGCAAAATTTGTATTTCCGTCAAATACAACTAACATAGTTAGTTCCTACAAGGGTAAAGTGGTCTTTTTACATGTTACACTCACGTTTTTGTGTAATAAAACTTAAAATTAGTTATGATAAATCGCATTAAACTATAATAAATTATAATTATGATTTATTTTTAACTTAATTCCTTCCATGTAACTATAAAACTTTAATATTTTTCTAAAAACATATAAATGTAAATTAGAAGAAACCATACTAAATTATAATTACTAGAAATCATAATAAATATTTCATTTAATATTATAAGTTTTTAATAAAAAGGTATAACAACATCTTTTCTCTTATCTTTTGTCTCTCTCCGGTCCAGTTGGTTTTCTCATAATAATTAATTATTGTTACTTTTTTTATTCCATAATTATTGTTACTTTATCATAATAAAAAATAATTTTAATTAGAAAAAAATATTTTAATAATCACATGTTTCCAAGGTCCTAGAGACCCCTAATTTAAAAAATAAATGTTGATTCATAGGATACACAATTTAATTATTTTATGTAAACCCAACTAGATGAGAACGATAAAGAAAATTTATTTTTTATTGAATCAAATTTTACATAAAAATTTAGTATGATTTTTTATGATATACATTTATAATTTTTTAAAATTGTTAAAATTTAGAGTTCCATTTGTGAAATTAAATTAAAATTAAATATTTATTTACTATGATTTAGTATGATTTATACGATTAAAAAAATTTAATATAAAAAATTGAATGTATCCTCAAAAATACCACTTTACCCTTTTAACAATTAACGGTGTTAGTTTCTTTTGACGGAAGTATACAATTTGCTCACATTTCCAATCTTCAGGTACACAAATTGATATTTTTCTATTTGCTGTACCCAAGTTGCATCTCTCCCAAACTATAGGTACACATCTTGCATTTTACTCTAAAATCATCTATTCCAAATTGCACTAAAATACACATGTTTGCGGAAAGTACGAAACAATCTTTAAAGCATCTCTAAGAAAATCTTTATATAAGCTCTTCAATAAAAATATAAAAAGATATCAAAAATTAGATCTTTAAATGACTCTTAAAGCCATTCTAAAAAGTTAAGAACTCATCATGTCTCCTAAATTGTAAGAGTATCTAAATGGGTCTTAACTTATTTTTACTAACACAATATTCTTTCCATCCGATACTTTCACTACTTGAATTTAATTTTTTATCATATTTGTGGTTGAAATATGAATGAAATATAAAAAAAGCAAGTATAGAAATCATTATTGGAGTTGACATAATAAACAATGTAATAATTTACTAAAAATTCAATTATTTATAATATTTTTAAGAGTGAACTAGAAGATTCTTGAAAATGCTCTAGCTATGAAATATGATGATAGCATGATATTATATTCGTTTGTATATTCTATTTTGAAATGTTTATTTGTTTTTTTTAACATTTTTTATTTTTTTTACTATTAAAGTAAGTTTTAGTAATTTACACCCAATTTATTATTTTTCTTATTTTTTCTACTTTTATTTTCTTTTTTTGAAACGATTTTTTTCTACTTTTATTAAAGTTCGTTTCCAGGAAAAATGTTAAGAATCTATCAAACTACTGAACTTGGAGACTAAATATGTAAATAGAAATTCTAAGAGCATCTCCAATAGCGTTAGCTAAAAATGATTGGCTATATTACATAAAATATTGATTATGTAAATTTTGTCAAACCTGTAAGATATTGATGATTGGCTATATTTTAAAAATGGTATGTTATTAATATTTCAAGTTGTTATTAATGGAATATATAGTTTTAATATAGAAATAAGTGATGTGACAATTCACTACAGGTCTCTAGAGGTTCGACAAATATAGCCAAGAGATTATCTATAATTATAGATAACACAGTTTTGTCCCATTGGAGTGTAAATTTTTTTACACATTTTTTATAATTCTTATTTATGGTAATTAAATTTAAAATTTACCTAAGGGATCTCTCCCATTGAAGATGCTCTAACACGGTATCCATGAATTAAAAATAAAGAAAATCAAAGATCTGGATTGATCATCCAACTGTTATGACAGTGATGTCATACTAGATCGAAACCCATTGACTATTCTTTAAATAAAATCACGTGTTGCATCTGCATTATTGTAAACAACCTGTTCTAAATATAATTATAGATATATAGCTGTTTAGTATAAATTGAGAGAAACAGTACACACATATACGATGAATTTGTCAATCTTATTGATATGCTGCAATCAATAGATCCTGGAATAATAGGTCATAAACCCTTATCAATTGGGCTATTCAATCATGTTCACATCCTTTTTATTGTTGTTAAAGTTATTCATAATGCATGTATATACTGCTTTTTTGTTCATTCAGTATGTATATATAGTATGTATCATCCCGATATCGGGGTGTTTGGGGAACTGTTTTCCAGAATAAGTCAACTTATTTTAAGACAAAGGGCCTGTTTGCGAACTCATTTTGTAGCCGACTTATGGCTTATAAGTCCATAAGTCCTTATGGGGGTGTTTGCCAAAGTAAGTTTTAGCTCAAATTATGACTTATATGTTGACAAGTCGAATGTTAGTAAATCCTAACATTCAACTTATGCTTATAACTTATTTCTCGATACACATAATATATAATATCCTTCAAATATTCAAAATCATATATCTTTTGACCCGTTCATTAGAAAATTGATATGTATATCTCAAATTTCTCTACTCATCGAAATCTATCCATTGACATCCATTGTTACATATAAAAAAAATAAATATTTTAAAAATTAAAAAAAAGTTAATTTATAAGTTCTGATTTACCCTAACAGTCTACTGATTATAAGTTCTGATTTACTAAACATTCTACTGACTTATAATCTCTGCTCTACTTATCACTTATATGACGTAAGTGCTTATAAGCCGTAAGCTACTCATTTTAAGATACCCCAAACTCCCACAAAGTTAGAGATTCCTAACTTTCCAACTTATTTTCCAACTTATTTTTGCAAATTATTGAATCTCAAACATACATTAAATACTTGCATAAAAAAAATTATCAAAATATAAAATTTTTACCCGAAAATAAGTCAATAAATCGTCAAATACGCACATCATTAGATCGAGCACTTGTCTTTTCGAAATCTTTCGTTGATGACTTTTATGCAACAAGGTCATGATTCGATTTCGGGTACCAGTTAATTCAATTTTTTCACTTGATCTATTCTGGATTTAATTTCTTGGTCCGCCACCATGCATGTTGTGAATAGAATTGCTATGTTGTTATTGATGTTAGGACAACTACAAGAGAGCTGTTTATATAGTAGGATAGTGATACAGCAAATGAGAGATATATGAGCTGCCATACTAATTGTTAACTACTCCCTCTATGTCCTTTTCATTTTTTTACAGTTATTAATTTGGGGTGTCCCTCTCATTTATTTACGTTACCATAAATAGTAAGTTTCCCCCATTATTACACCCACTATTTTCCCTTACTATTTCATATTTAATAATAAAAAATATTATTACACCCACTACTTTCCTCCACTATCTCAAATCTATTATTAAATATTGATAGGTCCCATCACTTTACCCACTTTTCATCTAACTTTACTTCTTTTTATGCATTATCTTGATCTCCGTGTCCCTCTTCAATATAAACAATTGAGGGAGACGAAGGGAGTATAGTTTAGAAATCCTATGATCATATTGTACTTGTACATGATATAATACAGCTAATACCCCTCAACTTGGAAAGGGTGGACTTCCAGAGCAGACTCCCAACTTGCTTGTTAATCGTCAATATAATGCAGCTAATACATGTAAAGGATCGATATTTGGCTATGATTTCTTTGATACACAATAAAATGGATATAATTAGCATAGCATGCATGAAAGGGTAACATTAGCATCAAGTACTGTCCAAAATTATTACGTCTTGTATTCATTTTAGTCTCTCACAACCGGAAAGCATGGGGTGGGTACACATGCGTGAAGCTAGGAGACAATCTGTGATTTCCCCATGCCTGCAAAATTCATTATAGCCACATGATTTTATAATGCCAGTTTATCGATCTTTGCAAGAATTATTATTTGAATTTTTCATGTATATTAATTTATTTGAAAGAAATATTTATAATAATACTATTTTTGATTTTTTTTGTTTTATATTAAAAATTTAGACTCTTAGATCAAATTTATTACCTAACATTTATTTGTTTTTCAATACGTTCCTTGCTTTATTTACGAGTTAATAAGGATTCAAATTTTATTTAAAGAAAAGGATTGGTATGTAAATGTATTTACCTAATAAAAAACCGTATATATAAAAACTAAATCCTATTTATATATAACATTATCTTCGGCTTTTGATTTTGGAATTCTTTGTTGGTCTCCATTTCTCTCGTCCATCAGCCACTGGTCCCCTAGTACAAGTCTATAAAAACACGATTTTATTGAGTTGGAATAAGCTTGTGATAAACAAATTATGTACGTACACATATATGTTAATCTTAAAAATCTCATTTTCGTAAGTAGCTAGAGAAACACATCTGATCATATCACATGGTCCAGGGTACATCGAAATGTCATTTATATGTTATGAAAAGGCGTGGTCCAATTTAAATCGATGATTCTCCTTGCAACTACAATCTCAATCGTAACCTAGGTAATGAATGCTGTCGTTTCCACCTTCTCTTTTATTTTCTAATTTTTTAATAAAATAATTTAATCGAGTTCTTCACTTTGATTTTCAAATCTATTAAGCTTAAGAGCTCGGATTTTTAAATATAAATCAGTTTTGGATTTAAAATCTATGACCTAACATAATATCAAAATTTGGTATCATTCCAAAATTTTTGAATTTTTATGATTTTCGTTTCGATTTTTGCGAGTTTGTTTTTTTATGTTATTAGTTGTATCGCACTTTCGACATTTCTATAGCTCGTTTCCAATGTTTGCAAAAGAGCTGTCGAAAGTGTTTTCAAGGAAGAAGTAGGCTGGATTGTTTGGATGATCATTGAAGTCATTTTTAGTTTTCAAAAAATCCGTAACCAATTTATTAAATGATCCGGAAATAAAATGGTTAATTATCTATCTCGTTTATTTGTTTTTCAACTTGGTTGTATGGTCAGTTGACGATTTGTCCTTATTGAACCTCTTTCAACTTATTAATGAAATTTGCTTTAATTTTGATAAAATAAAAACAACTGCTACCTCTTTGACAAAAAAATAAAATAAAAAACAACAGGTACCTCATCTAAAATAAAACTCTAATGCGGACAACAGGTTTCTTATATATGGATTTCGTATGTCTTCATATCAAAAATTATATTTTACAATAATCACATTAAATATGCTGCTACAAAATTAATTAGGGTTTTTTTTATAAATACCCAAACCCAGAAAGCTTTTTACAAAAATTCATTTTTTAAAAAAAATAATTCACAAAAATACCATCTTATTTGCAAAAATTCGGTCTGCAATCAGATGAAACCAAATCAACTAAATGCAATCGTTTATAACCACATATGCAACCTGCTGCGCAACCATATATGCAATTAGATGCAACGTTGTATATGGTTGTATCTAGTTGCAGAACGTATTTTTGAAAATAAAATGGTATTTTTGCAAATTATTTTTTTTTTTTAAAAAGTACTTTTGCAAATATTTTGAGAAGATGGTAAAATCGCAAAAAAAAATTAGAAAAAGTTGTGTTTTTAATAAATATTTACCTAGTTAATGTGAATTTGAATAAAATAAATTTACTCAAAAATAATTATGTTAAAATATTTAATTTTGTTCTACTTAAAGCAGTTTTCATAATCATGTTAACGAGCTTAATTATCGATCACTCAAAACTTAATCAAAACTTTTAACATTTAGATTCACTACAAGAAAACACGGGTAAAACCGACTGCTTAAATTCGACCGGCATTAAATTCGACCGTTTTCGGTCGAATTTATCGTCAATCCCAATTTATTATTGGTCAAACCTAAATTCGACTGGCAACGGTCGAATTTAATTCCGGTCGAATTTAAGCGGTCGATTTTAAAGGAACGGTCGAATTTAGCCAATCGAATTTAGGGTCAATGACAATTAATTATTGGTCAAATTTACATTCGACTAGAAGAGGTCGAAATTAATGCGGTCGAATTTAAGCAGTCGATTTTAAAAGAACGGTCGAATTTAGGCAGTCGAATTTAGGGTCAATCCCGATTAATTAATGGTCAAACTTAAATTCGACCGAAAGCAGTCGAATTTAATGGCAGTCGAATTTATGGAGGCGGTCGAATTTAATGCAGTCGATTTTATGGAGGCGGTCGAATTTCAGTCAGTCGAATTATAAATTCGACTGCTATCAGTCATTATTAGAAGGAAAATTAATTTTTAAAATTATTTACAAAATACAAAATTAATCCTTAAATTATAAAAAAAATTACCACAATATACTCATAACATGAACTACAAGTGAAAATTTTGTTTACCCACTTACGCCAATTTTTGAATTATCGAATGTAAGTAAAGTGTTGATTCTATATTTGTTAAGAAGTTTGGAAATTTTTAATAAATGCTTACAAATTTTAAAAAAATGTGATTTTTTTTATGGTACGTTTTGATAACATATTGTATTCACTAAAAACGACGTGAGACCATAATAGTGTGTCTTACAAAAAAACCTTTAACAATACGACAATTTTTTATTGAATGATTGAAATGTAGGGTTTAATGTATATGTTTAGGGGTTACTCATTTCATGTCAAGGGTTAGCAATTTAGATATTTTAAAATTAAAATTTGAACGATCCAACCGTACGGATGTTAAGATTATTATATTTTAAAAGTTTGTACAAAAAAAATGAATAAAAAATGGCACATATTAAATATTATAAGGGTCAAAAAAATCTGTTGACTTTTTTTTTCGACTAACTGCAGTCGAATTTATAAATTCGACTGGAAACTGTCAACTTTGAATGGTAAATTCGAGGTCAAAACCTAGTTCGTCGAATTTATGAACGCGACCAAATCCAGTCGAATTTATAAATTCCACTGTAACCCGACGAATTTATAAATTCCACTGGGACCACTCGAATTTATAAATTCGACTGGGTTCGGTCAATTTTACCATTGTCAGATCTGTTTTTGCAGAATGTCTTCTGCCTCTTTGCTCACTTTCCCCTTTCTAACTTCACTTTCCTTTCTCTCCCACATCAATTTTGTTTCCTTGAAGAGTTCATCTTAATCATCAAGTAAGTATCACTAATCCTTGTAATATTGATGTTTTTTTCTCATAATATATGTTAATGTAAATGTTAATATTTGTGTAATTAAAGTAGTAAATTAGTAATAACTTGTTTTTTTCCCAATTAAAGTTGCACACTACTTATACCAATGTATATGAACTTTGTAGATGACATCCGATCGTAGTTGGGTTGGTCATAATCGTTATGATGAATCAAATTACTTAACGGAGGAGTACAAAAATGGGGTGAATAGTTTTCTTGAATTTGCTATTAATCATCGTGAAGAGGAAGATAAAGGACTCATAAGATGTCCATGTCAAAATTGTGGAAATCAATATTTCAAGGATCCTAGTGATGTGAGAATTCATTTATATCTACATGGTATTATGCATTGGTATACCAAATGGGATTTGCATGGGGAGAAGGATGTGCCTCGATTTGAAACCGGAACGAGTTCCGGTAATATTGATGTTGATATGTATGATGCTCGTGATATGCTAAGAGATTTAGTGGATGCAAATAAACATTTTGAGAATTTTGAAGAAGAACCGAATCCAAAAGCAAAAGATTTTTACAATATGGTGGAAAAAGCTTCGGAACCAATTTATCCCGGCAATAAGGATTTTACCACATTATCATTTGCAAACAAGCTACTACATTGGAAGCACAGACATAATTGTAGTAACACTGGCTTTGATGATTTGATTCACCTCATTGGATTAGTACTGCCTGTTAATCACAGCTTGCCTAAGAATTATTACGATGTGCGAAAGATGATTAGAGGATTGAATATGGGATACGAAAAAATTGATGCTTGCGAGAATGATTGCATGTTGTTTTACAAGGAAAATAGCAACAAAACTCAATGTGATACATGCAATACAAGTCGATACAAGGAGTAAAAAGATCCAAAAAAAATGAAGATCCCGAGAAAGATCTTGCGCTACTTTAATCTTACCGTAAGGTTGCAGCGTTTATTTATGAATGAGAAGACCGCAGAATGTATGAGGTGGCACCACGATAGAGTCATAGTTGAAGGTCAATTATCTCACCCAGCGGATGGAGACGAGTGGAAACGATTTGATCGTAGGTTTCCAAACTTTTCGAAAGAAATTCGGAATGTTAGGCTTGGGCTCTCTAGTGATGGATTTGACCCTTTTCATGATTCACATTCTAGGGAATATACTGTTTGGCCTGTGGTGGTTGTAGTTTACAACCTTCCTCCATCTATGTGCACGAAGGCTCCTTACATGTTTATGCCGCTTCTTATTCCTGGGCCAAATGATCCAACAAAAGATCTACGTGTTTACCTCCAGCCACTGATTGATGAATTGAAAGTATTGTGGCGCACTGGTGAAGAAACATATGATAGGTTCTCAAGAACAAACTTTATGATGAAGGCAGCACTATTGTGGACGATCAGCGACTTTCCTGCACTTGGCATGCTTAGTGGGTGGTCCACCAAGGGTAAGTTAGCTTGTCATGTTTGTATAGGACAAGTAAAAGTCAAACAACTCAAGCATGGTGGTAAACCTAGTTGGTATGGAACTGCTCGCTATTTCTTAGAACCATATGATCCACTGAGAAGAAGTACAAAGTTTGGAAGAACCGAGACACGATCAGTCACAACTCGACATTCAGGTGTGATGGCAAGGACCTTATGTGAGGAGATACAGTTCCCCCTCCCAGGGAAGACAACTTGGAGAAAACCAAGAGACTATGGTGTGACACATAATTGGACCCACCTTTGTCCATTTTTCGAGCTCCCGTACTGGGATACACTCGACCTTCGTCACAACATTGATGTCATGCATACCGAAAAGAATGTCTTTGATAACATATTCAACACAATGATTGGTGACAAGAACAAGTCTAAAGATACCAAGATGGCAAGAGAGGATTGTAAAGAAATGCGTATACACCGTGAATTGTGGATTCAAGATGATGGCACAATGCCAAGTGCACCATATGTGCTTTCAAGGGAACAACTTCATAAGTTGTTTAATTGGATTAAACAACTTGAACTTCCGGATGGGTATGTATCAAATATATCCAGGTGTGTGAATCGTGATAAAAATTCTATTCATGGTATGAAATCTCATGACTGTCATATTTTCATGCAAAAGTTGTTGCCCATTGTTTGCCGTGACTTACTACCAAAGCACGTAGCTGATGTTATTATTGAGTTGTCAAACTTCTTTCAAGATTTATGCTCATCGAATTTGAGATACACAGACTTGGAAAAAATGGAGAAGGATATAGTGAGAATAATGTCCAAGCTTGAAATCACTTACATTCCAGGTTGGTTCGATCCGATGGAGCATTTACCACTGCACTTAGCTACTGAATGTAAGTTGGGTGGCCCAGCTAATTTTCGATGGATGTATTTCATTGAAAGATACTTGCACAACTTGAAACTGAAAGTTAAAAACAAAGCTCGAGTGGAGGGTTCAATTGCAGAGCGATACATTGAAGAGGAATGTGTACATTTTTGTTCGTTGTATTTCGAGTCCAAAGTCCCAACAGTGCATAATCGGTTACGTCGAAATGAGGCACCTCGGAGGTCTCATGATTCTAATTTACTTGAAGTTTACACGTATCCGACATCACTTGGTCTACGAGGCAAGGATAGAATTTTGAGTGATGAAGAACATAAACTCATAAGATATTATGTTCTAATAAATTCGCCGGAGGTTGGAAAATACCTACGGTGAGAATATTTTTATACCATATTCACACACACATTATGCAACTTTAACATTCATCTTATGAATTCATTTTAATGTGTAGTGGATTCCAAAAGTTGGTGCAAACACATCATCCGAACTACAATGATGCTCAAAGGGAAGAACTTCAAAAAGAGCAATTCCGAAATTGGTTTGAAAAAAGGGTATGCAATTAAATACACACACACACGCACATAATTATGTTTATGGAATAATGTATTTTTTGTTATAATTTTGTAGGTTCAAGATGATGAAGAGCTCAAGAAGAAATTCATGGACTTGATAAAAGGTTCTTTGTTTAAAGTTGAAACTTACAAAATGTGCAAGTGCAATGGTTATAAATTTAGTTGTGCAAATCCTAATGAGATCACTTCATCAAATTCCGGCATTGTTGTCATTGGTAAGAAAATTTGTAGATGCGCAAAATCTTAGTTGCAAAATCTTTGTAGATGCGCAAAATCTTAGTTGCAATTATTCTCCATCATTCATATTTATATCTAGCACATTTTAAATTGTAGGAACTTCATACAAAGAAAGTTTTGGAAACAATTACGGACGATTGCAAGAAGTTCTAAATCTCTACTATCACAATGGTCAACAAGTTGTTGTCTTCAAATGTCATTGGTTTGATCACACAAAACATGTCAAAGTTGATAGAAATCGAATAACTACGGTGGATGTCAAATCAACACTAAATGCGGAAGATGTGTTTGTATTGTCTAGCCAAGCTCATCAAGTGTATTATGCACCAAATATTACAAATCCAAAGTCATCATGGTACACGGTCCTAACAACAAAGAATCGACAAGTCAATGAAAGTGTGACATCTAAAGAGAAGGTTAGATCTAACGATGATGCTTTTCAAAATGAAGTGTCAAATGCTTCATCATCACATGTTGAAAGAGTGAATGTTCGTGATCCCGCAATTTTTTTTATTGACTTGACAATGTTTGAAAATGATCGTTCCATGGCCTATCACGAAGAAGAACGAAATGAGAGCAATAATGAAAATCAAATTGAAGCCGTGAACATTGATGAAGAAAGTGATAATGAAGATTTGACTTAGTTAATTTATTTCCTAGTTAAATTTGTATTAATTTGAAGTATGATGATAAATATTTGTATTGTTTTAAATTACTATAAATTTGGAATTCAGAATGAAATGCATGTATTTGAGGAGTTGTGTTTTGATATATACAGGGAGGTTAAGTCTGTTAGCTACTGACTAAAAATATTTTGGTCTCTTATATTCGACTGGAACCAGTGGAAGTATGGGGCACGGGTAAAATCCACCAAAATCGGTCGAATTTGTAAATTCCACCGAAATCGGTCGAATTTGTTATTTATATAAAATCTTTTTTTTCACTCACTCTTTACTCTCTTCTCTCTCGCTTAGGGTTTTTACTTACCGCCAATACGCAAATACACAGATTCACGCGAAAGTCTGTAAAATGAAAACGCAGCTTCATAAAATCGCGCTCAAATCTGGAAAACGTAGCTTTCAACAGGTATTAATTTTGGTTTTTAATCTCAATATTAATTTGGGTTTGTTAATTAGAGTATGAGTTTTTAATTTGGGTTTGTTTAATTAGAGTATGAGGTTTTTAATTTGGGTTTTTTAATTAGAGTATGAGGTTTTAGTTAGGGTTTTAATCTGAGTTTGTTCTTTGTTTTTTCAGTTTTTGTTAGCCCTTTTGCTAGCAAGCTTCTTCAGTTCCGCGGAGGCACGAGATGTGAATGCTCGGAAGGTAGTTTTTACAGATCTCTCTCTCTCCCTCCCTCGTATTATATGACTATCTTCTGTATTGATGGAATAGATGAATGTGGATTACAAATGCTTACAACCAGTTATATTTTAATTTGTAATGAAGTTAATTCGGTTCCGTATTTCTCTTAATTTCAGTTTTAATTTCATATGAAACTCTAATATGTTGAATGCAGAACACTTGTCATATATCATCTCTTTGTGTGTCTATGTGTAGTTTATAATAAATTAGATATGAATTGGAATAGAGGAGGTGATCTGAGTACGCGTATTTGCAATTTTTTGTTGTACAATTTTATAAACATTTGATACGCTATGCACAATCAATGCAGAACAGTTGTCATTACATTTTATGTATGAATCAGTTTTAGTAATTTAGTCTAGTGGTTGTATGAAAATCTGATATGATTTACACAATTAACGCACAACACTTGTCATTTATAGTATGTAAATGTAAATGTTGTATGATCAACACTTGTTGCTTGCAGGTTGGTTTGTCTAGGTTTTGGCTCATTGTGTTTTTTGTTCTTATGGCGATCGGGGAAAGTACAAGTGGTGGGAGGGGACAGGGCAGTCGAGGGGGTCGGGGCAATAGTAAAGGGGGCAGGGGAAGAGGCAGAGGGGGGAATGGTAGTGGAGGTAGGGGCCAGGGTAATAGAGGGGGAAGTGGTAGTGGAGGGGGCAGCGGTAATTCCCGGGGCAATGACGACGAGGGTGATGATGAGAATGGTGACGAGGAGGCGGAGAATGATCAGGAAGGACACGGGGAAAGTCAAAACATGCCAACAATCACATATGAAAGGGCAAGGCGCAGTTGCTCGACTGGTGATTACACAAAACCACCAGCTCCTGGGGAGCCGAAAGCTATTGTTCATTTTGTTGATGGAAAATGGTATTCTTGTCTATTTCATGTAATTTCAATATAATGCTTATATATGCTAATTAGGGTTCAAAAAATTTCACATTGTTTTGACTTCGATTGGTGATAATGAAACAAGTAGTCTTCTTTTGGGGTCTTTAGTTGGTGAAACCCTGTTACCTATATCAAATTCTATGTTTAAACTCTGTTACATATATCAAATTCTATGTTTAAACTAAGAAAAGACAGCAGTGGTGAAATGATAATCGGTACAACTATAAGATATATTCAAGAAACTGCATTTCAGATGCTTAAAAAAGAGTTTAGTTCACAAATGAAGCTTAGGATTACACAATCGGATTCTGGTAGGCTTGATCTGTGTTTTGATTTGCCAACTAATGATATATCTGAGATTAAGGTTCCAAAACTGAAGTTTCATTTTAATGGTGTGGATTTGGAGTTGCATTTTGGCATGTTGTGATGTTATATGTACTTTTCTTATTCCTGTTGTTTTCATTTAAAGTTTTATTTAACTATATTACTCGGCCATAAGAGAAGACTCAAGTGTTATGAGAGTCGGGGACAACAGTTGTAGATCATATCCCAGTGTTAATATGAACTGATACGTGTTGCCACCTTGGTCCTTGGTTGCAGAATACGAGTTGCCTTGGGTCTGTAGTTGGCCATGGCCGATGAACTGATAGCTTAGTAATGTAGATTTCTTAAAGTTTGCCCAAAAAAGTCCTGCTTTTCCAGAAAAAAGCCAGACCAATCGTATAAGAACATGTACTGTATAATTTGAGATACAGAAGATTAAATAGTATTATAATCTAGGAAGAATGGCGAGGATGTTGATAAACTTGTTACTACGTACAAGAACGATATATACAGAAATTTCGCTAAAAGTAATAGAAAAGCACTGAAAAAACAAACAAGTACCGGTTACAGGATTTTTACATTGTACAAGTTCTTAAGTTGTTACAAACAAGCATGATCGAGTTGCGATTGCAGTATCAATTCATACATATATATTACTGATTTATATAAGTATTGATTGTTTAAGCAGTGGGATATGAGGCTTGCATTGAAATGCCATGGAGGCCTTATATATGAGGCTTATATATGTTAATTATTTACTAATTGTATGTTACTTGTTGTAGTATAAGGGAAGCTAGGAAAAAGAAGACTCTCGGGTACATTATTAAAGTGCTTTGGAATGAAAATACACATCAGTCGAAGGGATCGGAGCGTGAAAAATTTTATGACGACTGTCTTGAGAAGTTTAAGGTATGAGAGATTCTTGTAGTGAAAATACAGAGAGATCAGAAATGGAACATGTGATTTATCATATGCAGGATTTCGGCTTTCATTCGTCTCAAATTTTATAATTAATAATTAGTCCTACTAATTTTAATGCTGCATGTCTTAGTTTAATTGGAAAATATTAATTCAGAAAATCTAATATTATTCTTCTTTTATATAGTAATTTTTTTTTTTGCTACAGCCCACTAGATGTACAAATAAATAAGTATAAAAACACATGTTTGTACAAATAAATTCAGCTTCCTAGCCTTTACTAATCCCTCGCTTTTAATGGAAAAGTTTGTCCACTTTAACTTTCTAAATCATATACACGAACCTTGACAATTTCTTTTAAGTATTAGTCAGGAGTAAACGGAAACTAATCATTACACTATTGTGTGGGTTGGAAAGATCCGATTGCAATTTGTGAGATGAATCAATATGCAACGGACTTTCCAGATTTTTCGATTATTTGTTAGTTCAAGGCACGATCCAGAATCTTGAATATAGATGGACAAAACATATTCTCTAGGGACTTGAACACTAAACAACCTCAAATTTTTTGAATTTATCATTGTACAAATACAAAATATGTATTATATATATAGCTAATTTAGGATCCCGTAAACTGATTTCGCCCAAGGTTCCGTTCATGATTAATTCACAAGTTGTAATAAATTATTTGTCTAATAATTATTTATTAATTCTTTCGGTCTAACAAGAGAAACTGTCATGTCATAATATTATTATCGATAACATTGTCACACACTTGTGAGTTATTTAAGTAATTGTAATTGTATCTGATATGTTTTCTTCAGATTCGGTTGTAAATTTAATTAATTATTGGTAATACTACGATTTAATTGTATCTGATATGTCTATGTGATCCTGTTTTCTAGGAATACTACGATTATCCAAAAGGAATGGATGAAGCAGAAGGGGATAGAGCTGTGAAAGAACATATGAAGGTGAATTGGTCAAATCTTCCTTATTTGGAGAAGCGTCGAGCAGAATTAGTGGCAAGTGAACTGAGGAAGTCTGGAATTCAAGCTACTCGACATTCATGCAAACCTCACTACTTCAACCAGCGGACCTGGGATAGCCTCAACACCTACTGGGAAGGAGATGTGTTTAAGAATAAATCAAAAATTGGCAAGAATGCCCGTAGTCATCAACAACATGCCCACCACAGCGGTGCCATACCATTCAGCCAGAGACGAGAGGTATTTTACTTCTTTTACAATTTCAAAATAATTTTATAAACTACCTTAAAATTGAACTTGACACATAGCTTGACACATAGCTTGTTTTCCTTTCTGATGCATTATATAAAATGTAACCTAGATCTTGATGAATCTTATTATTGTACATATGTACTGATAAAGAAGAAATCCTACTAAACACCTTCTAAAAACATGTATGCATATTTGTATAACTTAGGAAATTCATATTAGTTTTTTTCTAATAAACAGGATATGGAGATTGAGAAGCAAGCACCTGTCTCCAATCTTGAGTTTATGAATATTGTCTATCACTTTGACAAACCAGAAGATCTGAAACTTAAAATTTGCCTTATCCCTGGTTTATCTATTTTTTTGTAAAAATATTCTATTTTTATCTGTTTACATGTCATTAGTGTTCCATTTGGGATACCCAAATAAGTAATTAGATTAATTAGTGTTAAAAGAAAATGTATTAGTATGGTTGCTATCAAAGTAAAAGCAAATGAAATTGAAATCGATCATTGTTAAAAGTAAATGTATTAGTATGTGTGCTTTGACAATAATCTATTCCAATTTCATTTGCTTTTACTTTGATAGCAACCATACTAATATATAGCTAGCCTACCTATATAGCATACACGTTCTGCGTAGGAGGGCCGAAGTCGCTTTCACTTTCAAGTTCAAATCCTGGCTCTGAGGTATCCACTTTTTTTGGATGAATCAGAAGTGATATCCACACACTCAGTTTTTCTATAAGATATTGAACTGAATCAGAACTGAGGTATGTTTTGACCAGGTCTGTTTTGAAGGAACTGGTCATAAAAAAACTCTAAAACCTAAGTCAACCAGCAGTTACACATCACACGAATGATAAAATACAAACATACAAAACAGATATATACCTACACACAAACAATACAAGGCAGACAATGGGACAAGAACGGTTCCAGGATACTCAGGATAAAGATTTCGAAAATCTTCGAGAAGAGCCTGAAGATAATGATTTTTGTCAACTGTTGAGAAGACCATAACTATTCTATAGGGCTTGTAGTTGATTCTCTATCTTTATTTAGTTACCATGACTTCGTATATGTGACTTGAGTTTGAATCTGGTTATCATTAACATGTTGTTTGGCAGTTTAATATTTGCCTATAACATGTTAAATTTATTGTTCTACATTTTTTCAACTACTGGTCATTAATAAATCTGGTTATCATTAACATGTATTTTTGCTTATATGTTGCATATTGCAGGAAGCTATGGAAAAAGCGCAGGAAGATATGGAAAGAGCGATGGCTACACAATCCACACCGGAGAACTTGTCAACTACTGATCCACCTCTATCACCACGTAGCCAAAAGAAGATGGAATTGAAGAAGAATTTTACTCTGGCACTGCAGGTGAGACCCCCAAAGAAGGGGAAGACCTTTCTGTTTCCTCGACATACAGTGCTAGAGGTTCTTGGATCGTACGAGGCATCACAGTGGACGGAATCTCAGTCCACACAAAACTCGCACTACACCATATATGGTCTTTACCAACACTCGGAAACAATGTTGCCACGAGAAATGTTGCCTTAGATGTCTAAAAATCAATTAAAACGGATGTATGCCAACATCATAGCCGAATGTTGCCGTTCGTGTTGCCTTAGATACAAATTTTCACTTAATGCCAACACTTATATGGGTGTTGCCTTAGACACCCGAAAAAGTGTTAAAAAAGTGGGGAAAAAAAGCCCGCTCTTAATGAAAAATAAAAGCCCGCTCTTAATGAAAAATAAAGCCCGCTCAAAAAATGAAATACACTATCGCTCCCTCAAAAATATTGTCTCTTTGCATTTTTCATTTTTCTAACACCTTCGCCTCTTTTTTCTCTCGCTAACCCTAATCGGCGATTTCATTTTCCGATCACACAATTCATCGTTCACAAAAATGAACACCAGATTCGTATTCCTCTCATCAAATAACATCAAATTCATTCCTCAGTTTTTGACTTATATTTCTAAATTTCTCAAACTCGACACCCTAAAAACCTCTTCAATTGCTTGTGTTTTGAACATGCAAGAGATTGATTCCCTTGTTATGTAATTGGCTCTAAGATTTCTCTTGGGTGGAGATCTCTCGTGCTTATCTTGAACACAGCAAAGAGAGCATACATTATTCCAATCCCATTCATAGTTTTGATTTTGCAGAAAACGTAACTGAAAGTTCTAGTTGTACATGAGCTGACTAGCTTTAAAGTTTGATTTGACAAAGAAAGTTTAGTCATTCTACAATATAAGAAATACTGCAAGTCATTTTCCTTGTGTTATGTCTCTGTTATATTCAATAATACTGCAAGTCATTTTCCTTGTGTTATGTCTCTGTTATAAGCAAATTAATTCTTAATTCTCTTTATTATTGTTTTTAGTGGATACGAGTAATAAGATGGGCTGTTAATAGTAATTTGTTGGCTCTATCTGATAGGAGGCAGGTAGATGATGTATCTGAGAGTTGCGAGGCTGCTGAATCTGAGGGTGCAGCTGTGCACTCGTCACAGCACCATGTGAAGGGATGGTCTTTGTATCCGTTGTGTAGTTGCTAATGTTCTATAGTTGTTAGGTATACTTTAGATTTATATTGCTACTTCATATTTTTTGTAAGTTGTTGATATTTGGAATTTATTTCAATTTTAACGAAGTAATTTTAGTTTCTAGTTTTTTTTAGAATTTGGATTGGCATTGTCAATTTTATTGTATTGTATTCATCTAACAAAAAAATGGTGTTGCTAAAATATGAAAAGCGTTGTAACAAAAAAAAAATCTGTTATTGCTATAATAGTTGGGATAACAAAAAAAAAGGTATTGCTATAATATGAAAAGCATTGTAACAAATATATGTTGCCAAAGAAATAATGATGTTGCTAAATACTGAACAAAGTGTTGCCAAAAAACAAAGTGTTAGATGAACCAATGTTGCAATAGGAAAAAATCGATGTTGCAATAGGTCTATTACAACATCCCCTTTAGTGTTGTTATACACCCGAAAGTGTTGGCATAGATGACTAATGCAACATCTATAGCGATGTGGCCGTAGGGTGGCAAAAGTGTTGGCTTACCCACCTAAGGCCACACGAGCAGATCCAACACCACTGAAATTGGAAAAAGTGTAGCCTTAGACCAATTCTGGGCTTATGGCAACATTTTTCAGGCTTTTTTACACTTTTTTCAGGTGTTGCTAAAGAGCATATATGGTGTAGTGTCGCATGCCCCTCCCCGCCATTTATCTGATGATTCATTGCAGTTTGTGTTAAGGGTTTCAGGTGATATGAATAGGTTGGTCCATTCCTTGGAAATGCAGGAGGTGCCACGTTCCTTGTTGAATGAACGCATGCATATATTAGCAAATGAAGCCTTTCCAAATAGAGATTATGACCGCAATGAGCAGGATTCGTGGTTTGAGTATATGCGGCAAGCATCGTCCTTTGTTGCTGAAGCCATGGTGCTGTACAAAAAGGTCATCCTTGAGGTAACTGTTGATGCCCTCTATAATACTATGATCGTTTTAAGTCTTTCATGCGATTTTAGGAGAACTCGTAACTTAACGGTTTGCAATCGTTTTAAGCTAGCATGACTAGAGTTGAGAAATTTATACTTCAATTTCCAGTAATATAAATTTCATCACTGTACTAATATATTCAATTGCAGGGTACAAGTATCGAAAAGGCACCGATCGATCCCACTAACTCATGAAACGGAGGAAATGGAGATGGAGACGATGATGAAGATCAAGATGCGAGGAATTATCCACTGTATGATTAGCTGTTTTGTGACTAGGCTTTGTAGAGCATTGCTCATTTTGTTAGCTACATTAGAATTATTATGCTAAGCTTTTGGGACCAATTTGTAATGTACAAGATAATGTAACTTTTATGTTAAACTTATGGAAGGTTGATGTTTATATATTTTAATTGTTTAGATTTTTTTGGTATTCTGCCCCCTCCCCTAATTGTTTAGCAAATCAGGTTGTGATTAGTTTACATTACAGGCTGCAAAAAATACAGTATGCAAATGGACTGTTTATGGCATGTTAATTCGACTCCTTGCAGTCGAATTTAACAAACCAAGAAATCTTGGTGATAAATAAATTTGACTGGAAAAAGCAGTCGAATTTATAAATTAGACTGACAACCCAGTCGAATTTATAAATTCGACGGCATAAAGTCGGCCGGTCGATTTTATAAATTCCACCGGAAACAGTCAAAAGTAAGGTCGCAAGGCGGGAAATTCAAAATTTCGCCAAAAAATTCAAAAAATTTCTGGGGACAAATGCCACTGTTTCCAGTCGAATTTATGTAGTCGAATTTTTTGCAGTCGAATTTATAGCAGTCGAATTTATAGCAGTCGAATTTACAGCAGTCGAATTTATGCAGTCGATTTTGAGCAGTGGAATTTATGCAGTCGAATTTATTAATTTCGACTGGTTTTTACTAAATTCCACTAAGCTAGATTCGACTGTCAGCTTGCAGTCGATTTTAGCTAAATTCGACCGTAGCCAGTCGAAATTAGCTAAATTCGACTACAAGCTGGCAGTCGATTTTAGCCGAGATTCTTGTAGTGATTCTAATAATATAATATTAGTACTAAGTATTTATAGGATGAGAAACCGGAATTAATACTAAAAGTCTTTTCAAATGATATGATATAATAAAATTTTTGAATGGAATAATTGGTGTGAATGCAGGAGATCCATATTATTATAGTTAATCAAATTGATCTTGATATTTGGAATTTTTTTTAAATGATTATTAATCGGGCTCGCTGACTTCTCCGTCATTGGCCGTTGAATTGGTAGTTGTAGTGATTAATGGGTGACAGACTGACTGTTGTCACTGGCCATTTATTATTTATTGAAAAGTGGTTGATATTAAATTCTTATATCGATTTTACATTTTTACTGTTAAATTCAAAATTTTTAATATATATATTCATTAAACATAAGTAGTGACGGAAACAAGAATTTTGACACAATCGTAACTAATATAAAAATATATTGCTAATTTTTGAATGTTAGGCACGACTTTATTAAAAAAATAAAGGTACACATGTGAGCGTATAACCTATATATATATAGCACCTAGCTAGCAGGCGATCGAGCACTGCATAGTATAGTCGCTGAGAGTGGTGAGGCCGTGAGTTTCTGAACCCATAGCTGACAGGGGTAGTGTGCAAAATAAAGAGATGGGGAGAAGCCCTTGTTGTTCGAAGGTAGGGTTGAACAGAGGAGTATGGACTTCAGCTGAAGACAAAATTTTAACTGATTATATTCAACTCCATGGTGAAGGCCAATGGCGTAGTCTTCCCAAAAAAGCAGGTAGTAGATGTAAATGTGTACATGCATGTTTATGTTAGTCTTATATTACATCTGTTGGTCGGATTTAGTTGGTCGTTAATGGCCCCGTTGGCTTGTAGTGGTATATATTTGCATAATGCAAGAAAATTATATGAAAATGATGGGCGCAGGTTTAAAGAGATGCGGGAAAAGTTGTAGGCTGAGATGGTTGAATTATTTGAGACCCGATATTAAGAGAGGTAACATTTCTGCTGATGAAGAAGATCTCATCGTTCGCCTTCACAAGCTTCTCGGTAACAGGTATGTCCATCTCTGTTCGTCAATATCAGTGTATAAAGTGTTGAGTAGTGCATGTTTCGTCGGTCTAATTCCTTGTGGTTTTGGAAGGGAAGTTAAAATAGCATTAATTATTACGATATAATATCTGATCGTGGTAAGTACTCTTAGCACTTCGAGATTTTAGATGAGTTTGGTTACTTAACACTGAACTATATGTGATAGATGGTCTCTAATAGCTGGTAGGCTCCCTGGACGAACTGACAATGAAATCAAGAACTACTGGAACACGACTTTAAGAAAAAAAGCTCATGACAATCACACTACCTGTGCTGCTACTTCTCCAAAGACCCCTACTAACAAATGCAACACCAAGAAGATGAAGAAATACAAGAAAAAGCGCCAAGCAAATCAGGACACTCAGACTCCGGCCGTACAATGCACAAAGTTACTGATCACTAGTCCAAAACCAGATGATCATAGTGCTAATAATGTACTTAAACCAAACACATCAAGTATCTTCCTCTCAAACGTTGGTTCTAGTTCTCATGACGAAAAAGTGTACTCAGATTCTACCACTCCAGAAAGTCTTGGCAACACTGGCTCCGCGAGAAACAAAATTGTAGATGTAACTTGATGGACAAAATAGCTTCGGCCCTACGGATTAAGCCGAAGCCAAGAAAACGACACCCCAGGCCAGCTACAACCGTAGCGCCCCTACGGCGCTACGGTTTAAGGTCGACCATATGGGCGTAGATCCCAAGGGCGAGTCCTCAGACATGTGTCCTACCTTTATCCACCTGTCCCGACGCATAACCCCTTAGCTCCGCCCCGTCATCTACTCTACCCCTACCAAACGAACAGCTGGCCTGACAGCTCCAACTCATTGGCTATCCTACTACCATGAGATCAACGGCGGGAACATAACGGACGAAGGGAAAGGAGACACGTGGCCGATAAAGGGGCTATATATAGAAAGGAAAGACCAACGGAAAGAGGGTTAGAAAAATAAGACCCACACACATACACACCACCATCTAAATCTTCTGATGATCGCTACGGATCAGAGTTAGGATATCTGTAGTCCATCATTTGGCGCCGCTGCCGGGGATCAAAAGTGCTTATCCCTTCAACCCACAACGACCCGAAACTAAGACTTAAAGCGCAGATTTGGATACGTGCTAGTATCTACCACCAGAAAGATGAGTCGAGAATCCAGTACTCGGAGAAGCTCTTCTCATTCAGCATCACACTCACCCCCTCGTTCACCCATACACAGCCAGTTCTCGCATCTGAGAGCACAGCAGAGATATATGCAAGAACAAATGGATCGATTGACAGCCCAGATGGCAGGGAATTATCATGAAACACATCATCAGCCCTACTATCCAGATGAAAGGCAGGGCTCCTTCGCTACCCAGTTCCCTGAATATTATCATTCGGAGCGTTCTTTCTCCTCATCACGCGACGAAGAACGTCGCCCAAGCTCTAGCTCCAGCCGCTCACTCCGACAGCGTCCGGAGAGTTCATCCTCAGGGTCCCGAGGATCCGTATTCTCCCGGTTGTCCGGGCGAACAGAACCCCGTGCTAGGAGGTCTTATCGAGAGAGAAGCCCCGGTGCGGAAAGGCGCAGGAGGTCTAGATCAGGGGACCACCGCAGAAGAGTCCCTCCCATAATAATCCAACAGAACTCTGCGGCCCCACGTCAGGAAAGACAGGAGGAATTAATGGCAAGGTTAGCCCGGTTGGAAGACTTAGCAGCCGGGCCCCTATTAAACATGAATGGGGGAAGGTCCCCGTTTTCGGAAATCTTAGAGGTGTCTCAGGTGGATCTGGGAGTCAAGATAACAGGGCTGGAGTCTTTCGATGGTACCACAGACCCCAATGACCATCTCAGCTATTATGAAAATTTAATGATCTGCCACAGATATAATGATATAACAAAGTGTCGTTTGTTTATATCTACTCTCAAAGCCTACGCGAGGACATGGTTTTCGAGTTTACCCCCCAGAAGTATCAACTCGTGGGAAGAATTTAAGGTCGTGTTCTTGGCCAAGTTCCGAGTAAATATTCCTCACGCAGTGCACACCATTTCTCTAGAAAATGTAAAGCAAAATCCTGGGGAATCATTGCGAGATTATATACAGAAGTTCAAGACGGCCGCGTCTAAAGTCAGAGAACTTAAACCAGCCACCGCGGTGGATTCGTTTGTAAGAAATATGAATTACGAAGAATGCAAGGATTGTTGTAAGGAGCTATGTAACAAAGAACCGGAAGACCTCTACGAGGCCTACAGTATCGCCACGGATTATATTGCTACGGACGAAAGACTAAGGGCATACTATCCCAGTTCTCGAAATAGGGCATCCGGTTCAGAACCAAGGAATATGCAAGTAGATGGGATAGATGATTTTCGAGGGACAGGGAGAAAGAACTTCCCTACGGACCTAAGAGCCCCGCCTCGTCAGGCCAAAGAGGCGCCAACCTTCACCCCTCTCAACAGGAGTCCTTCAGCAATCTTGGAGTGCATCCGAAGTAGAGACTTTTTCCAGGAACCACCTCCGATGAGAACCCCAGCAGACAAGAGGGATAAAACCCGATTCTGCGCTTATCATGCGAGTGTGGGTCACCACACAGATGAATGCACTTCATTAAAGTATTTCTTAGAAAGACTCATCAAGAGAGACTTACTAAACGACTATGTACAGCCACGGCGGCAGAACGCCCCCCCACCAGAACCTCGTGGTAGAGGACAACCGGCCAGGCATGTCGTAGACATGATCATGGGAGGAGAAAATCCACCTCCACATAAGAGGGAAATCCTACACTTGGATGCTCAGAAAGCGTTCCGATGGTCTGAATCGACAATCTCGTTCACAGACAAGGACTATCCAGAAGGAGATGAATGTCAGAGTGGCCCTCTCACCGTCCAGTTGGACATAGCAGGTCAAGACGTAAAGAAAGTTCTAATAGACAATGGTTCTTCAGTGGATATCATCTTCCGGCACACTTTGAGAAGAATGATATTGGATGGGCAGATTGAAAACCAGAGTGCTGAAGACACAAGGGGACCCCTCTACGGCTTCGGGAATAATGCTGTTCCGATACAAGGTACGATCGACCTACCTACCACTTTTGGTACCTCCCCCCAAGAAGTAACTGCCCTTGTTAGGTACTATATAATCGATATTGCTTCTTCATATAATGTCATAATTGGGAGACCAACCTTGTTCTACCTGGGAGCCATTATTTCCACTCCACACATGAAAGTAAAGTTTCCAACTCCCGAGGGCACGGGTGCTTTGAAGTCAGACGCTAAAGCATCGTTACTATGCTATTCTGCCTCACTCAATCTGGCTCAAACCAATCCTCGTAAAAGGAAGATATCCGAATTTGAAAAAAGGGTCGACTCGGGAAGTGCCTCCAAGGCCCCCAAGTCCGAAAGAACGCAGGTTCTGTTCATCGAAAACTCTTATCAGCCCAATCCCAGAAATGAAGACCAACACCCAACCTCCCGTCTTCCGAAGGCAGTTCCGGGTGAGCCGACTGAACAAGTAGAATTGGTTGTTGGAGACCCTTTGAAATTACTGTCCGTGGGGCGAGGCCTCGAAGAACCCCTGAAAGGAAAGGTCATACAGTTGCTCCGAGAATATGCTGATGTGTTCGCATGGAAGCCGGAGGACATGCCGGGTCTAGATGAAACCATCTCTCTACACCGCTTGCATCTAGACCCGAATAAAAAATCCGTCAAACAAAAAAGACGGAATTTTGCTCCCGAAAGGCAACAAGCTGTAGACGAAGAAATCAACAAGTTGTTAAAGGCAAACTTCATCTACGAAATCCAATTTCCCGAATGGATAGCCAATGTGGTCCTGGTGAAGAAACCCAACGGAAAGTGGAGGGTATGCATAGACTACACGGATCTAAACAGGGCTACACCGAAGGACTACTACCCCCTGCCCACCATAGACCATCTTATCGATGCTACGGCGGGATATGTCTTGTTCAGTTTTCTGGATGCATTCTCAGGCTATAATCAAATCAGCTTAGCTCCGGAAGACAGACCAAAAACTTCCTTCATTACCCACAGGGCTGTGTATGCTTATCGAGTACTCCCGATGGGATTGATGAATGCAGGGGCAACCTACCAAAAAGCGATGAACGAGATTTTTTCAACCCAAATTGGGAAAAACCTAGAGGTATATGTGGATGATGTTATCATCAAGTCTCAAAGCAGAGAGGCTCACCTGGTCGACCTACGGGAAACTTTTGAAAACTTGAGAAGGTCTAACCTCAAGCTTAATCCTTCTAAGTGCACTTTCGGCGTAGCCAGTGGTAAATTTCTGGGTCACGTAATTAGCGCCAAGGGAATTGAAGCTAACCCTGACAAGACAAAAGCCATTCTGGACATGCCATCTCCATCCACTCCTAAACATGTACAATCCCTCAATGGATGTCTGACTTCTCTGCGACGCTTTATATCCAAACTGTCAGAAAAAAGTTTACCATTCTTCGAAGTTCTGAAGGGGGTTAGCAAGTCTCGGCAAATAGAATGGACAAAATCATGCCAGGAAGCCTTTGAATCTCTAAAAAGGTATCTCGTTTCTCCTCCAGTACTGTCCCGTCCAGTCACGGGTGAACCATTATACCTATATCTTGCTGTGGCCAACGAAGCCGTAAGTTCATGTCTCATCCGAGAGGAAAATGGAAAGCAGTTACCCATCTACTATGTCAGCCATGTACTCAGGAATGCAGAGATTCGTTACCCAACCATAGAAAAAATGGTGTATTGTCTCTTACTGGCCAGTCGGAAGCTACGGCCTTATTTCCAAGGACATGATATCAATGTTTACACCAACCATCCATTGCGGAAGATACTCCACAAGCCAGACTTATCCGGGAGATTAGTCAACTGGGCGGTTGAACTAAGCCAGTTCAACATCACATATCTACCAAGAGTTTCGATAAAAGGCCAGGCCTTAGCTGATTTCTTAGTTGAATGCTCCGGATTGCCGGATGAAGAGATTGATCCCAACTTGAGTGCTCCCTCACAAAAACTATCCTCTCCTTGGAAGTTGTTCGTCGATGGTTCCACGACAACGGACAGTAGCGGGGCAGGCGTCCTTCTGATCAGCCCTGATGGGTTTGAAGTACAGCAATCAATCAGATTCGCTTTCCCAACTACAAATAATTGTTCCGAATATGAGGCACTCCTTGCAGGTCTCCGCCTCGCCAAAGCCTTACAGATTCGAAGCCTTCAAGCATACAGTGATTCACAGTTGGTAGTAAATCAGATTCAGGGTAGTTTTACAACCAAGTCACCAATGCTGGTACAATATCTGACAGAAACGAAAGAACGCTTGTCACAGTTCGAGGAAGTCACACTCACCGGAATTATGAGGGGGGAGAATCAAAGGGCAGACACTTTGGCAAGGTTGGCTACAGCCGAAGAGACTGAAATGACCACTGCCATTTATCACTCTACCCTAACGGTTCCTTCAGTCAATATGCCTGCGGACGAGCATCTACAAGTCATGATGATAACCCAGGGCCCAAATTGGATGACTCCGATCCTTCTATATATACAAGAAGGAATCCTTCCCGAAGATAAAAGGGCAGCCCAAAGGCTGAGGGCGAAAGCGGCACAATATTCTGTGGTTAACGAATGTCTCTACCGAAGATCCTTCTTGGCACCCCTTCTCAAATGTGTAGACTGTCCCGAGTCTGACTATTGCATGTTAGAAGTTCATGAGGGGATTTGCGGGAGCCATTCGTCGGGAGAAGCATTAGCACACAAAATCCTCAGACAAGGGTATTATTGGCCCACGTTGAGGCAAGATTGCATAACCTATGTCAAACAATGCACTAAGTGCCAGCTATTTGCTTCGATTCCCAGACAACCCCCGGTTCTACCTTCATCTATATTATCTCCGATACCTTTTGATGTCTGGGGCATGGACATTGTCGGACCATTTCCTCCAGCCAAAGGAGCCCTGAAGTTTCTCATAGTGGCGGTCGACTACATGACTAAATGGGTAGAGGCCAAGGCAGTGGCTCATATCACAGCTGCTGTGTGTCGAAAGTTCTTTCACGAGGCCGTGGTGACTCGATTCGGAATTCCCAGAGTGTTGATAACGGACAATGGAAGGCAATTCATTGATGCCGATTTTGAAGACTATCTCTCCGCCTACCTCATTCAGCATCGAAGATCTTCTGTAGCATACCCCCAGTCTAATGGCCAGGTTGAGGTGACCAACCGCAGTCTTCTAAGGAGCCTCCAGAAAAATCTCGAAGAGCATAAATCATTATGGGCCGAAGAGCTCCCCAACATCTTGTGGGCTTACAGAACTGACAATAGGAAGCCCACAGGGGAAAGTCCTTTCAGACTCACATATGGAACCGAGGCCCTGATACCAGTGGAAATTGGAGAGACTTCTCACCGGGTGCAAAGTTATGATCAACAGCTTAACGAAATAGGGCTTCGAACAAACCTGGATTTGATAGAAGAAAGAAGAGAGAATGCGGTCATCCGCATGGCCACGTACAAACAGGCGACGGCCAAATATTTCAAAAAGATCCACCCTCGGCAATTTCAGGAAGGGGATAAAGTGCTACGGTCTACAGCTGTTTCAGACCCATCTCACACCAAAAAACTGGACCCTGTATGGGAAGGCCCTTATGTGATACGAAAGGCTCTTCGACCGGGTACTTACGTTCTTGCTAGACTCAATGGGGAGATAATCCCCAACACCTGGCACGCGATCCATCTCAAGAGGTTCTTCCCTTAGGTACTGTTTCCACCCCATCTACCATATGCTTTTGCTGTAAAGAACCACTAGCAGTAACTTAAAAGTTACTTATCTTGTTTTGATGTGTGCGGAAGTATTATATGTATAAATTATCACTGGGTGTACGCTTTTGCGCCGCTCGTTTAAATTATTATATCGTTTAAGTTGGCTATGTTGTATCATATCTGTCAAATATTTCTCTGTCTCCCGAGACCAAAGCCTTATACCTATGAGGCCATGCCTATGTATTTGAGGATATCTATAGCCCCCTATTCAAATAGCCAATATGATTAGTTCGAAAGGGACTAAAGGCATAGATGGGGCAATCTATTCATTAATGGGCCAACATATGTAGCCCTATTTAGGCTACGGCATGAATAGATTCTGGTACAACACCTTTTCATTCTTAAGCCAACCTATGTAGTTCCAAAGAAACTACGGCATGAATTGGTTCCCTGGTCAAACAGGAGAAGGCTTATCGCTCAAACTAATACCTAAACGAATATTTGATTATATTGTCCGGATTCGACCTTGTTTATGTCATCTGAATCTTGTTTTAAAATTATTATACTATCTAGACTCCCTTTCTTCCTCCGGAAGAAAAAACAGCGAAAAATGAACGAATGACTTACGATATCTACAGTTTCCTGAAAGGTTATACTCAGGCATAACTGGCGGTTCAACTATGATCCCTACAGGGCTACAGAATTTAAAGGCTTTCGGCTACGGCTCTAACCATGCCTTCCTCATAAAAGGATGTGTTTTAGCCCTTTTATTCAAACGGGAAAAACCCTACCCATATTAATTAAAAAACTTGAATATAAAACTTTGATTATATTGTCCGGATTCTGCATTGTTTAAAATTATCCAGATTTTGTATGTTCGATAAATGATTCACCCAAATTCTATATGGTTTTTAGAAAAAACTGAAACGAGGATCAACACATGACTTAGCATGCCCATTTATAGAATTTAAAAGCCTTCGGCTACGGCCCTAGCCGTGTTTTAACCCTTTCATTCAAAAGCCTACAAATATAACCATTACGTATTTTGCATAATTTTAATTCTTTTTATGTAATATCATTCCGCAAAACAACTCTTCATCCGAAGGTATTCAAACAGCTACGGCCACATAGCTAAGGGACGAATAGCCAGGATGTTCGCTTCGATTATGACAACCTATGTTTACATCCAATTACCTACATCATCGATTACTAGTATAACCCACTCATTCATTTCTTTCATAAATGAAGTTTCAGGCAAGATTATAGTAGAACATAATCAAATTAACTGTGTGCCTAAGATAAATCATACGGTTAATACAATTGTTAAACTATGTGTTAACTGACCTTCTCCAGGCCAGGAACAATGCAAAATAAATCGACAGAAAGAAACGCAAAAAGTAAAAGGAAACCGAACCATTATCCATTCATAATTAAAAGAACAAGATACAAATTTTTTTTCAAAATAAAAACATAAAAATTCCCCCTCCAACTCCAACCAGCTATGCAACCTGTGCAGTAGAGCTGGAAGAGGAACCTGCATCCCCACCCCCGCTGTCACCATCCTTTTTCTTCTTCTCCGCCATCTTCTGAGCTTCCTCCTGGGCTTCTTTTCGCTTCGCCAACGCCTCCTCGATCTTACGAAAGATCTCTGGAAAGTCAGCTACAGATTCTGGCCCATCGAAAACAAGCCCGTCCACGATCACTTTGTTCTCCTCCCAGAGGTAGATCAAGTTTTTTGGATCCATATAAAAGAAGAGAAAGAAAATTATGAGTCGGAAAAAAAGGGTGAAGATGCTAATAAACAAAGAGTGATATTTATAAGTGAAAAAGAAGTTATGAAACGGGTCAAAAGACCAAACGTTTCATACTCCTCATGACCCTTGGAAACCTACAACAGCATTAAAACCAAAGTCAAAGTGCGGAGACCCAAGACTTGACCGTCAGAATTACCAAACCCAAAAAACAAGAAAGATGCAAGGGCTACGGCTAACAAGCACTATTCAAATAAACACTCTTTACACCCAAGGTTTCATCAACATCTACGACCCATGTCACAAACAGGATCGCCATGCAACCTAAAGGATGCATACTGTTGGGGGAAGGCAAAACCCCCAATCATCCATCATAAAATCAAGTGCAAAAAATGAGGAACCCGCAGAAAAAGCAAGAATTAGCGCAAAAAAGGACTAATCCAGCAAGAATTAGCATAAAAAGGACTAATCCACAAAATAAAAATTTCAAAGTTACGCCCTTTAGGCTTACAGTAAGATAATAAAGAAAAACACTTCAAAACAAAACATCGTAAGCATAAGACCGCCACCTAGACGGCTGGAACATCATCCATCTTCTCGGGATCAACCCTAGGTTCTTCAACAGGTTGTCCATCCCCACCAGCTTCAACCGTAGTCTTCTCAGCCCCCATGGCTACCGCTACGGTATCCCCGTCATTCCCTTCTCGAGTTTCTTGGACTTTGGCCAACTCCGCCTCCCGAAAACACTCGACAGAATGCACCTTGAGATCAATGGCATTCCCCACGCCAACAAAACCCAGACAATCATTAAAACCCATCTCGTGATAAATCCCCGCTTCAACTTCTACGTCTTCTCTGAAAGCGGCTGATTCCTTATACCTTTTCACGCAATCATCATAGGTAATGCAAGCCTCTTGCTCCACCTTCTCCAAGGTTTTAGTCATATCACTTAGAGCCGTTTCCTTATTCATGAGAGCTTTCTTCAGCGAATCAATTTCGGATCGCAGATTAGCACACGTCCCCCTCTCCGTCTTCAGATGACTTTGAGCTTCGGCCAACTGTTTAACGACCTCGCCACGAGCTTTTTTCTCACTTTGTAATTCCTGGCTCACACCCTTCAGCTGGGTCTTAACCTTTTCAGCCGTTCCCCAAGCCTCTGTCTTAGCCTTCCTCTCCAAGCCGGCCTTCTCAGACTCTAAACTCGCTTGACGCTTATTGTAAAGCATCCTTTCCATCGCATCCATGAAATAACTTCCAAACTGGAAAACAGATGAAGAAGTCATCATAATGATACCGACAAAACTGAATAAGAAGAAACGAAAAGGATCAAACGAAGAAGTCCAAAAAGAAACCTTACCTTCCCCAACATTTCCTTTGCGTTCCCCAACACCTCTTCATCGTTCATCTTTACCAACCGAGCTTTGTCTGGAGACAAAGAGAAGGCATCAAGGGCCCCCAAAGGACCTTTTCCTTGGACCTCTTCGCCAAGCCATCCTTCACCGGTCCGGAAGCGGACCATAGTGTACCCTTCGACCCCTCCGATGGAAGGGACGCGTTTCACCCCTTCGGGTTGCCCTGATCCAGAAGCGCCTGCTACCAATTCCAAAGGAATCCCCCTAGATTCTCGGATATGCGTAGGGAGGACTTCCTCAACCTCACTGTCGCTGCCGGGACCGTCTCTGGAATCAAGCCCAGCCCCACTAACCTTCTGTTTCTTTCTTAGGACCAGCTGGCCCGACTCTGGACCCCTCTTTCCAGGCTTGGTCACTGGTGCAGTAACCGTAGCCTCCGCTTGAACGTTCGAATCCACGGCAACACCAACGTTCCCTACGGACGCTTCAGCCACTTGAGTACTGTCCCCTTCACTCTGTTTACTTTCACTGTTCTTCGCTAAGGCCCGTTTTTGAGCTAAGAAAAGAATTCGACTCTTATTCATGCCTGGGCGAATAGGAAGGTCCTCCAACAGAACTAAGAAGAAATAAGAAAGAAAAGTTTAATCAGATAAAGTCAGAAAATAATCGACAAAAGCAAAACACCAAAGAATAATTCAAAAGAAATTCATAAGTGAATCCCTAAATCGTGTTCAACGGATAACAAAAAGAACAAAGCCAGTTAGATCCTCACGATTATGCTCAATCAAGAAAGGAACATTAAAGAAAGTCTTGTCTTTCCACAAACCCTCAGCCTTTTCCCCTGCAAATTTTATGGCTTCCCCCATTTCTTCAGGTTGCAAGTGCTCGACCCTTCGGACAGCCCCTGTGACCCCATCATTCTTACGATACTCCGGGAGATACCCCAAATCCCCCCCTCGGACAAAAATAAACTCCCCATGCCAGCCCTTGTTGGTAGAAGGACCCTCCACCAACGATCCCCCTAAGGCTTTGCCCTCTTTCCAATGAAGCTCAAACAGGGGAACGTACGTCCGGGAAGCTTGCAACTTATGTAGAGACCAAAACAAGGAGAGGGTAGGTTCCCTCCCCAACTCTGTACATCTAGCAATGAAGGCACAAATTTTCCTAATAGAGTTAGGACCCAATTGACCCAGACCCAACCTCAGATCTTTCAGGAGAGTATGAAAGAATCTGTGCATCGGCAACCGCAGTCCTGCCCTGAAATGCTCTAAAGGAATCCCCACCCATAGATCACCTCCTCGATGGTATATAAATTCACCCTCCTCCGGCATCTTTATCTCATACTCCTCGGGAATCTGAAAAGCATACCTCACCGCCCACAAATAGTCCCTATCAAAGGTGCACCGTTTGTTAATGTATTCCAAATTCCCCAGCTCCCTCTTAAGAATGTCGTCAGGGATTTTCGCCTCCCCTGCTCTGTGATAACATCCTCTCCCATAGACCTTGAAATAGAGTTTCCTGTCAAAGTCCGGAGGGGTGTTCACAAACTTATCTGTAGTGTCCAACCATCCCTTTTCCGAGCCGAGACAACTTCTAGTGGGAATCCTGAGCTCTTTAACTATCTTCTTCTTACCCTTATCCTTAGCAATACCCGCTAAAGACCCCTTTCCCGCTTGTAGTGTCTCGGCACCCTTGGTTACCTTCTCCTTCCCCTTAGGCGATTTTCCCTTATTCAGAAATCCCTTTTTCATACCCCCTATCGCCATAACCTCCCTAGGGTTCTTCTGAACGACAACCGACTTCCCAACAGGGATCCTCCATGCCAGAGGTTTATCCGAACTGCCCTCCGTGGAAGACCCCTCACTTGGGTTGGAAGTTTCAGTCCAGCTCCCAAAACCCCCTATGTTCCCAGATCCAGATAACTGCTCATTGTCTGAATCTGTAGCGCTCTCATCCTCCTGGATACCCGTGTCTCTCTTTCTCTTGGTCATCTCCTCACTAAACAAGAAGAATCACAGAAATGGGAATCACTAAAAACCTTAATCTAACGATTACTCAGTCTAAAGAATCCCCAAAGGAAAAAGAATCGCAAACCCAAATCGAAAGTGACAACCGAATCCTTTCCCCCTCTATACTACTGAAACAAGGAGAAATGCATATATATTGAAGAAAGAAAGTGAAAGAAATAAAGGGCGCACCTGTGTTCGCTCTTGCTAAGCACTCCTCGTGATGTCTTTTCGGGCAACTTGGTCACTTAAGAAAATGGGATGAAGAGAAGTTAGAAAGATATGAAGAGATTTATATGTAAAAATGGGTTAGACACGTGTATAGAAATAACCCACGGTGTGTGTAACTACCCAATAAATCAAACGGACCCTGTTTTCTAGGAAAAGTTGAAACAAAAGTAGGGGTCCACCATTACTTCGATAACCGCATTCGGCCGTGGGTCCCCCACGTTGCCATTACGTGGAAGAAATTTTTTCCCGCCTTTTCCGACTAAGAAATAGAGCTCAACGAGAGAAAACGGTTTCCTAAAGAAAACCCTATCTCTCGTGGGGCAAATGATGGACAAAATAGCTTCGGCCCTACGGATTAAGCCGAAGCCAAGAAAACGACACCCCAGGCCAGCTACAACCGTAGCGCCCCTACGGCGCTACGGTTTAAGGTCGACCATATGGGCGTAGATCCCAAGGGCGAGTCCTCAGACATGTGTCCTACCTTTATCCACCTGTCCCGACGCATAACCCCTTAGCTCCGCCCCGTCATCTACTCTACCCCTACCAAACGAACAGCTGGCCTGACAGCTCCAACTCATTGGCTATCCTACTACCATGAGATCAACGGCGGGAACATAACGGACGAAGGGAAAGGAGACACGTGGCCGATAAAGGGGCTATATATAGAAAGGAAAGACCAACGGAAAGAGGGTTAGAAAAATAAGACCCACACACATACACACCACCATCTAAATCTTCTGATGATCGCTACGGATCAGAGTTAGGATATCTGTAGTCCATCATAACTCATGGAACAAAAGATGATAATCAGTTGACATTAAACCTCGAGCCTCACACCGACTCCAATGAAATTTGTGTAACCGGACATCTTAACCATGATTTATCCGGTCTATTCGCCTCTGAAATATTTCAAAGTCATGCAGAGAATGAGAATAAATGGACTTCACCCTCACCTAATGAAGGGTCTATAATGGAAATGTTGGAGGAGTTATGGAGTGCAGAAAATATGAGCATCGAACCAAATTTTGGTTCTCCTAGTCCGGACCTACATTTTGCTTCTACTTCCGACTTCATAGGACAATGGCTACTTTAATGTTTTCACTTTTGCCAAGCTATTATAGTACTAGCATATAATCCATGCTATGCACGGGTTTATTTTATGTTTTTATATAATCATTATTTTGTAACCAGTGCGCGATGCACCGGTTTTTTTATATAAAATAAATTTATTTTTTGTTACAATTATATTTTTATATAATTATTATTTTTAATAATTATTTTAATTTTAATTTAAATAATATATATAAGTTTAATTAATGATATGCATGATTTAAAACTTATATTATGAAATTTTAAAGAAAATGCGTCGTTGATGAAATTCGAATCTTGAATGTTTTGTAAAGTAACTTAATCATATAAAATATTTAATCATCAAATCTAATGGTTCTGATTTTTTTGCTAAAAAATTTAATGGTAATTATTGGTTGTATACTGGTTTCTATTATATATTATTAGTGAATGAAAAGATATGGTGTGATATTTTTGGGTATATATTAATAATTACAGGATTATGTTTTAAATTAAAAGGTAACATGTTTTAAATAGAAAAGAAATATTAATAATTGGAAGATACGATATTTTAGGTATGTATAAAGGGTAATCTATAAACAATGTATTATAATTAATAAACAATGTATTGGGATTTTTAATAGAGAAAAAGGACCCTGAGATTGATATCAGGAAACTTTTACTAAGATACTTAACAAATATATTTTAAATTTGATTGGACCCGCATGGCTAATTAAAAAATTCTAATTTTACAAAAATGTCCACCTCTTATTTACACTAGCGTTTACCCGTGCTACGCACCGAATGGTAAAATTAATTAATTAATTAATATAAACATATTATTTTAATCATTATTTAGGAAAAAAATTAATTTCATGAGAATGTAATTAATTTAAGTATAGAATTACTTATTCGTCATTTTATACCAATTGCAATAAAATTAATATTATCAAACAATTATCATAACATCCACATCCCCCGTTGAAATGCTCTAAACCCCTCTTTATTGTTTTTCTTAATTTTATTTTTCATTTGATTTTTCTCATTTTTCGAAATGTTTCTATCAAGTTCATAAGTTTTTTACCCATATTTTAAATTTTGTTCTTTTGGAAATTTGGCGTTTTTAAATGTAAAGTACCGTGGGTTTCTAGAATGTTTATCATATTAATTTAATCAAAAAATTTATATGTGTTGCGATCAATTTTTCAAATACATATTAAAAATTCATAAACACATATTTCTCACGACCATAATAAATCATAAGATTGTCTCTCAAAAAAATGTTGCATGTTTCAGCAATGTGAGAAAGGATCTCTACTGTGTAAGATCCATTAAATGAACGTAATTATGATAAAGGAAACTTTCTTATAATCTAGTTTCATATGTGTTTGTTCAATATCATTTTTACAAATTGTATGTTCTTTTATTAATAAATTGATTTACTATAGAAGTATTATCAATCAACCAATTATATCCAACATATCCTGCTCTTAGAGTAAGATATGATTGTTAGAGTTTATGGTGATTGCCCTCAAATTATTTTTAATGACAACTTAAAATGTGTATATTCACTTTGGGAGTTTGAAGGTTGATTTTTTTTATTTTGTTTCTATTAGAACATGGTATATTAAATATTAGTTTTCTCTTACCCATAAATATGGGTGACAAATTAATTCGATCTAGTAGTACCCGATCCAAAACTCGAAATTTTGGATGTACCGAACCCGAATTTCGGATTCAAGTTTGGAATTAAATTTTAAACCCGTAATAGTTTAGATTTGGATTTGGATTTCAGTTGTACCGAACCGATATACGATCCATACCCCGATCCAATATCGAAACCCGATACATTTGTTTTGTTTAGACAAAACAAAACTAATAAATATCTTTGTTTATTTAGAATCGATCTACCAAGTTGTTAAGTTTTTTTTACCTATATTTAAAGTTCCGTTGATATTAAAAATAAATATTATCTACCAACCAAGCGAATTTGATATATCTGTTCTTAGATTATGATGTGGAAATTGAATATTATTAATTTAATTCAAGAATACAAAATTAAAAAGGTAACCTTTTATTAGAACAATATATAATTTTATGTATTGACCTATCTAGTTAGCAATAATAGTGATTTTTATAACGATGACTATAGTCGTTCCTCTCTCTACTCCTCTCCCAAAAAATACTAAACGAAAGTTTAGGGGCTGACATCAATTTTGGTTGATGATAAACCAACCTTTTATTGTTTTCCTTGATTTTGCTCTGTTTTTTTCAATAAAAATCTCTCTTTATTGAGATTCTAGTAACCCGTTGGTAGGTTTTATTTACTGATATATTGGATTTTGTACTTTGTCCTTGTGAATGATAACTTCCTTTTTTTTCCTTGAGTTTACTTTATTTTTCAATAAATATATCTCTTTATCGAGAGTCTAGTACTCCGTTAGTGGTTTTTGTCTACCCATATATTGAATTTTATTCCTTTTTTTTCGTGAGGGTATGTTCTTTTATTTTGGCATCCAAAATTTTAGATCTACAGGATTTTGTTATATTGGTTCATTGATTTAGAAAGTATAGAATCGTAGCTGTGGTCGGTTGTTCGAATTGATTTGGATTTTGTTATATTGGTTCTTATAGGAATTTATAAGAAAATTTAAATTTTTTGATTATTTTTGTAGATGTCGTATGTCCTTTTATTGATAAATTAATTATATATAAAAAAATTGTGATTTATAAGAATTGTTGCGCTGAGTTGACGAATTTGCTAAAAAATATTCAACGAAAATATTTTCATTGATTATGTAATGTGATAATTTATACACAAAATAATGTTTAATACTATTTGAGAGTATATTTAGTATTTTGAATAATTCAAATATCTTGTCACGTCAATTTATTTGTCATAGCTAAAAAAAAATCGAGAAGTAAAATGTTAAAGATAATTAGTTTAAAATTCATTTTAATATTTTAACTAGTTGTTAGGTTTTTTCTAATAATTGATTAATTTAAATTTTGAACGTATATTTAAAATAATGTGGTAAATATTTTTCAATTTTTAAATTTTTTTTATTCAGGAACAGTAGATTTAATCAAATTTGATTGGAACTTATGATTGTAGATCGAGAGTTTGAGATATTAAAATACTATATTATATAATATAGATAAAATAGACTCATGTATTAAAATAATATATTTATATTAAAATCAATTAATAAATACACAATTTTGGAAAATGGCTCTATACATAGAGACATATGCAAAAAATAGATGTGTTAGTATATAGAGATAAAATTGTAATTGATTTAAATCAAAAATTGTGATTAATTAGTTATTAAGTATTTATGAAAATTAATCTGTAATATATAACTATATACCGTATTATAGTATGATTGTAGTTGATATTTATGAAAATTAGCTCGTAATATATAATAGTATAAATTTGATTGACTTTAAATTAAAAGATTGATAAGTTAGTAAATATTTTATCACTTTAAAAAATATTTAATTTATGCATGTACTAAATAAAATAAATTTTGTATTTCAAAAAATTGTTAAGTAACCAAGATAAGTGTTCGCTATTTTCTCTACGCAAGTATACGCAGTCCAAAAGCAATATAGGGAAATAAGGATCGTTCCCACGAAGACTTGGTGTATTTAAGTAAATATGTTTATTCAACAACGTTCGGTTAATTATAGAAGTCTGAACAACGAAATGGTTGGTTTGTTCAATTCACAATTAATTAATGAAATAACGACTAAAAATAATATGATAAAGATGAGATAAACATGGGATTCTAATTTCATTATTTATTTCATTTAGAATTGATGCCTTAATGTAAAGTGATTCTGATAATTATGAAAGCTAGACGGGAACACGAAACTAATATAAGCGCCTTTCAGCCTTAACTTATATCAAACCATACAAACATCCACTTAAAAAGATAGAAGTTATGTGGACACCATTTATGTCTAGACCCTATATGTCTATAAGATTTGAAAACATAACTGGTTTACGAATAAATTCCTTATTTTTGGCTACACAGGGCGATGTGATCCAAAACCCTACCACTAATCGTAATTATATATGAAAATTACGATCCTGTGCTAACATGGCGAATTCTAAATTCTCAAATCCACTTTCGCATTCATTAAGAATTAATAATTTAGATGATAGCTACGCATCTAATAAATTAAGCACAACCACGTTAGGCAATCGGAAATTTTTTATCATAACACAATTTATTAAGGCATCGAATTACTAAATTACGTAAATAAATCCATTAGAATCCCATGACGGCGATTAGTTCATAATTAAACGAATCGTCATCATGGGATTAATTGAAATAATAATAATAATAATAATAATAATAATAATAATAATAGTAACAACAATAATAATAATAATAATAATAACAATAATAATAATAATAATACTAATAACAACAATAATAAAACTAAATTAAAAATTACGATAAATTAAATATGAAAATTATAAGAGTTTAGAAACTAAAACCGAAATAATTTCCACTTGCAAGAAACGAGCACTCCGATAATTCCCTGTAAAATAAGAAATTAGAAAATAAAACCGAAATAGCTTCCACCAAAAGAAAAGAGCACTCCAAAATAATTCCCGTAATTTCTTCAACCAAAATAACACTTATACTAAATTTGCTAAAAATTAAAGTGTTTAAAAACAAAGCTTAAAATTACAAGAACAAGAGAGAATACAAGAGAGAAAATTGCTCTCCAAATTGTTGTGTGATTCTAAGCTCAAGAACTAGGCCTATTTATAGGAAAAATTAGCACACCACAAAATTAAAAAAATAAAAAGAAAAAGGGAAAGAAAATAAAAAAATGAAAAGAAATGAACAAAAAATTAAATACAGCCGAAAGTATGAAGCACCAGCCAAAAGCAAATTACCAACCACAGCACTACAATTCTGCACTCAGCCTCTCAAATTTTTCCAGCCGCACGCCATGCGCGTGTGGCACACGCGCCAAACCTGAACTGCTTTGCTGGAGAGTGCAATTCACGCGGGAGAGGGAGAGTGGCCAGGAGTGCCGACATCTTTACTGAATTGGACACAATCTCCTTTGTTTGCTACTAATATTTAATGCCTACACACACCACCTGCTAAAACACATAATTCGTTTCATTTTTTTGTTTTCTATTTTTTTGTTTTGTTTTTGTTTTTGTTTTTGTTTTTTTTTCTAACTTATAATATTTAATTAACAAATATTTAATTTAATTTAGAAATTATAAAAATAATTATCTAATATTGTTAGATATTTATAATTATAATTTTCTAATTAAATAAAATATTTGTTAATATAAATGAATCTTTAAGTCCGGAGCTGCGGTAAATTGAGGACCAAAAACCGGACTTCTTTTCCTTAACGAAAAATATATCAATTCCAACCGGGGTTCCAGATTTAAGAATATATCATACAGGATTCCTTTATGATAATTCTTTTTCCTCGTAACCAGTTCACTTGATAAAATTGAGCCAGAAATCCACCGTTTTTAGCCTTTTATCGCCTAGATACCTGAATTTGCGAGTTCTGCACAACAAATAATTAAACAACAAAAACGAATTAAAAGACACAACATATTAAGGATAAACCATCAATATAGGTCCATTTAGCGCATAATAAGTGGATATAAAATCCACTTATCACACCCCCAAACTTAAACTGAAGCTTGCCCTCAAGCGAAAACAGACTCGTCTACCTCTAAATGCATGAATGCAACTGACGCAAAGATCCCATAGGCAAAGCAATAACCAATTTAGCAGAGTGTCTCAGAGAATGTGATAACTCCAAATAGAGATCGACTAAATATCAGCATATCAACATGTACAAGTACAGAAACGTGCGTGTGTGCAATACTCATCAGAATTTCTCTTAGCACTAGATCAAAACCATACATATTCTTCGTCATAACAATCACAAGTTTATAAATAGAATGGACGCTAGACACTTCATAACCTAGAAACACCTCTATCATCATTTGAGTTAGACAGGAATTCATGCTTTATTAACAACTATTACACAAAATACTATACACAACACACATGCTTAATTGACCGTGCAATGGATGAGACCCCAAAAGGCTTATACAATAATACCCATGTAGCGAGCGTTAGGTTAGTGGATCCCAGACCGGTAAAGTCTTAGGTCACTAGGCTTGAGTCCCCTAGAACTTAATTGCTCGAGTATTAAAGAGCTCACCCTGATCAATTTTGCATACATACTCACAAACACCTTTTTTTTTTTTTTTCAATTTTTTGTTTTTCATTTTTTTATATGCAATCTGGAATGAGAATTCTCATTTCCAACCCTAGACTACTCATATAAATATGAGCTGGCTACTAGCCAATTGACACCTATCCATTAACAAATACACACAAACTAGCATGAACCCTGGTTTCCCCCAAACTTATATTTTAGTGATTCTACGCTATCAAGGGAATAAAGAAAATTACAAATATAATCAGGTGATTAAATTTCAACAACCAAACAAGCATGACATTAACCTAGCCCAAAAGTAACCGATGAGTTGTGTAAGATTGTGTTTCTGCAACATGCACGTCAATTCATAAGTATTTAATTCAACCCTCTATCCATCATTATCACACTCAAATTCATCATTGACTACTAAACGGAATCGCCAAGCGCTACGGGATCAAGGAAAATATGATATGCAACTAATCATGAATATGCACTCTTTTTATATATATATATATATATATATATATATATATATATATATATATATGAATTATATGAAATTATACTAGCATGGCATATTATGAACTACATGAAACTGTATGCATACTATGACTCAATTATCCTAAATCACCCCCAAACTTAAAATATTCAATGTCCTCATTGAAGGTATAGATAAAGGATAAACGAGAACTCCCCTGACTGTTGGCAACGTCACCCTCCTCGGGTGGTGAATCAGGTGGTGGCAATGAGCTCCAAACTGAGGCAATGACCTACACTTTCGACATAATACTAAACAAAATCACACCAAATCAAACCACACATAAAAACACCAAACCTATGGGTTGCCTCCCATGAAGCGCTTGTTTATTGTCGCTAGCTTGACGATTATACTGAGAATCATGTGGTGGCCAACTTGGTGCTATCAGCCTCACAGTTCACCGTGTCACCAAAATAGGGTTTCAATCTCTGCCCATTCACTTTGAACGATTGATCGGGTGATTTCTCAAAGATTTCCACCGCTCCGTGTGGAAACACAGTTTTGACAACAAATGGCCCTGACCATCTCGATTTGAGCTTCCCTGGAAACAATCGAAGACGAGAGTTATATAATAAGACCGACTGGCCAGGAACGAATACCTTTTGAATAAGACGACGATCATGCCATCATTTCACTTTCTCCTTATAGAGCTTATTGTTCTCATATGCCTGCAATCGAAACTCGTCCATTTCGTTGAGTTGCACCATCCTTTTCTCACATGCGGCCTTAAGATCGAAATTTAGCTTCTTCAAAGCCCAATAAGCTTTGTGTTCCAATTCTGCCGGTAAATGGCAAGCTTTCCCATAGACAAGTTGATATGGCGACATGACCAAGGGTGTTTTATATGCTGTACGATAAGCCAATGCGGCTTCATCGAGTTTCAAAGACCAATCCTTTCTCGAAGGATTCACCACTTTTTCCAGAATGCGTTTAATCTCGCGATTAGATACCTCGGCTTGGCCATTGGTTTGCGGGTGGTATGCCGTAGCTACCCGGTGGTTGATGTTGTACCTTGCCATAAGATTAGTAAATTTGTGATTGCAAAAGTGAGTACCTTCATCGCTTATGATTACTCGAGGAGTGCCGAATCTTGTGAAGATGTTCTTGTGAAGGAAGTTGAGCACGACATTGGCATTATTGGTCGGAAGTGCCTTGACTTCAACCCATTTGGAAACATAATCAACGGCTAGCAAGATGTATTGGTTGTTACATGAGGAAATGAATGGTCCCATGAAATTGATGCCCCAAACATCGAAGATTTCCACCTCTAGCATTATATTGAGGGGCATCTCATCCCTCCTAGATATGTTACCAACACGCTGACAACGATCACACTTCAGCACAAACTGATGGGCATCCTTAAAAAGGGATGGCCAATAAAATCCCGCTTGAAGAATTCGAGTTGCGGTCTTTTCACTTCCGTAATGGCCACCATATGTCGTGGCGTGATAATCCCTAAGAATAGCCTCTATTTCACTGTATGGCACACATCTCCTAATCACCTGATCTGCTCCTTGTTTAAACAGATATGGTTCGTCCCAACGATACCATTTGACTTCATGCAAGAATTTCTTTCTTTGTGCAAAAGAGAGCCCGGGAGGAATCACTCGACTTACCAGAAAGTTCACAATGTCTGCAAACCAAGGCTCTTCTTCTTGTATCCCAAACAACTGTTCATCAAGAAAGGATTCATTAATGACGGTTTTGTCTTGGGATGTCTTCCCAAGGTCTTCCAATCGTGAGAGATGGTCGGCTACTTGGTTTTCTATCCCTTTTCTATCCTTGATCTCCACATCGAATTCTTGCAGCAGAAGAATCCATCGAATCAACCTAGGTTTGGAGTCCTTTTTAGAGAGCAGATATCTGATAGCCGCGTGATCAGTGTACACAGTCACCTTCGTGCCAAGCAAGTATGAACAGAATTTTTCAAAACCATAAACTATGGCTAACAGCTCCTTCTCAGTGGTAGTGTAGTTTAATTGAGCATCGCTGAGGGTTTTGCTTGCATAATAGGTGACAGGAAACATTTTATTTTTCTTTTGGCCAAGAACGGCCCCAACTGCGTAATCGCCAGCATCACACATCATAGCGAAAGGCTCTCTCCAATCTGGAGCAATGATCACGGGTGCTGAAATCAATTTCTTCTTCAGAGTCTCGAAAGCTGTGAGACATTCTTCGTTAAATTTGAAATGAATATCTTTTTCCAGCAGCTGACATAAAGGTTTGGAAATTTTTGCGAAGTCCTTGATAAAACGCCTGTAGAAACCTGCATGCCCAAGGAAACTGCGAATCCCTCGCACTGAATTAGGTGGCGGCAGCTTTTCAATAGCTTCTATCTTTGCTCTGTCCACTTCTAGACCCTTCCTTGACACCTTGTGCCCGAGAATAGTTCCTTCTTGTACCATGAAGTGGCACTTCTCCCAATTGAGTACTAGGTTAGTTTCCACGCATCTTTTTAGCACCGAGCCAAGATTTTGCAAGCATTCATCAAAAGATAGACCGAATACTGAGAAGTCATCCATGAAGACTTCTACGGTCTTGCCAATCATGTCTGAGAAGATGGCCATCATGCACCTTTGAAAAGTACCAGGTGCTCCACACAAGCCAAAAGAAACCCGCCGAAAGGCGAAAGTGCCGAACGGGCATGTAAATGTTGTTTTCTCCTGATCCTCAGGAGCAATGCAAATTTGATTATATCCAGAATACCCATCCAGGAGGCAGTAATAATCATGGCCGGCTAGTCTATCTAGCATCTGATCAATGAAAGGAAGGGGAAAATGATCCTTCCTTGTGGCTTTATTCAACTTCCGGTAGTCCATGCAGATTCGCCAACCGGTGACTGTGCGAGTAGAGATGAGTTCATTCTTTTCATTGGTAATCACAGTCATGCCTCCCTTCTTCGGTACACATTGCACTGGACTCACCCATGCACTGTCAGAAATGGGATAAATAATCCCTGCATCCAGCCATTTGATGATTTCTTTCTTCACTACCTCTTTCATAAGAGGATTTAGCCGCCTTTGATGCTCCACTGTTGGTTTACTACCTTCTTCCAATGGAATTTTATGTTGACAATAAGCTGGGCTGATGCCTTTGATATCCGCTAGGGTCCAACCAATGGCTGTTTTGAATTCCCTCAGGACTCTTAAAAGCTTGTCTTCCTCAGAGTCTGAAAGGTTAGCAGATATAATCACAGGTAAGGTAGATGATTCACCAAGAGAAGCATACTTTAAGTGATTAGGAAGTGGTTTGAGCTCTAGAGTTGGAGCTTCCTCGATAGATGGTTTCATTTGCTGATGCGGCCCCTTTAGTTCTGGCAGATCCAATGATTCAACTGGTCTTTCAAATTTTCTTTGCCACGGCAAAGCTTCTAGATATTGCAATTGTTCATCTATATCATCTTCATCTAATGAATACCTTCCACTGAGGGCCTTTTCCAAAGTGTCATTCATGAACATGTGATCCAACTTTTCTTGTACCGTAGACTCAATCAAGTTTACCTTCAGACACTGTTCTTCTTCTGTTGGAAACTTCATGGCTTTAAAAACGTTGAAAGTGACATTTTGATCATGCACCCTCATTGTAAGTTCCCCCTTTTGGACGTCAATCAATGTTTGTCCTGTCGCCAAGAATGGTCTACCAAGAATGATCGGAATCTTCTTGTCCTCTTCGAAATCAAGTATGAAAAAATCAGCTGGGAAGATAAGTTTGTCTACTTTTACTAGGACATCTTTAACAACTCCCCGAGGATAAGTGATAGAGCGATCAGCTAACTGAAGTGACATGTTCGTCGGGGTTGGCTCAGGAAGGCCAAGTTGTAAGAAAACTGAGTATGGCATGAGGTTGATGCTTGCTCCTAAATCACATAAACATTTGTCAAAAGACAAATTCCCAATGGTGCATGGTATGGTGAAACTTCCAGGATCTTTTAGCTTAGGCGGTAACTTTTGTTGCAATACCGCACTACACTCCTCTGTCAAAGCAACAGTTTCTAAGTCCTCAAGTTTTACTTTTCTCGATGGAATGCCCTTCATGAACTTGGCGTAACTCGGCATTTGTTCCAGGGCTTCAGCAAATGGAATGTTGATATGTAATTTCTTAAAGACTTCAAGAAATTTGCCAAACTGCTTGTCCAGTTTCTATTTTTGCAAACGTCGAGGAAATGGCGGAGGTGGATAGACATGCTCTTCTGCTTCTTTCTGTGCAAGGACTGATTGTTTAGGAGGTGGTACACTTTCTTCTACCTCCGTGCTTGAAATTGGAGCTTTACCCTTGTCCTCGGTATCTCCCACGTTCACTGTTTCTTCATCGGGCAGAATTCTTTTTTCTCTTTCCAATTCAGTGCCTTCTGTGACTTTTCCCGATCTTAAAGTGATGGCTTTAATGTGCTCCTGGTTGTTCTTTCTCCCCGGATTAGCTTCAGTATCACTTGGGAGTGTTCCTTGTGGTCGGCTCATCATGAAACTAGCGAGTTGTCCCAATTGAGTTTCCAGATTTTTAATAGAAGCCGCTTGGCTTTTGGACGCCAACCTCAACTCCTCCAATTCTGCCTTTTCACTAGAAGATGATTGCCCAGAATTCCCATAGGATTGTTGTTGAAATCCTGGGGGTTGAAATTGTCGTGGGGCATATTGTTGCTGATATTGGTGCCCCTGCTGTTGCTGGAATCCAGATGGATTATATGGCCTAGCTCCAAACTGCTGATTTTGAAATTGTTGGTAGGGCTGATTTGATTGTTGTGCTCCTCCTTGATTATTGCTCCAACTGAAATTTGGATGATTTCGGTTGTTCGGATGGTAGGAATTTGGAGCTGGCTGTTGCTGTCTTTGGAAATTGCTTACGAATTGAACCGACTCGTTTGAGATGGCACATTGGTTCGATTCATGTGCGCCCGCACACAACTCACAAACACTAGCAATTTGATGAAATCCTTGTGCTGTCAAAGAGTCTATTTTCAAGTTCAAAGCCTCTATCTGAGCTGCTTAGGAAGTGGCTTTGACATTAAGAATTCCTGCTACCTTCTGTTGTGGCATTCTCTGAGTTGGGTTTTGATATTCATTAGCTGCCATCATCTCGATAAGATCGTAGGCCTCCTCATAACTTTTAGCCCATAATGCTCCCCCTGAAGCTGCATCTACCATTGGCCTTGATTGTATTCCTAGTCCATTATAGAAACAGTTTATGACCATCCAATTTGGCATGCCATGATGAGGGCATTGTCGAAGCATTTCCTTGTATCTTTCCCACGCTTCACATAAAGATTCACCAGACTGTTGAGAAAACTGCGTGATAGCATTCCTTATAGCTGCAGTCTTTGCCATGGGGAAGAATTTGCTAAGAAACTTTTGAGCTAGATCAGCCCAAGTGGTGATAGATCCCGGTGGCAGAGAGTGTAACCAACCTTTGGCCTTGTCTCTTAAGGAAAACGGGAAGAGTCTCAACTTCACAGCATCATCTGACACATTGTTGAATCTAAATGTGTCGCATATTTCTATGAAGTTCCTGATGTGTAAGTTAGGATCTTCCGTTGCAGTTCCTCCGTACTGTACTTGATTCTGCACCATCTGAATAGTGCTGAATTTAATTTCAAATGTAGGAGCCGCAATTGCTGGACGAATGATACTTGACTGAATGTCATCAATCTTCGGTTGCGAGTAGTCCATTAAAGCCCTTGCTGCTGCAGGTGCAACTACTTCGGCTTCTCCGTCCATCTTGTGAGTATTTGCTAGTTTAAGTACTTGTTTGGCCTTTAATGCTTTAGCACGTGTTAGCATAAAAATCCAAGTATCTGAACACAAATAATCACTTCAAAATGTAAGATAAAATATTCAAGTCAAACAAATTAACTTCTATTGTAGTAAAACACATAAACAAAATAACACCGAGTCCCCGGCAGCGGCGCCAAAAACTTGTTCGCTATTTTCTCTACGCAAGTATACGCAGTCCAAAAGCAATATAGGGAAATAAGGATCGTTCCCACGAAGACTTGGTGTATTTAAGTAAATATGTTTATTCAACAACGTTCGGTTAATTATAGAAGCCTGAACAACGAAATGGTTGGTTTGTTCAATTCACAATTAATTAATGAAATAACGACTAAAAATAATATGATAAAGATGAGATAAACATGGGATTCTAATTTCATTATTTATTTCATTTAGAATTGATGCTTTAATGTAAAGTGATTCTGATAATTATGAAAGCTAGCCGGGAACACGAAACTAATATAAGCGCCTTTCAGCCTTAACTTATATCAAACCATACAAACATCCACTTAAAAAGATAGAAGTTGTGTGGACACCATTTATGTCTAGACCCTATATGTCTATAAGATTTGAAAAAATAACTGGTTTACGAATAAATTCCTTATTTTTGGCTACACAGGGCGATGTGATCCAAAACCCTACCACTAATCGTAATTATATATGAAAATTACGATCCTGTGCTAACATGACAAATTCTAAATTCTCAAATCCACTTTCGCATTCATTAAGAATTAATAATTTAGATGATAGCTACGCATCTAATAAATTAAGCACAACCACGTTAGGCAATCGGAAATTTTCATCAAAACACAATTTATTAAGGCATCGAATTACTAAATTACGTAAATAAATCCATTAGAATCCCATGACGGCGATTAGTTCATAATTAAACGAATCGTCATCATGGGATTAATTGAAATCATAATAATAATAATAATAATAATAATAATAATAATAATAATAATAATAATAATAGTAACAACAATAATAATAATAATAATAATAACAATAATAATAATAATAATACTAATAACAACAATAATAAAACTAAATTAAAAATTACGATAAATTAAATATGAAAATTATAAGAGTTTAGAAACTAAAACCGAAATAATTTCCACTTGCAAGAAACGAGCACTCCGATAATTCCCTGTAAAATAAGAAATTAGAAAATAAAACCGAAATAGCTTCCACCGAAAGAAAAGAGCACTCCAAAATAATTCCCGTAATTTCTTCAACCAAAATAACACTTATACTAAATTTGCTAAAAATTAAAGTGTTTAAAAACAAAGCTTAAAATTACAAGAACAAGAGAGAATACAAGAGAGAAAATTGCTCTCCAAATTGTTGTGTGATTCTAAGCTCAAGAACTAGGCCTATTTATAGGAAAAATTAGCACACCACAAAATTAAAAAAAGAAAAAGAAAAAGGGAAAGAAAATTAAAAAAAATGAAAAGAAATGAACAAAAAATTAAATGCAGCCGAAAGTATGAAGCACCAGCCAAAAGCAAATTACCAACCACAGCACTACAATTCTGCACTCAGCCTCTCAAATTTTTCCAGCCGCACGCCATACGCGTGTGGCACACGCGCCAAACCTGAACTGCTTTGCTGGAGAGTGCAATTCACGCGGGAGAGGGAGAGTGGCCAGGAGTGCCGACATCTTTACTGAATTGGACACAATCTCCTTTGTTTGCTACTAATATTTAATGCCTACACACACCACCTGCTAAAACACATAATTCGTTTCATTCTTTTGTTTTCTATTTTTTTGTTTTTTTTTTTCTAACTTATAATTTTTAATTAACAAATATTTAATTTAATTCAGAAATTATAAAAATAATTATCTAATATTATTAGATATTTATAATTATAATTTTCTAATTAAATAAAATATTTGTTAATATAAATGAATCTTTAAGTCCTGAGCTGCGGTAAATTGAGGACCAAAAACCGGACTTCTTTTCCTTAACGAAAAATATATCAATTCCAACCGGGGTTCCAGATTTAAGAATATATCATACAGGATTCCTTTATGATAATTCTTTTTCCTCCTAACCAGTTCACTTGATAAAATTGAGCCAGAAATCCACCGTTTTTAGCCTTTTATCGCCTAGATACCTGAATTTGCGAGTTCTGCACAACAAATAATTAAACAACAAAAACGAATTGAAAGACACAACATATTAAGGATAAACCATCAATATAGGTCCATTTAGCGCATAATAAGTGGATATAAAATCCACTTATCAATAAGTAATTTAGGATGAGAATGATATGATTAATTTAATTTCTGTGGTAAATTCTAAATGGCTTATATATATATATATATATATATATATATATATATATATATATATATATATATATATATATTGATTTCAATTATATACTAAGTTATTATAATTGTTTTTTAATATTAAAAAATATGTAATATATGGATATGTTAAATCAAGTAACTACTATATTTAATTTAGAATTGTTAACTAATCATGGTTAATATAATAGGATAAAAATGATAAATAAGGAAAACGTTAAATATAATATGATTGGTCTAAAATTAGGAATGACCTCTGATTGGTCCTAAAACAGTTCAAAATTTTCTGATTGGCTAACTATATCTAATTTTAATCCTGTTTGATTTTATTTTTATACTAATTTATTATAATTATTTTTTAACATTAAAAAATATGTAATATATTGATATGTAAAATCAAGTAACTACTATATTTAAATTAAAATTGTTAACTAATCATGGTTAATATAATAAGATAAGAATGATAAATAAAGAAAACTTTTAATATAATATAAGATTTATTAATTAATTTTATTAACAAATTATGAATAAATATGTTTTCGAGCCTTCAAAAAAATCGAGTTTTTGAAGATATGAATTTTATCCAAGTTATTTAAAATATGATTCAAATCCGATTTTGTAGTGTTGGTTTATATTTATTAAATAATTAATTTTATTAACAAATTTTAAATAAATATATTTTTGAGCTTTTAAAACAATCGAGTTTTTGAAGGTATGGATTTTATCCAAGTTGTTTTAAATCTGATTTCAAATCCGATTTTTCAGATTTCTAGTTGAGTTAGATTATAATTATTTAAAACATTTTAATTGTACAACATATATTATGAAAATCTATTTATAGTGTATGATAGTCTTTGAAGGTATAGATTTTATCCAAGTTATTTCAAATCTGATTTCAAATCCGATTTTTCAGATTTATAGTTGAGTTAGATTATAATTAATTAAAAAAAAAATTAATTGTACAACATATAATATGAAAATCTATTTATAGTGTATGATAATATGATTGTGATTGATTTTATATTAAAAGAGTGGTTGATTAATGAATGATTAATTATTAAGTTTAATTTAAAATATATAATAGTATATTATGATTGATTTCAAATTAAAAATTGTGATTTTTTAGTGAAAAAATTTTGATTTAAAAATATGTATTATGGATATGTTAAATAAAATCATTATTTTATTTAAATTATAGAAGTGTTAACTAACCATAGTTAATGAAGTAGGGTGAGAATGTAAATAAGGAAAACTCTTAATATAACATGATTGGTCTAAAATTTAGGAATGCGTTGTGATTGATTCTAAAATAATTCATAGTTTTCTGATTGGTTAACTGATATGTGGTAGACTCAGGTATTATAATAAAGGATATAAATCCCATGTATCTCAGGGAATTTACCTCCCTAATCTCTTTTTAATATATTAAACAATGTATAGGGATTTATAATATAAGGATTTTTAATATATTAATAAACAATGGATAGGGATTTATAATATATTAGAAAAGAAATATTATAAACAATGTATAGGGATTTTTAATATATTTTATTAATAATTAAAAATATGTTGTGATATTTTTGGGTATATATTAATGATTGTAAGATAAGTTTTAAATAAAAAAGGTAACGTATTTTAATTAGAAAGAAAATATTAATGACTTAAAGATATGATACGATTGATGTTTTTAAAAAAGTTAATATATTCAACTAAAAGTAAATGGCAATGGCTAATTACCAATAATTATAGGGCTTTTTGGATAAATATATAGGAAAAATAAATTTTTGCACATTTACTTTTGTTAATTAAGAACAGCTATTTGCAATTTTACTAAACCAAGTTTTAAATTGCAAGAATACTAGAAATTAGGGCTCCCGTTCCCCCTTCCGCCCCTTCCCCTCCTTGCCCTGCCTTCCCCCGCCAACTGCCTCTTTTTTTTATTTTTTTTTATTTTTAAGGTGGGGTGATTTTGGTGGATTTGGGTTGCAAGGCCCCGCCAGGGGCCATATTTTCTTATGCAACTGAATGCAACCACATGCAATAGAATGCAACTAAATGCAACTGAAAACTGTAAGTTTTAACTTCCAGTTTTCATTTTCGTCCAGTTTTTTGAAATCTCTCTCTCTCTCTCTCTCTCTCTATATATATATATATATATATATATATAGATTTCAAAAAACTGGTCGAAAATGACAACTGAAAAATGGAAAATTCTTATGCAATCACATGCAACTGAATGCAACCTCATATACAACTAAATGCAACTGAAAATTAAAAGTGGGATTTTCATTTTTTTTGCCAACTTCCAATTGTATATAAGGGCGGTGCAGCCGCATATGAAAACTCAAATTTCAATTGTGTATAAGGTTAGTTACATGTGGTTGCATATGCAACTGGATGCAACCTAATATGTAACAAAATGCAACTGAAAACTGTAAGTTGCAACTTCCAGTTTTCAGTTTTCATTTTGACCAGTTTTTTGAAATCTCCCCCCCCCTCTCTCTCTCTCTCTCTCTCTCTCTCTATATATATATATATATATATATTTCAAAAAACTGGTCGAAAATGACAACTGAAAAATGGAAATTTCTTATGCAACTGAATGCAACCACAAGCAACTTAATGCAACCTCATATGCAACTAAATGCAACTGAAAATTAAAAGTGGGATTTTTATTTTTTTCGCCAACTTCCAATTGTATATAAGGGCGGCGCAGCCGTATATGAAAACTAAAATTTCAATTGTGCATAAGGTTAGTTACATGTGGTTGCATATGCAACTGGATGCAACCTCATATGAAACTAAATGCAACTGAAAACTGTAAGTTGCAACTTCCAGTTTTTAGTTTTCATTTTCTACCAGTTTTTTGAAATATATATATATATATATATATATATAGATTTCAAAAAACTGGTCGAAAATGAAAACTGAAAAATGGAAATTTCTTATGCAACTTAATGCAACCACATGCAACTGAATGCAACTAAATGTAACTGAAAACTGTAAGTTGTAACTGATGTGTGGGTGCCCCTGGCGGAGCCATTAGATCATAATAGAATCAATGGTTTAGAATCAACTGAATGCAACCACATGCAAAAAAAAAATCGATGAACAGTAACCTGCCACGTGGCATGCCTGTGTCATCTACTGTTGTAACTCATCCCACTCCCTTGGAGACAACAGTAGTAGAGTCATTCCATCCGGTTATAGAATTTGATTAAGGGAATATCAGTTATCCAAGATCTGCAAAACTGTGAACAATACTTGATCAGAGACTGAAGTCACTGACTGAGAGTTTTCAGGGACTATGACAGACCCTGACTGTATCGAAACTGCAGAATTGGAAAGTGCTGTACTTTAGGATCTTGTATTCAGAAGATGGAAAGAAGTGTGCATGAAGAAAAGAATCAAAACATTGTTGGAAACTATCAACTGGACGGCAGAATATTACCATGTATAGATTGTTCTTTCTGTTATTAGTTGATAGGTAACATTATAAATACTCTCTCTATATCATTGTAAAAAGCGTTCGTGAGTTCGAAAACGTGAGCTTAGTATAAGGTTTGTATTCGAGAGTTCAAAACAAACAGAGAGAGATTTGTATAGAGAGCAGCTGCTAAAGGTATTGTACACCTTTGGTAGAGTTTGTATTTGATTTTATTAATACAAAAAGTTTGATTTATTCGTTTGTTCTTGTTCATCTAATCAAGCAAAAATCAGACACAATTACATAACTTGTATTCAACCCCCCTTCTACAAGTTATTCGAGTTAACATTATGTCACAATGGTTGAAGCATGTGCACCATGACAGTACTTCAGGATCAGGGTTTGTTCCACAACAATTGACGGTTGAAGCTTTACAAAATTTTCATATGGATAAAATTCCTAAGTTTGCAAAAATTGCTCAACATCTTTTCACCTCCAACATTACAAATCCAGACTATGAAACCATTCTGCAATGTCACAAAGAAGATAAGGAGATACAAAGGGAGAAAATAGCATATGAGTCTGAGAGGGATGGGAATGTTGATGCCTGGCTGAATGCAACTGGTAGTGTGAGTCTCGATGATGCTCTACAGTTCATGAGAGGGGAGTACCTGACTGCTTTGGGCTCTAATGCAAAAACTCTCTCTCCTACTGAGGTGTTTGATGCTGTAAATGACACTTACAAGGGATGCTTGAAGACCAATCACTATCTTGGCAAAGGTTTAAGTCAGAAATTGCTAATGTTTGCAAGGAAACATCTTAAGTAGTAAGTGAGCTCAAGAACAGATTTACTACAGAATTTCCTCAACTGACTTCCACTATAAGAGAGGTGAAAGAATCCAGGAAGATTTGTACTTCTGTAGATCTAAGTCCGCCTTCCATGCAAGATAATCTCAAGCAGCTATCAACTCAAGTGACAAACCTCACCTAACCATGCCTTAACAGCCTGTAGAGAAGGTATGTCATTCCCAATCAGTAATATATCATCAACATATAGAACTAGGAATACCACAGTGCTCCCACTAACCTTCTTGTAAACACAAGGTTCATTTTCATTTTGAACGAAGCCAAATTCTTTGACTGTTTGGTCAAAACGAATATTCCATCTCCTTGAAGCTTGCTTTAGTCCATAAATGGACCTGATTAGCTTACATATCTTTCTAGCATCCTTTGGATTTACAAAACCTTCAGGTTGTATCATATATACGTCCTCTTCGAGGATTCCGTTAAGGAAGGCTGTCTTGACATCCATCTGCCAGATTTCATAATCGTTGTAAGCTACTATCGCAAGCAAAATCCTAATGGATTTGACCATTGCTACGGTGAAAAAGTTTCATCATAGTCAATACCATGAATTTGTTTGAAACCTTTTGCAACCAACCTAGCTTTATAGGTCTGGACCTTTCCATCCATGTCAGTCTTCATCTTGAAGACCCATTTGCACCCAATGGGTTTTACCCCTTCAGGTGGATCAACCAAAGTCCATACTTTGTTTTCATACATGGAATCCATTTCAGATTTCATGGCTTCTAGCCATTTCTCAGAGTCTGGACTGTTCATAGCATCTTGATAGATAAGAGGCTCATCTTGATCCATGAGCATTATATCACCATTATCGATTAGGAGAAAACCATAATATCTCACAGGCTCATGGCGAATCCTACCAGTTCTACGAACAACTTATGTTTCTTGAGCAATATTCTCTTCAAGATTATCTTGAATATCTTGCTCACATTCCATTTCCGGTTCAATGTTATCTTGTGGTTCTCGAACTTCATCGAGGTCTACTTTCCTCCCACTATTTCTTCTGGAGACAAATTCTCTTCTAGAAATAGAGCATTTCGAGAAACAACTATTTTGTTCTCAATTGGATTATAGAAATAGTAACCCTTAGTTTCCTTTGGGTACCCCACAAAATAACATTTGTCAGATTTGGGTCCAAGCTTGTCAGAGATCAAGCGTTTTACAAACGCTTCACATCCCCATATTTTCATAAATGACATGCTTTGACGCTTTCTAGTCCATATCTCATATGGAGTCTTTTGAACCGATTTTGATGGAACACGGTTTAGTGTATATGCAGCCGTTTCTAGGGCATCACCCCAGAAACTTATCGGAAGATCAGCATGACTCATCATCGATCGTACCATGTCCAACAAAGTACGATTCCTCCTTTCAAAAATGCCATTCCATTGTGGTGTTCCAGGAGGAGTGAGTTGTGATACAATACCACATTCCTTTAAGAAATTCTTAAATTCCAGGGTTAAGTATTCACCTCCTCGATCAGATCGAAGAATTTTAATACTCTCAACCTTTTGCTTTTCTACTTCAGCTTTGTATTCTTTGAACTTTTCAAAAGCTTCAGATTTGTGCTTCATTAGATACACATATCCATATCTACTGTAATCATCAGTAAATGTTATGAAGTAGTAAAAGCCTCCTCTTGCCATAGAACGCATTGGACCACATACATCACTATGTATTAGTTCTAATCGTTCAGTGGCCCTTTCACCTTGTTTGTTAAAAGGGGCCTTTGCCATTTTACCAAGTAAACAAGCTTCGCATTCATCGTATGATTCAAAATCAAATTTATCAAAAAATCCATCTTTATGGAGCTTGGATATGCGATTCTCATTTATATGGCCTAATCGACAATGCCATAGGAAGGTTTGATTAGAGTCATTTCCTTTAAGGCATTTATAAACATTATAGACAGGAGTAAATTTAAATCTAGAACATACAAACCATTAAACATGCGTGCAATGCCATAAGTTAAATCATTCAAACCTGTTAATATTATTTTTGTTGTTCGTTCGCAGGGAAGGACTGAATGTAATATCAAGTTCAAGTATCTTCTCTCTCACAATTTAGAAGTGTAAAAGAATGTTTGGTTTGTTTATAAACTAAATTAAACTAATTATCAATCGAGAGTAAAATATATGAGGAAAACAATCCAAGAACTGGGGTTCTTCACTTGGTTTCAATGCACATTCAATATCTATGTGACATCTACGTTCTTACTCTGCTGAAAACAATTCTTCTAATGTTATAATGTTTTCTTCCAAGATACAATATAGTGTCTACAACTACACCTTTATTGTCACTTCCGTGATACAATCAAAGTACAATCATAAACTATTACGCACCAAGAATTATAAGTCTCACAACTCTCCTATTAATCTTCCAATCAAATATTTGAGTTATGTCTGTTAAATCTTGTACTAAAATCGCAACTCCTCTTCCAAGTTATTACAATCCCTAAAATCCAATCAAAGGTTCATGACTCCCCTAATTGTGTTAAGCCCTCAATAACAGATCAGCAAAGCAAGAAAATCACAGATAATTAAACAGGCATGAATACCAAGGAATACTACCCAATTCTCAGATTAGAGAATTAGTTACACATGATTAAATTAACAAAACAAGAATTAATAGAAGAAATCATAATTAGAAGAATATAGAAAAAGAAACCTTTTAACTTCAATCTTCAAAGAAAATAATGGTTCTCCAGAAAAAATCCTAAAAGCTGCGTACAAATTGTATCTCTCTAAAAATGAACCCCTCTTTTTTTCCATCCCTAGATGTGTTTATATAGATACTCCTAATCTTGCCCAACAAGCAATTACATTCTATTACAATTAGAATTTAAAGAAGGTACCAAAACTGCCCAGAATACAATTAGAATTAGAAAAAGGGCAAAACAGTAAATTCATGGCCTTCTTTTCTAAGAAAACGTGCGCGACTTTAATTATCACATTCCTTGCACGTGCTTTCTATCCCAGGTTGTAGAAAATCTCTCAAGCTTCGCGTGGGCAGTAAGATCGCTGAAAACGGACTTCTAGAACTCCAGATATGGCCAAAACAGTATAAGCTGCGCAGCCTTCCCGGAAAATCCGAATTTTAATCAAATAAATCTCCAAAAACAATAGAAGCATCAACTTTAATCAACATTCTCGTAAATCTGCACAACTAAACAAAACACATCAAAACTACAACATCTTGAGTCCAAAACAATCAATTTAAGCCGAACTGAGGCATTCCAAGTGGATATAAAATCCACTTATCAAACCCCCAAACTTAAACTGATGCTTGTCCTCAAGCATAAACAATTACAACTAACTAACTAGTACCACTTCCGTAGGTGATCACGGTTGCATTTGGCATATGCAACAAGCCCTTTAAACCCCTAGGCAGCCCCAGTGGACGAGTAAGGTCTCGTGAGGGCCTATAGCGAATGTACCCACAAAATCCATTTAACCTAATGCAATGCAATGCATGAATGCAACTAGTATGAACAATGCAACGATCCCCTTCAAACTAACCAAAACCAACTAACAAGCAAATATCTCAAAGAATGCGACTAAATCCAAATAGAGCTCGACCAAGTTCCCGTATACTAACATTACATGAACAGGAACGTGCGTGTGTGCAATGCTCATCAGAAATACTCCTAGGGATGGCAAAAAAATCCGATCCAACGGATACCCGATCCGAAACCCGAAATTTTGGATAACCCGAACCCGATTTTTTGGATATGGATATGGATTTGGATATGATTTTTAGACCCGAAAATTTTTGGATATGGATTTGGATATTGCATATACCGATCCGAAACCCGATCCGAAACCCGAAACCCGATCCAAACCCGAACCGAACCCGAAACCCGAAAAAAACCCGAATATCCTAATTTTCTAATAATTTGATTTTTCCCTCTTTTTTACGTAGTTTATAAAAAAAATCAAAATTTGATTTAAAAATTCATACACAACCAAGTAGTCATACTAACTAATTTTGTGAAGGATTTTACAAAATAGTAGGAGTACTAGTACGGATGATATAAATTTTAAGTTTAGTGGTTGACTAGGGTTTAGGGTTTCTAGGGTTTCGATTTTTGATTTTTTTAAAAATATTTCTAAATGATCCAACCGTACGGATATTAAGATCCATCATTTTCAATGTTATTTCCAAAATTTTAGAAAAAAATAAAATTTTTTAAATTTGTAATTTAACGGTCAACTATTACTTTGACTAGTACCCCTAAACAGGATTTCGTCCCTGATTCACGTTTCGATTTTTTTCAAAATATTTATAAATGATCCAACCGTACTGATGTTACCATCCATCCTTTTAAATGCTATTGCCAAAATTTCATAAAAAATAAATTATTTGATTTGGGAATTAACAGTTCAACTAGTACTTTGACTAGTATCCTAAACAGGGTTTCGTCCCTGATTCATGTTTCGATTTTTTTCAAAATATATATCGACGATCCAACCGTACGGATGTAAAGATCCATCATTTTTAATGTTATTGTCAAAATTTTAGAAAAAAATAAATTTATTGGATTTGGTAATTTAACAGTCAACCTGTATTTTGAGTAGTACCCCTAACTATTGAAAATTTAAATAATTAATTATTAATTTATAAATTCAAAAATATTAAAAATAATAAGTTATATATACTTATATATTTATATAACATGTATATTGCATTAATTATAATATATAAAATATTAAAAATGTATTGTACCTTATATATTATATCATTTAAATAATTAAATTGTTAATTGAAATATATTATATCATTTATCTCCTTACTCCTAATAATTGAAATACAATTATACAACGAGACTCACGACTTAGTACTGACTTAGATAGAATTAGGAATTAGGGTTACACACTTACACAGCCGTACAGCCGCATACGAAGAACGAAGATTAGGAAAAACGAAGATTCAAAAACTACTTATTAGGAATCCAAAGATCCTTCAAGACTCAAGAGGTAATTTACTAATTCGTTAACTACTTTATTTAACAGTTTAGTTTACTTTATTTGTTTGTATGATTGGCATCTCTAATTGAATCTATGTACTATGATTCCCTGTGATAATTATTGTTTGTATGCTTGTAAATCTATGTTTGATAACTTAAAATACAAATTATCTTTAATTATCTTAGAACACTGAACCAGGTCAGATACTCAGATTAACAATTTAACAGATGCAAAAATTAAGGTACATTTCATCTCTACTTGCATCATGAAATTTGGCCTCTTGTGTAACATAAGGTACTCTGTATGCTGGTGTTTTGTTTGTGGTCCATACACTATGAAATAATTATTATCTTTTTCTCTAGAGATGTACCTTGTAATGTATGAAATGTTAGTAGAATTTTGAGCGTAGAAACATGTAGAATATTACTATCTGGACTGGATGCTTAAGCAAATAAGCAGGCCTTGTGTCGTGTTATGTTCATATTTAAATGTGAATATGTATGTTTTTGGAAGAGAATCAGTATCCATTTTCTGGATACTTTTAACCCCTGGCTCTAGATGTTTAACTTTGTACAGAACTGAGATACTATAAGTTCTGGCCATAAATAAACAGAGTTTTCAAATTTACCTTAACTATGTGATTTAGTCCTGTTACTTGCTTCTTTGTAAATTTTGATTGAAGTGCTGTCTTAGTTGTGTTACTAACTGATGCTTATTTTTGTTAGTAGATCAAATTACTTGAACTAGACCTGTAATGGTGCAATGTACTTTGTAATATTGCTGTGTCGGAAGTAGGTAACTGTAAAAGCAAGTGTAGCTGCCTGGACTTTGGCCATTGGGCCACTAGGGTTATTTGTGAACTGATCATTTCATACCCAATTTAAGTTTGTATAGTTGAATGATATTTACTTCTAGAAAGAGCATTTTATTTAAGACATGTATTAAGTATCAACTACATGGTAAGTTTAAGTTTCATTTCCTTAGGAGTACAAGATTTTGGTCCTAAATTAAAATTTTCATTCTGTAGGCAGTACATCTGCCGTTTTTTTCCTCATTCAGCCCCGTTCTCCTGTTGGCTATTGTAAGGTTTCATATTGGCAGACTTGTTAGAACGGAAGCTCCTTAGTTATGTTTATTTATTTATGTTTTTTAACGCTTGATGCCATGTATAAACCAGTTTCTGGGACTACAGAAACGACTTAGAAACGACTTAGATGATTGAGTATCTGGGCCTGACAAATAATTGATAAGCTTGATGACCTTAACCTGTTTTGTACAGTTGTAGCGACGATGTAGACATGATTCCTAGCTCTTTAATGTAACTTTATAAATGGTTACTTAGGCCAGGTTCAAATCTTGCATTCAATTTTCTTCCTGTGCTAACTTGACATTCTTTTTTCTTTTTAAAGCTAATTATTGACGTTCCTTTTTCCGATTGCATACAATTTAGTAATCATCCTATTGAATACAACATTGTACTGTTATTGTTTTTTGGAAAACAATCTTATGCTATATATGTTGTATTTCAGGCCTTGTAATTTGTGAAAATCAAGTATTCAAGTGGTCGTGCAAGGATGAAGGATTCATGCTGGCTGGCGTGGCTGCTGCCTGCTGCAGTGCTGCTGATTGATGAATTATTATTAATGTTTTTTTTATTGATTTTGGTTATTGCTTGTGGACTACTGGACTTTTAGTTCTATTTTTTGGTTGGTTTAAGATTAAGGACTTGAATTGTAATATTTTTTGGTTGTTATTAATACTACTGTACTGAGTCTGATTAAGTGAAATAGTGAATTCAAATTTTCGGGCAAATTTTCGGATTTCGGATATCCGATCCAAAAAAATCGGGTTTCGGGTATATCCGAACCCGATCCGAAATCCGTTGGATCGGGTTTGGATATTAAGTTTCGGGTAATTTTCGGGTTCGGATCGGGTTCGGGTATGGTAAAAAATTTCGGGTTTGGATATGGATACTATCATATCCGAGCCGATCCGACCCGATTGCCATCCCTAAATACTCCCAAAACTAGGTCAAAAATCATACATGTTCTTCGCCAAGACAATCACAGGTTTATAAATAGAGTAGACTGTAGACACTTCATAACCTAGAAACACCTCCATCCTTATCCAAGGTAGACAGAAATTCATGGTTTATTACTAACTATTACGACACATATATACAATCATGCTTATTTAACCGTGCAATGGATGAGACCCCAAAAGGCTTATACAATAATACCCATGTAGCGAGCGTTAGGTCAGTGTATCCCAGACTATAAAAGGCTTAGGTCACTAGGCACAAAGTCCCCTCGTACTTAATAGCTCGAGTATTAAAGAGCTCACCCTAGTTCATTTTGCATATAAATAATTGAAACTTTTGACTCTTTTTTTTCTGCTTTTTTTTTTTCTTTTCTATGCAATCTGGAATGAGAATTCTCAATTCCAACCCTAGACTACTCATATAAATATGAGCCGGCTACTAGCCATTTGTTTCTAGCAATTATTGACAATTATTTACAATTTAGCATGAAATCCCTGTTTTCCCCCAAACTTAGATTTAAATGTTCTAGGCCATCAAGGGAATAACGAAAATTCTAAATATAATCAGGTGATTAAATCTCAAAGCATCCAAACAAGCATGACCTTAACCTAGCCCAAAAGCAAACGATGAGACTATGAAATTATTTTTGTTTCTGAAACACATAAGTCAATTTCATAGAAACTATAAGTCAACCCTCTATTCATCATTACCACACTCAATTAGACACCTACCTACCAATCAGAATTAGCTCGTTCTAAGGGATCATGAAATATGCATGCCATGAAAATGCAACTAGAATGAACTCACATGGTATACGAAACAAAAAAATAGAATGTCCTATATGAAACAAACGTAGATAACACGAACATATATGCATGAATTACAACTACTAATATGCAAAACATGAAATCCTACATGAACACATAATACAACAACAACTACCAATCCCTCAAAACACCCCCAAACTTAAAATATTCAATGTCCGCATTGAATGGAAGTAAATACGAGGGATAGTAGAAAACATACCTACTCGTCCTCATCCTCGGATGAATCAGTATCTGGCGGTGGATAAGGTGTACGAGCTCCATAGACTGGCCACATCCCAAATAACAAGAATACTACAAAACCCACAATTACAAGAACACAAATTCGTAATAAAAATAATATTAGAGAAGAGATAAACCAATTACGAATCAAAGATGTGAACTTGTAATTAATTCCTCTTTAGAATTGAATTTAAATAAATAGAAGAGGAATTGGATTTGTATGTATGGGTGTGTATATATAATGGAGTGATTGGGTGAATAAAAATTTTAATATGAAAAGGAAAAAATTTTGGGTGGGTATGAAATTTGATGTAAGATAGAAATAGGATTTAATAATTTAGAGAAAAAGAATTAGAATAGATGTAGGATTAGAGATAGAAGATGGGGGATTATTATGAAATTAGGAATAGGTTAGGGATGAAAGAATAGGAGTAGAAAAGAATTAGGGTTGAAAGAAAGAAGAAAGAAAAAGAAATTTTTTTTTAATGCAAAACTGCTGAAAAAACTCTGCCATACTAAGCTGTCACGCAGGCGCAGCCCGCGTCACTGATCGATTTTTTTTTTTTTTCAACACTCAAATTTTTATTTTTTTTTACACTAATGCGTGGGTTGCCTCCCGCGAAGCGCATTTGTTTAATGTCGTTAGCCCGACATTTTCATACATAAAATCTTCAATGAGGAGAAAAAGCAAACAGATACACATATCTACGAATTCCTAATATAAGCATATTATGCAAATAAACCTTAGCTTCATTGAAATGTATGAAAACTTTCAAGAACCTATCATGTTCAAGAGACTTGGAAACATCAAAATAGCTAGAAAAGTCGTCAGAATAATCATTATAAGTACGACTCATGTACTCCTCCCAAATCGGATCCTTATACTCTAAAGAAAGATTTTCAATTTCATCAATCTTAACTTCCTTCTCTTTCATAATTGGACACTCATCAATTTTAATCTCGTCTACCAATGTATTAAGCTCAAAATTTTCTAGATTTGGTAGAATTTCAATTGCATCCAAATTATCATTAATGCGCATGGGACAATTATCAACTACACAAGTAGACTCATCAGACACAACATTATCATCAATTGCTAAACAAGAATCATGGCATAGTGGAAAATTGACACAAGGAGGAGTTCGATAACAACCGTCATGCCACACTGCTAGAACTTCCCAAATAAAATTATTTAGTTTAGCATTCTACTCGTACCAAGCTATTGAATCACATGGAATATCATTATCACTAGCAATTTCTAAAGGTGGGTCCTCAAAGTGGTTAAAAACTCCCATCGAAAGTAAAGAAGGATCAGATTGAATTAAACTCGTATCAACATCATTGCACATATATGGATTAAGATCATCATGATATTGATTTTCTAAAGCAAATGAAAAGTCATTGCTAGGGGGATATGGAGCATAAAATGAGTTCTCAGAATAGAACGAATTCACCTGATATGCATTACAATCCTCATAAACATTGAATTGTGGGTAAGGATTGAAGTCTTGATATCGTTCTTGACAGTTGTAGAAATTCTGGGCGTTGTTCCAACCAAAGTTGTACTCCATCTAGTCTCTCTCCTCAAAACCTGTTTAGGTTGTCTACCTAAAAGAACCTGTAGACACACCAAAGAAAGAAAAACAAAAAGAAAGAAAAGAAAAATATATACAAAGATAAAATCCAAGCTACAAGAAACAATTAACTCAAACCCACATCACTGCCTTCCCCGGCAGCGGCGCCAATTTGTTAATAGTATTTTTGTTGTTCGTTCGCAGGGAAGGACTGAATGTAATATCAAGTTCAAGTATCTTCTCTCTTACAATTTAGAAGTGTAAAAGAATGTTTGGTTTGTTTATAAACTAAATTAAACTAATTATCAATCGAGAGTAAAATATATGAGGAAAACAATCCAAGAACTGGGGTTCTTCACTTGGTTTCAATGCACATTCAATATCTATGTGACATCTACGTTCTTACTCTGCTGAAAACAATTCTTCTAATGTTATAATGTTTTCTTCCAAGATACAATATAGTGTCTACAACTACACCTTTATTGTCACTTCCGTGATACAATCAAAGTACAATCATAAACTATTACGCACCAAGAATTATAAGTCTCACAACTCTCCTATTAATCTTCCAATCAAATATTTGAGTTATGTCTGTTAAATCTTGTACTAAAATCGCAACTCCTCTTCCAAGTTATTACAATCCCTAAAATCCAATCAAAGGTTCATGACTCCCCTAATTGTGTTAAGCCCTCAATAACAGATCAGCAAAGCAAGAAAATCACAGATAATTAAACAGGCATGAATACCAAGGAATACTACCCAATTCTCAGATTAGAGAATTAGTTACACATGATTAAAATAACAAAACAAGAATTAATAGAAGAAATCATAATTAGAAGAATATAGAAAAGAAACCTTTTAACTTCAATCTTCAAAGAAAATAATGGTTCTCCAGAAAAAATCCTAAAAGCTGTGTACAAATTGTATCTCTCTAACAATGAACCCCTCTTTTTTTTCCATCCCTAGATGTGTTTATATAGATACTCCTAATCTTGCCCAACAAGCAATTACCTTCTATTACAATTAGAATTTAAAGAAGGTACCAAAACTGCCCAGAATACAATTAGAATTAGAAAAAGGGCAAAACAGTAAATTCATGGCCTTCTTTTATAAGAAAACGTGCGCGACTTTAATTATCACATTCCTTGCACGTGCTTTCTATCCCAGGTTGTAGAAAATCTCTCAAGCTTCACGTGGGCAGTAAGATCGCTGAAAACGGACTTCTAGAACTCCAGATATGGCCAAAACAATATAAGCTGCGCAGCCTTCCCGGAAAATCCGAATTTTAATCAAATAAATCTCCAAAAACAATAGAAGCATCAACTTTAATCAACATTCTCGCAAATCTGCACAACTAAACAAAACACATCAAAACTACAACATCTTGAGTCCAAAACAATCAATTTAAGCCGAACTGAGGCATTCCAAGTGGATATAAAATCCACTTATCAAAACCAAAAGAGCAACAATTGTCTTTAATAGTAAATGAAAAACCCTTCTTGTCCAAACAAGAAATAAAAATAATGTTTCTGCAAATTGCAGGCACGTAATAGCAATTATCAAGTTCTAAAATAAGCCCAGAGGGCAACGATAAATAGTAAGTCCCTACGGCTAAAGCAGCAACCTTTGCTCCATTGCCTACTCGTAGGTCGACCTCTCCCTTTGCCAATGTCCTACTCCTTCGCAGTTCCTGCACATTAATACAAATGTGAGAACCACATCCAGTATCCAATACCCAAGATGTTGAAATAGACAAATTGACTTCTATAACATAAATACCTGAATCAGTAGAAATCTTGACACACTTCATCTTCTTCAGATCCTCCAAGTAGTTAGGACATTCCTCTTCCAGTGACCAGGCTTATTGCAATAGTGACAATCACCCTTGTCAGCCTTCGCGACATCTCCCTTCGGCTTTCCAGCCTTTTTGAAAGAGGGCTTTGAAGTAGCAAGAGCTTTTGATGCAACCTTTTTCTTGCCCTTCCATTTCCCCTTTCCCTTAGCACCTTTCTTGCCCACCATCATTATGGGAGATTTCTCAGGTGCCTTGACCATATTTGCTTCAGTGGTCCTCAGCATGGCCAACAATTCCATAGGAGTCTTATCTTGCTTAGTCATATTAAAAGTCATAATAAACTGAGTATAGTCGCTGTTCAAAGATTGCAAGATTATATCGACTTGAGCCTCTCGCTGAAGCGGGAAACACAAACGAGCAAGGTAATCACAGTACCCAATCATCTTTAGAACATGTGGTCCGACTGGTCCTTTGCCCTGCTTGCATGAGTAGAGTGCTTTGCTCGTGTTGAACTTTTCCACACGAGCCTGTGATTGAAACATCGTTGAAAGATGTTCAAACATAGCATGTGCATTCATATGCAGATGCTGCTTCTGAAGCTCAGCATTCATTGTAGCAAGCATAAGACAAGCCACATCGTTCGCATCATCAATATGCTTCTATAAAGCATTTTGTAGAGCACGAGTGGCATTGGCAACAGGGGCTTCCGGTTGAGGATTATCAATCACATAAGATTTCTTTTCCTGCATGAGAACAATTCTCAAATTCCTAGACCAGTCTAGGAAGTTTGATCCTGTCAGCTTGTCCTTCTCAAGGACTGATCGCACAGAGAAAGTGTTGTTTGTGTTTTGTGCCATTTGTTATCTACAATGATAAAATGCATAAGATAAGTTAGATTGTTACAATAATTATGTTCAAGTGATTATGGTACATTCAACTTAATATACCTCCAACTATTTTTTTATCAATTAATAGCCCTCACTATTAACTCGGAAAGTATATGCGAAACTTTACTTTCTAGTGGGCCAAGATCCATATTTTATTATGTCTTGGGTCAGCGTTGGCCGATACTCCCAAAACACAACTATTTAGGTAGACAACATTTGTCAATTATATCTCGTATATAATTCTTTGATAGTTTGGTGAACAACAATTGCTCTAATTTATCAAATAAATTTTCCGCCAAACCTATGCTTCTAAGTTCTCATTTCACAATCCTATTGTGATAACTTAGTTAAGTTAGACCCAATTGATTAACATGTCGAATATCACATTTATTCTTTCGCACCTAACCACGATAACTAGGAATGCTTTACTTTGGCAAACCAACTCCTAATGATCTAGGCTTTGATGAGTGTTATTCAACTGGAAAGCATCTAATAACTTAATATTTAATTAAGGGATTTTTAATTAAAACGACCATGATCCCATCATAAAGAGATCCCCAATTTTTCCTTGAATTAAATATTTCAAATCATAGTTCGCTGAATTAATAATTTACAGGTAGAAAGGTTAACGCACAAATGGCATTATTGATACCTTTTACCCTTACAAGAAATTAATCTCGTTGTTGACAAAATCATTTCAACCTTGAACTATAATAATTCATATTTAATTACCGTGTTTCATAAACACAGGAATCTCATGATCATTTTGTTTTAATCTTCATCTTAAATCGTTACGGATTTTATCTTGTTTAGCATGGCATGGATGACGTATCTAATACATACATACATTTTACTTAATCTAATTAAGCATGCATATCTATCACTACGCATACATATCATCATATGTAAAGTGCATGAATATAAAATTGTGCTTGGTTATGGCCCAATCCTATATGATCTTTCCAAGCTAATGAAAAAATCTAGGTCAATCTATGGTGGTTAATAAAACTAAATTATTACATAGTTGGTCTTCATAAATACATGTCTTTATGTCTTCTTTGTGTCAACTGCCTTCATCTCCATTGATCCTTCATTGCATGCCTCCAATGAACTTCTTATTACATTGAATATAAAACATAACTATACTAATACAATTACATAAGAACTCGAGTTATATTTGAGATGAACAGTTACAAAGGAAAAAGAAAACGACATGCAAGTCGTATTTATAAAACCAAACCGTAATAATTAAAACCACTAACCTATGGGTCTTAAGGCCATAACCAATCACCATGCTCAATTAACACTTAAGAACATCATAAATCGCATTATCATATCATAATATATCATAATATGTCACAAGCCCAAATTAAAACAAAGCCCTAAACCACGGATCGACCTCCGCGGTGAGGTCGCTGGGGGGTTCGGGGGGCAGCGCGCCAAATTAAAACAAAGCCTTATTCGACAACTAAGGGATTCGACATGTCTAATACTCTATTCGAGAACTCAAGAAGTCAACAAGTCAAAGCATCATTCGAGTTCTCAAATAGTCAATAAGTCAAAGTTCTATTCGATATCTCAAGGACTAAGGAATCTATTCGACATCTCAAGGAATCCACAAGTAAAAGGCCTATTCGATAAGTCAAGGATTCCTGAAGAAAAGGCCTGTTCGAGAAGTGGTTCGATATGTCAAGGATACAATATTCGAGAACTCAGAGTTATCGAATTATCCAATTCTAGTTCTCGAATCAACCACTTGGTCATTTCTCGAATGGGTTCTTGGAGACAAAATGCAGAAGATTGTACAAGTCAGATACCTGCAACAAGCCAAGACACTTTCAGGACCACAGTACTGTAAAGTGTTTTTGGAAAGTCTACAAGAAGCTTAGAGAGTTGTTAATAGGAGACAAGCTGCTAAAGAAGTGGATATGAGCAGATTAAAGAAAAATCAAATTACATGTTGCTTGGACGTTTATGTTGGGTTTCAAGCAATCAAACGCAACGGAAAAAATGCGAAAAATAAAATAAAATTGAAACCCACCGCAAGGATCCATGCGAGAATTGTATATTTAATAGGTAGTTATCAGAAATCAGTACCTTAAAGAGCTTTCCGATGTATGAGAATGAAGAAAGGATTGTTCGATCACCACGTATCCCGCACGAGCGATGTACGCCTCTATGGTATCCACACGAACGCTCTCTTGAAAGAATTGCAGTGTACTAGCACCAAGAACTCGAATTTTCTCCTCTCTTGCTCTCAGTTCTTTTGCTGCTAGGGTTTAGTGTTTTAATGATAATAAAAATGTAACCCTAAAGCAACCACAACATAAGAGTTATATAGGTGGAGATAAAAACGAATTCAACTCTAATCTCTTTAGAGTTTTGTATAAATCCAAATTCTGTTTATTATCATCTTATTAAGTCTTACTTAATAAGCAAACAACTGAATTTCGAATTATCAATAATTCAAATTTTTGTTTCTTTAATTAATCAAGTCTATACTTAATTAATTAACTAACAATTCGATTTATCATCTTAATTTAAATCCGATTATTTAAATTAAATTATCCTTCAAGCGCTCTTGTGTGTGACCCAATAGGTTATTATTATATTGGCAACAATTTTATTTAATAAATAAAATCGTAAACAATGAGCGGCATCTAGTAATACATCATTGTTACCCAAATAATAATAATTAAATCGGTGAATCGATTTCGCCTTTCGTGAACAATGTTCTATGTAATATGATCCCTTTAACCATGATATTATAGATTAAACTGGAGGCATGGAATGTGTCATCCTCGTCATAATTTAATCTTTATTTTCTTGATCGATGAGTAGATTATTCAAACAAATCACTATTTGAGCACGACCATGCATTTCATAGTCTCACTCAAACAAGAGGCCAATAATATCACTCATAGTCTCACTCAAACAAGAGGCCAATAATATATATATATATATATATATATATATATATATTAAGGAGGGTTAAATTCCATCTAGATCATTCACATTTCTCATACGATTCATAATATACCCAAGACTACCTTTATCATTACCCGATTAAAGATAACTTTTGATAGAATCAAAATATATTAATTATCGTATAGAAATGTAATGACTTCAGGTCTAAGGATCATTACATCATTATCACATTTGAGATTCATAATGACACATTTATTCATTCCATGTCGAATCTCATAGTGGGTCTATCCAGTACATCGTACTCATACATGTACCTATGCATTGACTTTAGTATCATCATACTTATGATCAATGAAAAGTGATCATTAGTCAATCAACATACTAGTCTCGATGTATTGTTATTGTCCCAATAACAATAATACTTGACTAGGGATATTTAAGATTATTATACTGTATATTATCTCATAGTTATATAGTTCGTATCAATAATCTAAGGACATTTATTATACTAACAATTATATTGCAGTAAATACTAAGCATAATAAAACATCAATATAATCAAAATAGAACGTAAATGTCAATGACGAAGTTTAAATAAACTGAAATGTATTGCCTCTAGGTCACCTACACTAACAGTTTACTCAAAAAGGGATAGAAAGATTAGAAAGTAATTTTGTCTACCATTACATTTGTAGTAAGTAGGTTGTACACATGTTCTATAACTGTACAACCTCACTTTCTTAGTAGCCAAGGTTTTAAGAACAAGTTTCTCATATCTTAGCTAACATCTCTCTGAGAAAAGTTGAAGCTGAGAATACTAATATTTGTATTCACAGATTGTAGAAAAATCTTTATCTAATTCAACGTTAGATTAAAGTGAGTGATTGTGTTCTTGTGCTTTAATTCAACACATTTATATCTTGTTAAACACAAACACACACTTAGCTACACAAACATAAAACACAGATTCAAACATTCGACTAAAACTGTTCTTAAGGCAAATTCGGAAGAAAGTTTGAAAATACATTCACCCCCCTCTGTATTCTCCTTGTGTGTGTATTTCATACTCAACAAAATACGAAAAGGTTTATGTCAATGATTTAAATCATATACAATGATGTTTTCTACATTGAATAGATCAACGTATGTCTTCTACATTGAATAGGACTAATGTAAAAATTTGAAATTATATTCTCTTGAGATTCTGAATGTTTCCATATGAAAAATAATTATTAAATCATTGCTAAATTAAAGATTATTTTATTAGTTTCACGTGGACTGTAAAATCATTCAAATCTGATTTTTAGATCCCAAGATAGAGCCCAAATAGTAAATATGAATTTTTTTTAATGCTAATAAAAATATAAAAAAATCAATTCTAATACAACCTTTTTTAATTATATCCTTTTCAGATTATGATTTTCTTTTTAAAATTCAATTCTAATACAACTTTTTTCAATTATATCCTTTTTAGATTATAATTTTCTTCTAAAATTCATTTCTAATGCAACCTTTTCTAATTATATCCATTTTAGATTATAATTTTCTCTTTTAATATGATATAATCTTGATCGTCTATTTTTAAAAATATTAGATTCGACGGTTGAGATTATTTTGGTAGTACAGTGACAAAATTATAGATAAGATCCCTCCTACGCTTATTATATATACTAGCCTATAACCCATGCGAAGCACAGTTGCTTATAAACTTTTTAAGTATATTTTATTTAAAATTTTAAGTTGTATAAATGCTTTTATTATTAAAATAATTTTTTATAAATCTCATGAATATAAATATTATGGTAATTATTTATTTTAATTGTTACTCTAAAATGCATGCCTGTATATAAAAATATTACGTAAAAGAAGCTTTTTAAAACTTTTATTTAGTATAAAGAGTGAAATTTATCTAATCAAGTAGACCTTTTTTCAATTTTTATACAAAATTTTCTAAATCGTAAGTGTTTTCCAGATTTTATGTAATTTTTAACTATATAGCGGATGTTTTTATTATTATTTTAATTAAAATATAACTGAAAGAGTATGTAATTGGATATTGATTGGAGTATAACTAAAAAAGTTTGTTATTAAGTAAATTATGTGATTTATTATTTGTAAAATAAAATTTTATACACATTTTATTTTTTATTTTTTGAAAGGTGTTAACAAACTTTTTGGGAAGGTGTTAACCGACTGATCAACCAACCAATTATATCATGTTTTACTTATAATAGTTGTTTTGCTTATAATAGTATAGTATATATTTATTTTATTTTTTATTTTTTTGGAAGGTTGCTCTTTACTTTAATACGGCCCACCTATATTTGGTCCAGTCCAGTGGTCTTATAATTGATATTTATGGCTCTAGCTAGATCAGTACTGTGTGTACGCAACTTGGTTTGGTTCTATAAGTCTGCTAATCAAATAAAGAGTATATCTATTGACGAAGACTAAGATCGAGATCACACGTTCGATTTTTCATTTATTAGTTTGTAGTAATTGGTAAGCTTTCATTATTTTTTATATTAATTAAGAATTCTGCACATCATCGGGATCATATGTTCGATTTTCCGTTTCTTCATTTGAAATATGTAATGCTCGTAGAAAACTTTAGATCATCTGACAGTTTAGGAAAGCAATGCAGGACAGTAATTAATTAAATAAACAGTATACTTAGCAAGCCAACAACATGTTGGTGCAGTGGTTGAGCCACCGGCCTCCTTTGAAGGAGGTCAGGGGTTCGACTCCTGCGTGTGCGTTGTATAGGGGCATGGTCTGCGTACAGCTACCCTCCTCAGACACCACTTTGAATGGTATTATAACTGAGTAAGCTAAGTTTTAGTATACTTAGCAAAAAAACTTTATGCTGGTCTCTCTCAAATTTGTAATCCCCTCCGAGGCCCCAGCGTTGGATTGGAGAGGTGATTTCATCCTCTTTATAACATGTTATTAACTTGTCTAAGGGGTCATTTGTTAACTCTGAATAGAAAATTTTCTGAATGATTAAAAATCTGAACGAATAATAAATCTGAGCATTGGATGAATAATGTTGTTTGATAGATACATTTAAATTTTCTGAATGATAATTATTATTTCTTAATTTAAATTATTACTTATATAAATTAATATTCATGAGAATCGGTTGAATAATATAAACAAAAAATGTATCTCTATAATTTTTTATAAAAAGTTATTGTGTTTGAACATAATAACTCAAAAGTTGAAAAATAGATAAATAATTTTAATAGTTTTGAAAGGTAAAAACTAATTTATGTATAATTTTTTTTTTTATTTAACTTGTTAGACGTAGCTATCGTTGTATAGTAATCCCTTATCTCAATGAATTATTTACGTTTGAGACAGGGATTTCGACACATATTTTACGGCTCTTGTAAAATATAGTATCATAAATTCTTTTAAAATTCTTTTTCTTCTCAATAAAATATAATTTTCAAAAACATAATTTTGTAAAAATATGTTATATAACTATACTTTAAGTTCCTAAAAGATAAAAAATTAAATTACGTTGGAAAAGATCAAAGTACCTAAAAAATAATAAAATAATAAAAAAAACAAAATAATTGCAGGTAATTTGTAGAGTGAATATAAGCATTTTGAACCATCCAACTAGAAATAAAAGCCGGAGTCATCCAGCAATTTTCTAGCAATCATCCAGCTAAATGGGCTTCGTCCAGATTTCAAAAACCACACTCAAACAATCTGAACATAAAACACATAATGGTCCATTTCAGATCCTCTTGTTCAGGGGTTAACAAATGACCCGTAAATGGACATTTTAGTAGTTTGATATTAAATTCGATCAAAAGTAAATATGATTAGAAAAAATCGAATTCGGTTTGACCTTAAATTCAATTAATTGTAACGAATTACCAAATTTGACCTTGTTCGAATATATGCAGTCGTTATAAACAATTCTTACAATTTCAAAGGAGACTAGAGTTATGTACAATCGTTGAGGTCGTTGTCAATTCAAAAATGAAGGTAATTTATGTCTTGTTTTATATGTGAAATGTTTACATTTTTCTTTGTTTCAGTTTTTTTTTTTGAATTTTCTCCAATATAAAGACTGGCAACATTCTCTATGCTTCTTCATAAAATGTGTCATAACTACGATATATAAACATCAACCTCTTATGCACATATTAGAACACAATATGTATATCTGGCAAAAAAAAAAAAAAGAACACAATATGTATGTACTGCATTAACATGTGAGGCCGCAGTAAAGAACAATTCACCTTGATAACAAGTGAAAATATTAATTTTACTTGTTATTGAAAGAATTTCGTAACAATACGAAATCGGAGATTTGCAATTATAAAATCGGGTTTCAGACTACTTTCCCGTAAAAAATTTCTCATCTGAACACGAGTCTATATAATATAACAGGTAGCATGAGTGATGATGCAGCACTGCATTTTGAAGTAGACTAGTGAGGAGGACATTAGGACAATGTCCAAATGATAGTGAATAGGCAATAAAATGGTAGTTGCGCGCAGTGTACTGGGGTTCCTAACAATATACAAGTCGTTGTCAATTATAAGCAAATGCATGTATATAGTCTTGTTTTTTGAAGGAGATGTAGGAAACCATCCAAGCTATAACAGATATTTTTATTTTTATTTTTACTTTTGGAAATAAATGCATCCATAGAAAATCGAAAGTCATAATTTAATTAGCACAAGTTAATATTCCCTCCGTCCAATCCAATTCTTAATACTTTTTTTGTCACTTTCTAGAACATATTTTAAGGTGAATTTTAGAGATAGTTCCATAACTTATTTTTAAAATTTTCTTTTTTGTATAAAAATAGGATTGCTCTATTTTTATAAAAAAAAGAAAAGAAAATTTCAAAAATAAATTATGGAACAATCTTTAAAATTTACCTTAAAATGTGTGTCAGACACCCTATTTTAAAATGTTAACAAATGAGCTGGATGGTGAAAATAAATTTTAAGGGTCATAGGAATTTTGGTAACAATCTATGGCGATAATCAGAAGATTTGGGAGTGTTAATGTCTCTGTCACGTTCCCCTCTAGCTTGTTTAGACTAGAGTCTAGGTGATGCGAATAAGTCACAAGATTAGTGGTGTGTTTGGCTACGACTTAAAATAAATTTTAAATTTTGATAAAAAAAATTTATATAAGTATTTAATGTATGTTTGAAATTCCATAAATTGAAAAAAAAATTAATTTTTACAGAAAAAGTTAATAATCTTTAACTATAACTTAAAATAAGTTGACTTACTATGAAAAATAAGTTTCTCAAACACCCCTTAGATGTACCACGGTTCGGAAAATTGGGAAGGACAAGTATGTCCATGGTGACTATATGAAAAGTGGTTTGGGCATATTTTTGGGATCGTAAAATGTGACGATTCGTAAGAAATTTATCATTATCTGGATAAATGAGATGGAGAGAATAAATGTACACATGCAACCTTACATATATATATAACACATGTGAAAACTGTGCAGTGCCCACTTACATGTGTTTCTGTATATATATAGACCGAGCACCGCATGGTAGTCACGGATACAGGGGTGAGTACGTGAGTTTTTGGACCTTGTTGACGGGCGCGTGCAAAAAAATTAAGAGATGGGGAGGACTCAGTAGACCTGGTAATTCGTTCGTTTCGTGTATTTTCGTGTCGTGTATTTTCGTGTTTCGTGTACATAATGCTAAATCCAAAACCGATCCGTTAAGGATTCGTTTCGTTTCGTGTTCGTGTACCTTCATTTCGTGTACGTTTCGTGTCGTATTTCGTGTAATTTTTGAATAAAAATAAAAACATTTAAATATTAATTTTTTACTAGTCCAGTCTTAAGTCAATATGTCGTTAGGAATGAAATGTGCTTAAGTCTTGTGAAACTAAGATTTGAAACTATTTTGTATTTATCTTATGTAAAAATTATATATAAAATATCATTTTAAAATATGTAATCATATAATTTTAATAAAATTATTTAAATATTTATTTATTTCGTGTATTCTCGTTTCGTGTCGTGTACCCAAGGGTAAACCAAAAACCAACACTAAATTTATCCGTGTAATTTCGTGTTCGTATACTTTCATGTTCGTGTACCGTAAAGGTCAACCCAAACCCGTAATTTTCGTGTCGTTTTCGTGTCGTGTTTTCATGTCGTGTACGAAATTGCCGGCTCTAGGGAGGAGCCCTTGTTCTTCAAAGGTAGGGTTGAACAGAGGTGATTCCAGAAGCAATCCGGCAGCCCATGTGTCCAGCAGCCCATGTGTATGATTAGAAATTAAATTCTACTACCTACTTCACCTAACTACCTACTCCACCTACCATCATTTATTTGCATTTAAGGACCTCATTATTTGCATGTAAGGACCTCTAGCATTAGTATAAATAGGCATGATTAGAGCATTGTAAAATCACCTTGGATTTGAGTAATAAAAGTGAGTTATTTAGAGAATTTTCTCTCTTGTTCCTGAGCCATATTTTGGTATCAGAGCAAGTTTTTAGATCCCGGAGTTGAGTAAAAAAAACAAAAATTCCGGTCACTATTTTGGTCGGAAGTACTGTTCACTATTCACTGTTCACGCCGGAGACGAAGGCACTGTTCATTCCGGAGATGAAGGCACTGGTCATACGGCACTGTTCATACGGTACTGTTCATACGACACTGTTCATATGGCAATGTTCATACGGTACTATTCACTGTTCACAACTACGGTACTATTCACTGTTCACAAATACTGTACTATTCAACTACTCTCTTCACGCCCAATGTCAAGAGAGCCACCACTGTTACCTCACTGTGATTGAACCTCCACATAAGAAAATTTATTTTTCAATATGCCTCCACGAAGACAACCTCTACGAGACGTTGAATTGGCTGACATGCGGAGACAAATTCAGGAACTTCAAGATGCTTTGCAAGCTTAACAAGTCTTGTTAAACGAACGTCAACTAGAAGATGAAGAATATTCCAGTGATTCTTCAACAATTAGAAATCGTCGCCCTCAAAGGTCACAAGTCAGACATGATGACATTAAAGTTGACATTCCTAACTTTGAAGGAAGACTTCAACCAAATGATTTCATCGATTGGCTTCAAACAGTCGAAAGGGTGTTTGAATATAAGGATATTCCCGAAGAAAGAAAGGTGAAGATTATTGCTGTGAAATTAAGGAAACATGCTTTCATTTGGTGGGAAATCTACTTCGAAGTTTTGTTGGTAAAACCTTGAAGCAGTGGGATCTTATTCTGGCTCAAGTTGAATTTGCTTACAATAATTCAACTAATCGGTCCACGGGAAAGTGCCCTTTTGAAGTTGTATATGGCACCCGTCCACTTAGCCCACTTGATTTGACTCCGTCAACCAACAAACAACAATTCAGTTCTGATGCAGATAGTCAAGCGAAGGAAATCAAGAAACTGCATGAACAAGTTCGAGAGCAGATACGGAAACAAAATTCCAGATACAAAAACCAGCGAGACAAACATCGGAAGCAACAGATTTTTAAAGTTGGAGATTTGGTCTCGATTCATCTACGAAAAGAGAGATTTCCTAATCAGTCAAATGCCAAATTGTCACCTAGAGCTGATGGACCATTCAAAGTTGTGCAGAAAATCAATGACAATGCTTACAGTCAACTCCATGGTGAAGGCCAATGGCGTAGTCTTCCAAAAGAAGCAGGTAGATATAAATGTTGTTGCACTATTAATCTCAAAAAATGTCTTTTACTTATTTGGTAACACTAGAAATATACCCGTGCTTCGCACATGGAATAATATAATTATTTTAAAATTATATCTTAAATTTAAAAAAACAATTCCAAAAATATGTTACACTTATTGTAATTATAGTTTTGAACTAAAAATAATAATAATTACTAATTTATATAAAAATGAGTTATTAAAAAAACTTAAAATAAAATATATCCGTGCTTGGCACACGATTTTCTTTAATTTACAAAATTAAGGTAAATTTTGATTAAAATTTTGAATTAGATACTTTTAAAATTAAATAATATCAATATACGGGAAATATATAAAGATTTTCAGTAAAGACATATTTTTATGTAATTTTAAATAATAATTTTTAGATAATTATTGAAGTTTTTAATTTTAGAAGACAAAATTGCACAAATATTTTATTATTTCTAAATATACAAAATGGGAGTATGTGTTTTAGATTAAAATTAAAGGAAAGGATTAAAATAATATTAATAAATTTAACTTTCTTTAATTATTAAAACTTAATTATGCCACTTTTAAACAATTTAGAAGTGACAAAAAATGGCCCTCAACTCACTCAATGAGAATCAACTCTCAACCCTAGCTACACTACAAGAAAAATGGTCATTTATGACGAAAATTTAACACTGAAATCGTCACAATTGATCCCAATTACGACGGAAAAAAATCGTCATTTTTGCTCGAGTCTTAAGTTCGGATTTTCGTCACAAATACAAATTTCGTCATAAATTCAAATTTTCGTCATAAGTTCCAAAATGGGGACCCACTTCCTACAATAAAATAATAAACGAACTTATGACAGAATAAACTGTCATAAATTTATATTTTATGACGGAAAAATCCGTCGTTAGTTAAGTCAACACATTTTTAAAAAAATTGCACCGGAATCTGGAAATTCCAGAAACCGACACCAGAACCGGCATCATAAACTGGACACACCACCACTACCACCATATTAGCCTGTTAAATCCAGAAGGCTTAATCTAGTCGATGACAGACTGAATGGAACTCTTCCAGAAAGCTTGTTATGTGAAAAATTTAACGAGTTCAAGCTTGGTAAATAACCAAGACTATCCGGAATTCCACTCGAAAGAGAATTTCCAGCAAGACTCGTATCATTAAGTGATTTACATAAGCCTAATGACTCTGGTATGGCACCACTGAAAGAGTTATCTTCCAAATGTAAATTGCTCAAGTTTTTCAATTCACCTATTATTGATGGAATTTCACCGGAAAAATTATTCCATCCCAATTCAAATTCCACCAAAGATGAAGCTCCGAAATATGACCTTCAAGGCTGTTATTCGAAACATCAAGTTTTCTAAGACTTGTGAGATTTCCAAAGCCCGCAGGAAAGTTTCCAATAAGTTTATTGTCATAAAGCTCAAGTTGTGAAAGTTTAGAGAGTTTTGTGATTCCAACTCGGATTTTCCCAAACAATAAGTTGTCTGAAATCTCAAGATTTTCGAGAAGAGTAAGGTTTTCGATTTCCTCTGGAATTTGGCCTTCAATACTAGTGTTAGTAAGAAAATAGTTAGAATGAAAAGAAAATTGAATGGTCCAGATCTTGTTAATGCATCCAACGGCTCCCAGTTATTTAAAGAAGCACAATCCATGTGCTCAAGTGGTATCCAATAGTAATGTGACACGTGGCCTAGCATGTATATTATGTATCTGTATTATGTTGTTATAGTACAAGTGGGAGCATCTAACAATAAAAGCGATTGATTGTATCCAATCCGTCGTAAATATTTTTAATTCATTTTCAATTAAATTTTAATTGTTTGGAGATAAATTTAATTAATAAAATAATTATTTTACGACGAATTTCATTTTCGTCGTAAGTTGGGCGCGAAATTACGACAGAATTGAAATTCCGTCATAAGTTGGGCGCGAAAATTGCTTCCATCATAAGTTGGCCGTCATAATTGGCCAAATTTCTTGTAGTGCTAGCCGCCTAAAAAATATTCATATCTACCCATTTCTTTATCAATTAAGTCATTTTTCTTCTCGCAAATTTACTTTTCCTTCTTTCATCCAATTACAATAGTTTTTATTTTTCCTTCAATAATTAGTGAGGATTGTTGATGTAACCAAATTTTTAGGTGTTTTATTTATACTCCTTTTTAAGTGGTTGATATGTTTTTGCTTTTTTTGGTTTGTTGTTTTATCTCTTTGAAAATGATTCAATTGATTTTTTGGAATCTAAAAAGCCCGCATCGATATTGGATTGGTGGTTAAAATCGTAAAAACTCACCTTTCACAACGGAAAATTATTCAAATTATGAGGGCATTTGTTTTTCCAATTTCAGTTGCATGGTGCAAGTGAAAGTTTTGAATATTGGATTACAACTACAAACTATTGTGTGAAAGTCAATTGCGATGCTTAGGATAGTGTAGATTGGATTTTTCTGGAAATCATTGTAATTTTTTTAGTTTAAAAAATATTTTTATTCTGCATGTTAAGCGATCTAGAAACAAAATGATTATTTATTTAACTCTTTTATTTATTTCAACAAGGTTGTATTTTTTTAAGAATTTATCCGGTCGAATCTAGTCTTTACAATTAAATAAATAATATTTTATAAAAAAAACTTAATTATACCATGCTCAGAACTTGTGTACACTTGACCTAGTCTGCAGGTTGCCTAAAATGTCTTGAGTATAACATTAATAGCATAAGAGATTTTTTTAAGGATGCACAAATTGACTTTTGGGTCCAAACTCACTGTTTTAGTACTGTCGTAACATTAATAGCATAAGAAATTCTTTTAAGGATGCACAAATGGACTTTCGGGTCCAAATTCACTGCTGCTGCTGTACAAATCACTTCACTTTCTATATATAATAGAGCAACACAGGGTAAAATGAGCCAATAAACTTCCTGTGAAAGTACAGTTATGCCCTTATAATTTATAAATTTACATGAAATGCCACTCTTTTATTTAAATGGGAAAAAATGAGTTTTTGTGGTGAATCGAACCTAGAACCTCCTCTACACAAGTTATCCTACCAACCACTGTGCTACATGAACTTTTTTGTTTTGAGTTAAAAAATCTTATAAAATTACATGAAATGCCACTCTTTTATTTAAATGGGAAAAAATGAGTTTTTGTGGTGAATCGAACCTAGAACCTCCTCTACACAAGTTATCCTACCAACCACAGTGCTACATGAACTTTTTTGTTTTGAATTAAAAAATCTTTTACATAAACCCGACCTCGCCATTATCTTATTTTTACTATTATTTTAAAAATATTATATTTTAACTTTTACAATATGGTACACATCCATCCATTCTTTCTACATATAATAAGAGAACAAGGGGATTTTTAGGGGTTTTTTGAGCCAATAAATCCTCTATGAAATTACGATTATACCCTTACAAGTTATAAAATTACATGAAATTTCACTCTCTTATTTAAATGGAAAAAATTAGTAAATTTTATTTTTATGGTGAATCGTACCTAGAACCTCCTCTACACAATTTATTCTACTAACCTTTGTGCTGCATGGACTTTATTATTTTGAATTAATAAACCTTTTACACAAACCCGACCTCTCCGTTATCTTATTTTTAGTATTATTTCAATTTTTTAGTAAAAATAATGGTGACTCATATTATTTTAAAAATATTATATTTTAGGTTTCACAATATGGTACACAATCTATCTATTACTATAAATTAAACCACAACATAAGTGCAAAAAGTGTCATTTTAATGGTTGTGAACTTACGATAATATTTCTATATGTTTAAAAATTACAAAAGCACCATCCCTTTAATATTTATGCAAACAATATATGAAATTATGTTGGTATTGGGAATCAGCCCTCTCGTAATTTCGGATTATAATTCTATGCGACTTATATATCTTGATGAGATATTTAAAGAAATAAATATTAAGGAGCGTACTAATTTTATCTGGAAAGTATTGTATGATGAGTATTATTCACATTGATGATATGTCTTTTTATCATTGTTCTAAAAGAAATTGTGTTATAACCTATACAATATATTTATATGCTATAAAACATCCTTTTTTATGCTCATTTGATCTATACATAAATTAAAATACTGATATTATAATATGTATGAACATAAAAGGTGCAATTATATTCAAAAATGTCCTTCAATCGTAAAATTATACAGAATTTATAGCAATTACTAGAGGATGACCCGTGCCTCGCACGGGTTATTATGCTAGTTGAATGAATAATTTCGTAAAATGAATAATATTTTATATCATAATATATTCGGAATAGACTTATCAATTTCATCGTATCATGTATTTTTATGTCGTGTACTTTTGTATTTTGTGTATATGAACGTTAAACTCAAACACTATCTATTTAGCGTCCGTGTATTTTCGTATTTACCTTCGTATCGTATACTTTTCGTGTCTTGTTTTCGTTTAATTTTAAATAAAAATAAAATTAAAAAAAATAAAAAAATATTTAATTATTAATATCTTCAATAAATTATTACAAACATGTACTAAACATATATTCACATCATATTTACAAATAACATTGTAAAATTATGTATAATATTATAAATAAATATTAATTTATTTAATATAAATATGTCTTATATAAATATAAATATTTATAATGCATATTTATTTATTTCGTGTATTTATTGTCGTGTGTCATGTACCTAAGAATAAACCTAAAATCGACATTAAATTTTTATCGTATAATCAAAATGCAAACACAAATACTAATTTATCGTATTGTTTGTATCATGTTTTTGTGTCATGTGGTATATTGTTGGGTCTAACTCGAAAGAATATTCATCTACCGGTGAGTTAACATCAGGTGACTCAGAAATCGAGGAAAAATTGGGTGGCTAGTATTTATGCACAAGAATCTTCAAACCCTAGAATGAATCTTAGAATTGAGGTAATAAAGTATATTCGATGAGGAAGTAAAGTATATTCGATGAGGAAGTGTACCTAAACAAGAGAATATTCAATGACTTAAAATCATGTTGAGGCTGCTAAGGTTTTCACTAATCATAATCATTAAGCAAGCAAAAAGAATTGTTAATTTAGTGACAGCTTTCACATAGTGACGTTTAATTTGGAGGGTACCTCTTTCTTAAATACGGTCCACTCACATTTGGTCCAGACCCCTGGATCCTTCCACGACAGCTAACCAGTTATGTAGGATCTGTATTGTATAATGTATATGATGCTCACATAGATCCAATATTAGTCTTCTCTATGTTAAAGTCAACTTGAATTATAAATTATTCCTGTCTTAAAAAAATACGGAGTATTATCTACTTAAATTATTGTTTTAATTGAGAATTCGAATGCTTATAATATTTTCCAATAAGTAATATAGAATTTATATTTTGAAATATTTTATTATAAAGCAAAATCTCAACTTATATATTTTCTTGATATTAATTAATAAAATAATTCGAAAGATCTTGATCGATCCCCAACTGGAATGGCAGTGAGATATATTATTAATGAACAACATCAAAACACATTGACCTTTTTAAAACTAAGTCACGTTTTGGATCTGCATGAATACAAAATTAACATAATATTCGGGGTTAAAACATAAAATAATATAGATGGAAATTAAAGGAGCTCAAGAAAATTCTACTGGGTTATGTTGACTTCAAGAAAAATCACTTAAGTTGGCAGAGTATTATATTTTTAAAGATGAGATTAGAGTTTTAAAAAAAATATACGTTCCATTCAAATTAGTTTATTTGATTTTTGCAAGTCAAATTGATAATTTTTTATTTTAAATTATGTACATTATATGTTAAATATAATTAATGAAAAAATATAATAAAAAATGTCGATAATCTATTATAACTTACATGTTTGATTTATAAAAATAATCCAGTAAGAGAGTTTGAGTGAGATGGAGCACTATAATTAAGTGAGATTCTGCAAGTTGAAAGTCTCGGGATTATTATCTACCGTGGATTAATATATTTGAAACACAGAAGTGCTATTTTTACTAAATGACAGTAATAGAAGTACCTCATATATCAAGATTGTTGTTTTATAGAAGATCTTGAAAATAATATATGTTCTATAAATAAAATATTATAAAATTAATAATTTTATAAAATATGATTTATGTATATTATTATTTCGTGAAAAATATTAAAAATGATACTCGTTTTATTAACAAAATATTGCAAAACTAGTTGTTTTTGTTTTTTTTGCAGAACTTTACAAAATATACATATTTTGCTTGCAAAATATATATTTTTAACGAAATGATGATTTTCATATAACAAGTTTTGCAAAAAAAAATTGCAATATTTTAAATGCAAAACGGAGATGATATCCAACAAAATGATGGTTTTCATCTCTGTTATTGAAATCGGTCGATTTCTGAAAAATTGCTGATAAATCGGCCAAAAATGGGTCAAAAGTTTGGAATCGATTCGGCCGATTTTGCAAAAATTGCCGATAAATCACCGATTTTTCAACCGAATCATCCGATAAATCGTAAATCACTACATCAACCGAATAGTTCCGATTTCCGAAATCTGCAACACTGATTTTCATATAATTGTTCTCTATTATTGAATAATATAAGATGTTGTTAGGAACTATAATTCATAAATTAATTCATAAATTTTTTTATTTAATATTTTGGTTTAGGGAGGTGTTCAGATATTCTTGAGTTTTTCCAATTTTATTTGATCAGTTATACAAACATATGTACAATTTATCTTATGACAGCTGAAAATAATGAATAATATAATATTTTGTTGGGACCATACATGAGTTGGTATTTAATATATAATTCAAAAAGTTAATCAAAATCATTTTATACATTATATATATATATATACATACATACATACATATATATATATATATATATATATATATATATATATTAATCATATTTATTTTGTTACTAGTAAAGTGTATTATTTACAGATAATTTTTGTAGGTTAATCATAATTTTAAAAAATGAAATAGGGATTATTTTTTAACATTATTTAATTTTTTTATTAAATTAAAGTATTTAGAACACCTTCGTCATACATGACCATCTATGTAGTACTTATATTATTTTATTTAAACTTGGATGTTCTAAAAATTCCCCATTCGGTCGATTAATCCTTCATTAATCCTTTACAAGATGCTCAGCCGATTTGATTTTTAAAATTCCCGATTAATCATTATGAACTTCTTAATCGGAGTATTTATAATAAATTAATAAAGCAAAAATAACATATTAATCAAATATGATTATTATTTGCTTTATGATATGATAAATACATATCACTTAATAAATAATTAATTGAATCATAATAATATACTAAATAATATTATAATATTAAAATAAATCGAATTTTTACTCCTATTAATCCCCAATTTAATAATTAATCTTGCAAGGTCCTTTTGTCCAATTTCCATATAACACTGTAATCAAATCAACTGAATATTAGGTGTTTATGGTCTGTGCGCGCGCGGAAGTGTTCACCTAACTTACCGTACCAATAAGGACTTCTGTAAAATCACATGGAGTAATTGACATAAAAAGACCAAGTACAAAACTCAGAAAATGATGCTGATCAAAAATATACTACTTGACTTAAAATGATGCTGATCAAAAATATACTACTTGACTTAAAATATACCATGTACCTAACTTACCGTACCAATAAAGACTTCTGTAAAATCACATGCTGATCACATGGAGAAAATGATGGAGTATATATATATAACCGGAAAAAATCAATTCCAACTTGACTTAAAATTTAATTAATTGTAATCGAATTTAACCTCGGCCAAAATATATGCAATAGTTATAAACAACTCATACATTTTTTTATGAAAATGATTGTATCTGGATATAAAAACACAAACATACGTAAAATAGGACCTGAAACGCAAAAGAAGAGGGAGAGATAGTCACATGGCGTTAAAGTTTGATATGAGTAGGGTGTATGACCGTATTGAGTGGGATTATTTGGAAGCTATGCTGATTTGAATGGGGTATGATACATGGTGGGTTCATTTAATATTGCAATGTGTTTGAGCTGTGTCTTATAGGGTTACTCATGCAAAGCGGGAGGTTGGTCCTATTTTTCCAAAGCGTGGTGTTCGGCAAGGGGACCCGTTATCCCCCTATTTGTTTATTCTATGTGCTGAGGGGTTATCGGCACTGATACGGAGATATGAGCAAAATAATTTAATCCAGGGTGTCAAAGTTTGCAGGCAAGCACCAAGTATCTCTTATATGTTATTTGTTGACGATAGTTACTTATTTTGCAAAGCAAATGAGGAATCAGCAAGAAATATACGGAGGTTATTGCAAACTTTTGAGAAGGGATCAGGTCAGAAGGTTAATGTAGAAAAATCCTCCATCTTTTTCAGTACAAACACGAGCCAGGATAGAAGGGAGCAGGTGGGTCAAATTCTGCAAATGAGGGAGGCTAGAGAATATTGCACGTATTTAGGGCTCCCTAACTTGATGAGAAGAAGTAAAGTGGCTACGTTGGGCTTTCTTAAAGGAAAGGTAAAGCAGAGGGTTTTAAGTTGGGGTGGTAAATTTATATCTCGAGGGGGTAAAGAGATTTTAGTGAAATCAGTTGCACAGTCACTGCCAACATATGCCATGGGTGTTTTTTTACTTCCAGGAGATAACGAAGGATATGGAGCGAACAATTTCAAGATTCTGGTGGAATTCAAAAGCAAGTGATAGTAAGAGTATTCAATATTGGATGAGTTGGTCTCGCTTGAGTAGACATAAATCCTCGGGAGGTATGGGCTTTCGTGACTTTAGAGACTTTAACTTGGCGTTGCTAGCCAAGCAAGGATGGAGATTTCTCACTAAACCAAACTGTCTTGTTAGTAAGGAGTACAAAGCGCGTTACTTTTCAGATGGTAATTTATTGGATGCTACGATTGGTAACAATCCAAGCTATATATGGAGAGAAGTATATGGGAAGCTAAGGGTGTTATTGCTGCAGGATTGAGATGGACAGTGGGGGCTGGAAATTCGATTCAGGTGGTAGGTCAACCGTGATTGCTGGATAATATTAATCCTTATATCACTTCGACCTCTCCTGGTTTATCTAATAGCAAAGTATCAGCTCTGATGGAAGTCAATCACATAAGGTGGGATGAAGATATTCTGACTGATATGTTTAATGAACGGGATCAGCAATGCATAAGAAATATTCCGCTGAGTGAAGATATAGAGGAGGATAGGGTGTATTGGAGTAAGGAGAGTTCAGGCCAGTTTTCAGTTCTTAGTGCCTATAGATTGTTGTAAGCCCAGAAAGGGAGATGGAGACAAGAGGATAATGATAGTTTTTAGCGTAAGGTTTGGAGAAATAAGGCTACACCAAAAGTGTTGAACCTTGTGTGGAGATCATTATCGGGGTGTTTACCAACAAAAGTGATGCTTCAATATAAACACGTCCCAGTGGATTGTCAATGTCCAATCTACATAGGGGGGAGGAAACCATTATTCACGCCTTAATAAGGTGCCCGTTTGCTGTTTAGTGCTCCCAGAGATTCAGTGGAACGAAGTAGATGAGCTATTCCAATGGTGGGAGCAGGTTTTTTTACAGATGTGACAATGAAAAACGAGCAGTAGTTGCCACGGTATGCTGGTCGATATGGAAAGTAAGGAATGAAGTGGTATGGAATAATAGGTATATTCGAGCTTATGTTGTGATTGAAAAAGCTAAACAATATCTTGAACAATGGAGATATGCCCAAAGAAACCTAACAGGTACTCGGTTCCCGAAATTAGTTGAAGGGGACGGAGATAGTTTTTGGGTCAAGCCACAGGAGTCATCAATCAAGATATCAGTGGATGCAGCGACATTTCGGGGTTACAGTTCTTTTGGTGTGGGGCTGGTAGCGAGGGATTCAAAGGGGGAGTTAATTCAGGCGTAAACAGTTTGTAAGTATGGTTCAGTAGATGCTGAGTTTGCTGAAGCCATGGCCATCAAGGAGGCCCTTAGCTGGGTCAAGAGTTTAGCTTGGTAGAACATTGTGATAGAATCGGATTGTTTGGTGGTAGTACAAGCAGTTCGAAGTAAGGCTTCTATGGTGTCTCCTTTTGGACGCGATGTAGAGGACTGTCGTCATCTGATTCAAGAACTAAACACAGTAAAGCTGTTTTTTTATCAAACGGTCTGCTAAAATGGCGGCTAATGAGTTAGCTCGAGTGTCATATTCATATCCAGATCGAGTTTTCAATAGGAGGTCTGTTCCTATTGAAGTAGGGGATGTATTAAGAAGAGATGTCGTTTTAGCTATAAAACTTCTTGTTTGTCAAAAAAAAGAAAAAGAACAGGAGTAATGACGTAGTAGTACTTTTTTTTTTTGCTAAAATGATAAATCATTTCATTTATATAAAATCAGATAATACATCTCAAGAGATAATAAAAACTCATTATGCTTAACCAGTTCATGGATAACAGGATCCATAGAAAATAGATTCTTCCGGAAGCTTAGATAATAAAAAAAAACTTTTATATCCACCAAATAAGACCCCGTGATATACAAAGATATAAGGTTCGAATTCTTTCAATAACATATTAAAATTATTTTTTATAATATTATACTATACTATAAACAAATTAAAAAAAAATAAAAGTAACCCGTGAGCACGGGCTATAAGCTATTATGCATAATATGTGTATCATAGTATATACAAAATCGTATTAGATCGGATGAGTTACATGAAATCCATTCTAGAATTTTATATAGTTTTTTGTAACAAAAAATTGTATATAATCATGTTATATTTAATTTTAATTATTTGTTAGATTCTATAATTATTCACAAGAAAACTTTTTTGGTATGAAAATTGGAATAATACAATTTTTTGTAAAATTTATAGTGTTATTTATTTTTATTTTATAAGGTTATTATTCATATCTATACTATACTATTATAAGTGAAACAGTGTATATTTGGTTGTCGGTTTCGTACTCTTTTTTTTGTCACTCTTTTTGGTCACTTAATAACAATCGTTAGATTTTAAGATAAATAAATGAGAACCGTTGGATCTAATGCTAAAAAAATATTCCTTTTTTAATATTTAAAATATTATTATAGGTTCCAAGTTCGAATCCCACCAACAACGTATCTCTATTAAACATATATGTTATTTTATAAACTACTCTCACGAATTTAAGACCCGTCAACAACATATTATTAATTAAAACACTATCGTTAAAAATATTGTCAAACATGTATTATAATAATTTATTATCTTCTATAATTTATTTTCCTACTAATTAAAATATATATATATCTATACTATTTATTTATATTATACTATTATAAGCGAAACAGGGTATATTTGGGAGTCGGTTTGGCACTCTTTTTTTGGTCACTCTTTTTGTTCACTCAATAACAACCGTTAAATTTTAAGATAAATAAATGAAAACCGTTGGATCTAATGCTAAAAGAATATTCCTTTTTTAATATTTAAAATATTATTATAGGTTCCAAGTTCGAATCACACCAACAACGTATCTCTATTAAACATATATATTATTTTATAAATTACTTTCACGAATTTAAGACCCGTCAACAACATATTATTAATTAAAACACTATCGTTAAAAATACTGTCAAACATGTATTATATTATTTTATTATCTTCTATAATTTATTTTCCTACTAATTAATTAATATATATATATATATATATAAAAATATGGATAAAAAACAAAAAATATTAAAAAAAACATCCGTGCATCACGTGAATAATAAGCTATATAGTAAAAAAAATACACAAAATCTGGAAAACACCTACAATATAGAAAATTTGTATAAAAATCGAAAAACGATCTACATAATTAGATAAATTCACTTTTTCTATTAAATAAAAGTTAAAAAACAATTTTTGTGTAATATTTATATCTATATGTATGTATTTTAAAGTAATAATTCAAAATAAATAATTTTAATAATATTCATATACATGGGATTATAAAGTTAAAAAAATATTTTAATAATACAAATATATATACAATTTAAAACTTTAATAATAAAATGTAATTAAAAAAGTTTACAAGCAACCGTGCATCGCAACAATAACAATGGCTTAAATGAAAATATACATGTACACGGCATTAAGATGCGAGGGCGGAGTAAAGAATAGTTTTACCTTGATAGCAAGTGAAAATAATTATCGTACACTTTTAAAAAACTGCAAAAACAAACAATAAAAACTATTTAAAATACACTAGCTTATAACCCGTGCGAAGCACGGGTTTCTTTTGATAGGTTATAAAATTTATTTAATATTATAATTATGTTTTTATATAATCTTTATTTTTAATAATTTTTTAATTTTAATTTAATATAAATTTATATAATGATATGCATGGTTTGAAATTTATTTTGTAAAATTCTAAATTAAAAATGTCGTTGACAGGTTTTAACTTTGAATTTTTAGTAAATTAATCATATAATATATCTTATTATTAGATCTAACGATTCTTGTTTATTACTAAAAATAATGATTTGAATATATGGTGAGATATTTTTGGGTGTATATTAGTTATCGCAAGATTAATTTTAAATTAAAAAGTAACTTGTTTTAATTACAAAAATTACTACTAAAATAATTACGGAAAGATATGGTGTGATATTTTGGATATATATTAATTATTGTAATATTAGTTTTAAATTAAATGGTAAAGTGTTTCAATTATAAGTAAAATCTTTAGAAAAAATGGGTAATTGAGTTGTTGGAGCTGAAAAAAGAGTCCAAGTAGAAGCTCAATATGGATAAAGGAATTTTAATATGAATATAATTATGTTAACCTTAGTAATTAGCTTTTTAAGTTATTTTTATAATTTAATTATCAGTGAAAACCAAAATAAATGGGATAACCAAACCGAAAACCAAAACTGTTATTCCCAGATTACACACTTGTATAATTGTAGAAGGGGGGGTTGAATACAATTCTTGATATTTATAAATTTCTGATAAGAACTTCAGAAACTTATGAAGAGATAATTTCAATGTAAGATTTAAACACAAACACATATAAAATCAGGTGGTTAATATGCACCACCTGAAGCTTTTATTTGAAGAAAACTCTGTGATACAAAATGTACACAGCTGCCGTTTTACAACTCTTTGCTTCTAAGGATATTCAAGAAACCCTAAGCAAATATGTATGTTTTCTTAACCTACAAAGAGTTACTACACTTGGTTATATATCCCAAGTTTTACAAGTACTACTGGAATAAGATAATACTGATCTAATTCTAGTTGACTTGCTACTACACTCCAAATACACATGTAGCCGAAAGGTTGTCCTTGTGTTCAGACATGTCTCCTGCACCTTTCTTGTATTCATAGTGTAAATGGAATGCTTCTTTCTTCTGTGTTTCCAAAGTATGACTGCCATACTGCTTTTTGTATCTACTATAAACTCATGTGATCTGTCAGTCAAACATGTCCTTATCAACTGCTAATCTCCAGCTAATCATAGAAAACAGTGTCAATGATTATCCGTTGATGATGTATACTCACATCCGTTGATGATGTATAGCGACATCCGTTGATGATGTAAAGAGCAGTATCCGTTGATATTGGGACTTGAGCTGTATCCGTTGATAGAGTGGATTTGAGTTGTATCCGTTGATAGAGTTTAGTCTTCATCCGTTGATACACTTTCACTTAGACAGAATTACATAGCATAGCTTATTTACAATTGGCTACCCTATTCTGCCTATCCGTTGATAGTCAACATGACTGTGGATAAAAACACTATCAACTGATAACATAGAGATACTGCAGTGTGCTACAAAACCTCATCCGTTGATGAGCTACCTGTCAACGGATAGAGTTATAAATCCTCATCCATTGACAGCTACAAAACCTTAAACAATTTGATTGATTGTGAAGTTATCATCAAGTACAACATATTCCTAACAATCTCCCCCAATTTATACTTGATGACAATAAAGCATAAATTCAGGACCTTGATGATAACAAAACATTCCTAAAGATATATAATGAACAATGCATAAATTGTATTAAGCTACAATAATTAAAAAAAAAACTGAAAGTTTGAGAAATTTACAGAGAAGTGCTCCTCTAGACTGAGCAGATTAGGACTGTTTCTTTCCTCTTGTTGGCATCACCCTTGATTTTCCTTCCTTGGCAGAGTTGGACTCAATCTGTATTTGGAGTTGCCTATAGAAGGCATCTTCTTCATCTACCTTTGGATTTAGCTTCTGTTGTAGCCATCTCGGGTATTGAGAACTAGCCTTTGGTAGTTGGTCTTCTAACCTAAAGAATCTCCTGTTACCATCTTCATCCCTGAACTCCATCATCCAGAAAGGTTGGAGGTGGATTTTCTGTCCATTGTATGGGATCTTCATTTTCCTTGGTAGACTTGATGGTGAGTTCCAATCCCTCCTTATTTGTTCTATTTTGTCCAGTATCTCCCCTTTTGCTATCTTGGAGAACCCTGTGTATCTCTTGATTGCAGAGAACACTTTGGTTAAGGTATGATAATTTTCTCCAAGAACCCTTTGTAGTGGCCATGTCCTTTCCGTTCCTCCCTTGTATACAAAGACCAATCTTTCAGGCAAATGTCTATATTTGTCAATTCCTCTTACTTCTGACAATTCATCCAGATAAAGATTCATGTCAGAGTATTCTTCAATATCTGCCTGATAGATAAAATCATCCTTGTTTTCCAAGATTGGCTGCCTGACAATTGCAGGTACCCTAGCAACTTGAATTGGTTCCTTTGAAGGTTGCTTCCTTGGTTTCCTTTTCTTCTGTGTAGGCTTCTGTTGAGGCTTCAGCAAGAATGAAGGAACCTCAATGGAGTCAAGATTCATTGGTTCCTCTTTAGGTACTATAGGCTCACCATGGAAATTTACATCTGGGTTGAATACTTTTACATCAATAGGTTGTGATGAACCAACTGTCTCTTTGTTTTCAGTTTCTGGAGAGACAGGCCTCCTTGCATGTGATTTTAATCTCTTGGATTTGGGGACTGATTTCCCTTTCTTTTTGAATTTGGGGACTTCCTCAGGTTCCCTCAATTCATCCTCTACCTCATCCAATAACTCTTGAGCCAGCCTTGCCTGCTTCTCATCTAAGTTTTCATATTGATATTCAGTGCTTGGTTGAGATTCTCTTAGCAGCCTTGAAGTCTCTTCTCTCTTGGCTTCAACAAATCTAGGATGGCTGTTGGATATGTTTAGAACTTTTCCATTCCTTATGATTACAGCCATCCATTCTCTTACACAACTGTTAGTCTTCTCCTTGAATTCCTTGATTGCCTTACCCATCAACTTCTCTTCATCATCCTTGGGAAATGGAAAGTCCAGTTGTAACTTGTTCTTCCCATTTGCTTTTGGTGGTGAGAAGGGTCTTGATTTGATGTAGGGTTCAAATTTCTTAACATGAGAAGGCTCAGCATCATAGAATGTAGGAGCCACAATTGCTGGAGTGAGCACCTTCAGAATTGTTGTAGATATTGTTGGAGCTGAGGTTTGGCTAGAGAACAGAGTTGATGCAATAGATTGATTGATCAATCTTTCTGTCCTCATTATCCTTTCATAGTTTTCCTCTTTTATCTTTTGGAGAGCTTCAATTTTGGCTAGTTTTTCTTCTTCTGTCAAGTTTGAAAGATCAAACTCTTCAGATAGAGGTTTGGATTTGCTGGGGGAAGCTGTGACAATGAATTCTTGTGGATTGACCACTATGGTAGGCTGCTGCTCCCCCTCACTTGCTGCTTCCCTTCTTTCAGAAATTAAGATTTGACTTGTAGTTGCCACAGCCTCTTCCACTTTCTCCCCCTTTTTGTTAGCATCAAGGGTTTGACTAGAAGTTGGGGCTGCAACTAACTTTTCTAGCAGTTGGGTTTGCAGTTTCTGATGTTGAAGAAATTGCTCCATCTGGGATTCCATCTTTTCCACTCTTGAATTGAGAAGTTGCACAGATTTAGCCAGGTTGTCTTCTTTGAGAAACCTTTGTTGCAACACCCTCTGAGTGGCTGTAGGAGCTAGTTGCTCTAGTTTGGAATCCACAGAGATCTTCACATCCTTGATGTCTTGTTTGACCTCCTCTAAGTTGGATCTCTGAATCACCATCTGCATTTTTTGTAACTTTAGGGAGTCAATTGCCTGTTGAAGAACAACCTTTCTCTGTGGATCTGCTTCTGGGTGCTCAGCCAGGGCAGATTTATATTGCCTTATGATTTCCATATCAAGTTGATGATAGGTGTAGCTTTGAGCAAATGCAAAATCATGAATACTGCTACCACCTTCATCTTCAGAGCTCTGGCTGTCTTCATCTTCAGAATTGTCAAATTCATCACTCTCAGCAGTGGTTGGCAGAGCTGCTATAGATTCCTTAGCTCTAAGTAGAGATTGTGAGGTGTGCACTAGGTGCATTGCCTCCTCTGCTTCCACATTGCCCTGTTGTGCCAGAATTTGATAGGCAGGAACAGGGTGAGTAAAGGTTTCAGCATCCAAAGAAATGGAGTCAATCATGGACTGATATTCTCTTTGAAATTCCATTTCCTTGGATGCATCCTCAACCCTCATTGACTCACTAGCAATTGCTGCTTCTTCCATCCTTATCTCTCCTGTAGTCCCTTCTCTCCCCTCATCTCTCTTTTCTTGCATCAAGGGCTCCCCTTGGCTCACACCTCTCACACCCTCACCTTCACCTACTAAGGTGGAACTCTCAAACTCTCCTTTTGCCTGACCGGAAGAAATGGCCAGCCTCTCATTATTTATCTCTCCTTTTGCCTGCTCACAAGGCAGCCTCTCACTCCCTTCCCTCAAACCTAAAAGTGTTTCAACTACTGAGAACTCCTCTACACTTGACACTGGAATGTCAGATATAGCATTGGTAGAGTGAGTTATCAACGGATAAGGAATATCCGTTGATGGAGTAGTTATAGCTGTCAACGGATGGCTAGATAGAGGCGCATCCGTTGATGGAGAAACACTTGTCAACGGATGAATGATATCCGTTGAGGAAGGAATAATTATATCCGTTGAAGAGAAAACCAACACTGAATCTGTGGAGATTGATTTTAAGTTCGAGGCCACAGTCTGTGTTGAGAATTCTGGAAGGGAAGATTGATGGTCCAACAAATCATCTAAAAGATGATGACCACCAATTACAGAGTGGGGCTTCTCCAAGAATCTTAAAGATGGAGAATCAGGAATTGATGTAGATATCATATCCACATCCAGAGATGGAGTTGGTGATGGTGGATTGTAATGTGTGTCGATTTGAAGATTAAGATCAAGGGGCTGTGACTCCACATTTATTGAAGCCACATCAAACTGAGTTTGAGAAGGTACAGTTTCCTGTACAGTGTGTGCACCCTGTGATTCCCCTGTGGTTTTAGATTTCACTATTCTTCCATAGGTTTTTGAGATTGGGCTATATGTGTCCCTAACCCTCTTGTGCAGTGTTCCTTGTGGGGAACTTGATTCAGTAGTCACACTCTGTTGAGAGAGTGTAACAAGAATTTGGCCTGTAGTAACATTAGCAGTCTTTTGAGAGACTGAAATGGTGGTTGCACTCATCTCTCCTTCCTTATCCTTAGGGCTTCTTTGATGTTCACCCTGTCCCTCACCACTCACTACCACCTTCACACTCCCCTCAAGAGGTTTGGTAGATTTTACAACAGGTGTCTTTTGAGAGACACTTGAGGTTTGCTTTTTAGAATGTGGTTTTGGAACTCTGGATTTGGTCACTTTGGTAGGAGCCTGTTTGGTCACAACTACAGACTCCATTGTGACACTAGAAGGCAAAGAAATTTGGGGGTTGGAGATAGGGGTTTCAGAGTTAGAGATAGTTACCTGAACAATTGGTAGATATACCAACTGTACTCCTGCATTGAGGTTCATTCGAATCAGGTCACTTAAGACTCTCTTCTCCTGAACAAAACATTGGAACTTGCTATCCGGGTTAACAATGGATAGTTTATTCTCAGACACATGCAGTGCTAAGAGCATTAAAAATCTAGCAAAGTAGATATTCTTGCTCCTAGTTTCCTTTTTACCCAACTTTGCAGCTATCTCATACATAACTAATGTGCTAAATTATAGAATTTATCATTTAAAAGCATACACATCATTGTTAGCATGGACTGGGTAACAGCATCAAAATTACTAATTTTTCCTGAAAAAGTTTTAATGAAGGCATCACAGAAGTAGCTCCATTCTTTAACCATTCCTTTTCTAGCAATTTTCCCTAAGTTTTCAGTACTAAGGGCATAATTAATAGAATTAAGCATGGCAACAATTTCAGCATCAGTAGGTACTTTCAAACAGTTATTCTCAGGCAATTTTAAACAAGCAGTTATTACATCAGAATTAACCACATAGTTTTTACCCTTTAAAGAAAAAGCAATTGTACCGTCTGTGCCATTGTACTCAGCAGATGTCCACATCTCTTCAATTACCTCGTGGATTAAGGGAGTGGTGGCCGTCATAGCATATGACAGTTTGCATTTCTTCACGAAACTCATCAAAGTGTGGTAAGTTTCTGGAGCATTCACTGTGTCAACAAAGGCCGCGAAATTGTTCTTCTCATAGGTAAACCCAGTGGAGGACATCATCTTAACAATAGGCGCCATTGAAGTGACTGAACTTTGGTTACAGAGAGTTTTAGGGAAGAAGATGCAGTTAACTTTTGATATGCTTGAAAATGAATAAAAGTGAGATGTGAGAGAACAGGTCCGCCTTTTATATTTTTCAAGAATTAAAAATGAAATAATTAAAAGTAATTACTCCATTGGTCAAAAGTAACTGTCAGATAATAAATAAAAAGAGAATAAGTACAGCCATGATTAGATATACACGGTTACTAACGGTTAAAAAAAATGTATTTCAACGGATATAGAATGAACGGTTGAGATACAGTTTATCCGTTGATGACGTGGATAGCCTGTTACCCGTTGACATGCAAAAATCTAGTAATGTGTTTATACTATCAACGGATAAAAGGATATCCGTTGATAAGCTAATTTTGCCTTAGGCAAAATTTCTGCAGAAAATTTTTCTGAAAGTTTTAACTTTCAAGTAAATCAAAACACATTTCCAGCTTCAATTCATCGAAATCAAATATCACTAGAAATTATGACAAGTTAAGCATACCTAGCTCACCTACCAATCTTGTGAATGTGGATTCATCAAGAGGCTTGGTGAAGATATCTGCAAGCTGCATTTCACTTGGCACAAAGTGCATTTCTACTGTACCATTCATCACATGTTCTCTAATGAAGTGGTATTTGATGTCAATGTGCTTGGTTCTCGAATGTTGCACTGGATTCCCTGTGATGGCAATAGCACTTGTGTTGTCACAGAAAATTGGAATCTTCTCAACTTTTAGACCATAGTCAATGAGTTGGTTTCTCATCCATAGAATCTGTGCACAACAGCTTCCAGCCGCAATGTATTCAGCTTCAGCTGTAGAAGTGGAGACTGAGTTTTGTTTCTTACTGAACCATGACACAAGCCTGTTTCCTAGAAATTGACAGGAACCTGTAGTACTTTTCCTATCAACTCTGCAACCTGCATAATCTGCATCTGAATAGCCAGTTAGATCAAAACCAGATTCTCTTGGGTACCAAATGCCAAGGTTTGGTGTTCCCTTGAGATACCTGAAAATTCTTTTAATAGCTATTAAGTGAGACTCTCTAGGATCAGCTTGAAATCTAGCACAAAGACAAGTAGAAAACATTATATCAGGTCTACTAGCTGTTAGGTATAAAAGTGAACCTACCATGCCTCTATAACTTGAGATGTCCACAGACTTTTCCTTAGTATTCAACTCAAGCTTAGTTGCAGTGGCCATAGGTGTTTTAGCAGATGTACAATCCATTAAGTCAAATTTCTTTAAGAGATCATAAATATATTTTGTTTGACTTATGAAAATGCCCTCATTAACTTGCTTTACTTGTAGGCCAAGAAAGTAAGTTAATTCACCCATCATACTCATTTCATACCTACTTTGCATAAGTTTGGCAAACTTCTTGCAAAGCTTCTCATCTGTAGACCCAAAAATAATATCATCTACATAGATTTGAACAAGTATTGAAGAGCCATTAATAACCCTATGAAATAAGGTTTTATCTACTGTACCTCTAGTGAAGTGGTTCTCCAAAAGAAATTGAGATAAAGTGTCATACCAGGCTCTTGGTGCTTGCTTCAAACCATAAAGTGCTTTCATGAGAAGATATACATATTCTGGAAATTCTGGATCCTCAAAACCAGGAGGTTGATGGACATAGACCTCTTCTTCCAGTTCCCCATTTAGAAAGGCACTTTTGACATCCATCTGATAGACTTTGAAATTGGCATGTGCTGCATAGGCTAGAAAGATTCTTATTGCCTCAAGTCTTGCTACTGGAGCAAAAGTCTCATCAAAATCTATTCCTTCTTCTTGAGAATAGCCCTTTGCCACTAATCTAGCTTTATTCCTCACAATTATGCCATTTTCATCTGTCTTATTCTTGAGAACCCATTTAGTACCTATGACACTTCTATCATCAGGTTTGGGCACAAGTTTCCATACTTTATTTCTTTCAAATTGGTTTAGCTCTTCTTGCATTGCTAACACCCAATCTGGATCTAGAAGGGCATCTTCCACTTTCTTAGGTTCCTCTTGAGACAGGAAGCTACTGTATAGACATTCTGCTTGAGTGGCCCTTCTAGTTTGAACTCTTGAATTTGATTCACCATTGATTAACTCAAATGGATGATTTCTAGTCCATTTTCTTGCAGGTGGAAGATTTGATCTTGATGAGGTTGCTTCATTTCCATGATCATGTTGATTTAGCATTGAATTTTGACCTTGAGAAACTCCCCCTGAGTTTGTTGTCCTTGCTGAGTTATGAAGTTGACTGTCAATGGATGCATCATTTTGCCTGTCGACGGATGCTTGAGAATTTCTGTCAACGGATGCATCTCTAATAGTGTCAACGGATGTTGCAGAATGACTGTCAACGGATGTTCCAGAATGACTATCAACGGATGCTTCATTTTCAGTGTAAGCATCACTTCTAGTTGGTATAACAGCTCTAGGTGGATCTCTGTGGTCATGATCTTCATTCTCCTCATCATCATCATAGTACATTCTTCCTTCACCTTCATTCTCAAATTCCAACTTTTCATGGTAACCTTCATCATTTAGGCCTAGAATCTTTTGATCATCAAACACAACATGTACAGATTCCATAACAATGTTGGTTCTTAGATTGTAGACCTTGTAGGCTTTCCCTGCTGCATATCCAACGAAAATAGCTTCATCTGCCTTTGCTTCAAATTTGCCTAAGTTATCTATGGTTCCTTAGCACAAAACACTTACATCCAAAGACATGTAGAAAAGCTAAAGTTGGTTTCTTGTTGGTTAATAACTGATAAGGAGTCATTCCTCTGGCTTGATTGACCAAGGAAATATTCTGAGTAAAGCATGCAGTGTTGACAGCTTCAGCCCAGAAATAAGTTGGTAACCTTGATTCACTTAACATTGTTCTAGCTGCTTCAATGAGAGTTCTGTTTTTCCTTTCAACAACCCCATTTTGTTGAGGTGTTCTGGCAGCAGAAAACTCATGGACAATTCCATTCTCTTCACAGAAAATCTTCATTGTGGAATTCTTGAATTCAGTACCATTGTCACTTCTGATCCTTTGTACTCTGTCTTCAGAACCATTGTTTAGCATTCTGAGGTGATTGATAATGATTTCACTTGCACAATCCTTGGAGTGCAGGAAGAAAGTCCATGTGAACTTAGAAAAATCATCTACAATCACCAGACAGTATTTCTTCTTTGAAATAGACATGACATTTACTGGACCAAATAAATCCATATGCAGCAATTGAAGAGGCTTAACAATGGATGACTCTGTCTTGCTTTTGAAAGATGATTTCTTTTGTTTCCCTAATTGGCAGGCATCACATAGCCCATCTTTGACAAACTCCAAATGAGGGATTCCTCTAGCAAGATCCTTTCTTACCAAATCATTCATAACTTTAAAATTCAAATGTGACAGCTTCTTATGCCATAGCCAACTCTCATCCTTACTTGCTTTGCTGAAGAGACAAGTAATGGATTCTGAGCATGCTGAATTGAAGTCAGCTATGTAAACATTTCCTTTTCTAAAGCCTGTCAATACCACATTGTTGTCTTCCTTGGCAGAAACAACACAGGCTTCTTTTGTGAACTTTACTTCATAGTCTTTGTCACAAATCTGACTGATACTCAGCAAATTGTGCTTTAAACCTTCAACTAAAGCCACTTCTTCAATGATGACATTGTCTTTTGAAATCAGGCCATATCCCTTAGTATATCCTTTGCTGTCATCTCCAAAGGTAATTCTAGGGCCAGCTCCTTCCTTGAACTCTGTGAGCAGGGTTGAATCTCCTGTCATGTGCCTAGAGCATCCACTGTCTAGGTACCATAGATTCCTTCTGTTTCCCTGCACACATTTCAAAAACAAATCAAGTTGATTTTGGTACCCAAGCTTCCTTGGGTCCTTTCTTGTTAGCCTTTGACTTTGCACTCTTAGCATTCTTCATCTTAGGTATAGATGCTTGAGTAATGGGGTTTGACAAATGCTCATTTGCATGAATATTGGATGCATGCATGTGTGAAAAATTGGCATACATATTATTCATGTTAGGTAGGTTCCATGACATTTGTGGCACATTCATAGATTGAAAGTATGGATTAGACACATATGGCATGTTCACATATGGATTTGAAAAACTAGCATTTTGATACAAACCAGGCATAACAGGAATTGCAGGCATACATGGCATTGGTTGAGGTACATGAACAGGAGCCTTATTGACAATCTTGCAATTAGAAGATAAATGATTGACACTATTACAATTACTACAAGTTTTCCTAGGAGCAAACTTGTCAGGAGAGTAATTGTTTTTCTTGTTGATGCCTATCTTACCATTTCTGTTCTTTTTCTTTTTGCCCTCAATTTCTACCTTTTCATTGTCTGATTTACCAACAGCCTTTTTGTTATGTAAATCACCTGTCTTAGCCTTCCCACTGGATTTGGTTTTGCTGCACTCACCACTAACAAAATTCTTGTTTACTGGACCATACTTGATATCCAGTTTCCTAAGTTCCTTCTTACTAACAGACTTTTTGTTAGTCGACGGATACCTCTCATCCGTTGACGGTTCATCTGTCAACGGATGATCACTATCCGTTGATTCACAAATAGTCTCTAGATCCTCAAGGCCAGGTTCTAGCTCCTTTTTCCTTTGAGTCCAGGTATCCATCACAAATGATTCTATTCCCTGAACTTCTATTATGTTTTGAGAAATATTCCTACAACTTTGAAATTTAGCAATTATCCCTTGTTCTTTTTCAAGCTGGTCTTTTAAAATCAGTTCTCTTTTTAACACAGCTTCAAGTTCACTTTTAGCATTATTGCAATCAACTCTCATTTTCTCAAATTCTAGAAATTGAGATTCTAGAGCAGCATTTCTATCACTTAAAAACAGATTAGACTCTTTAATTCTATTGTTCTCTTTAGTAAGTGATTTAAGAGTAACACTTAAGTGATATAGTTCAGTAGACATTTCATCTATAACACTATTGCATTCCTCTTTAGTGAGCTCAGAGAGATTAGTAGAAAATACCTGATTGCTAGCTGAACTTGCTTCCTGCTCTCCAGAATCAGCCATTAAAGCAAGGTTGACTAACTCAGCATCATCATCAGAATGATTGTCATCAACAGCCCAGTCATACCCTTGGGTCAAGAACGCCTTTCCTTTCTGCCTGAGAAGATCAAAATATTTCTTCTTATAGTCAACAACCTCAGTTGGCTTTCCCTTGTTCTCAGATCTAGGTTTCCTGCATTCACTTATCATATGACCAGCAATCCCACAATTGTAGCATTTAATTTTGGATTTATCCACATAGTTGTTTGTGGAAAAATCCTTGTTAAATGGCTTGGCCATCCCAGAGTTTCTCTTGAATTTCAGCTTAGAGAATCTCCTAGATAGAAAAGCTAAGTGCTCATCTATCTCATCCAATTCATCCTGCTGAAGGGCATTCAATTCCTCAGACACCTTTTCCTTGCTCCTGCTTGATTCTGCTCTACCTTTACAAACCTCCCTGTTTGATGTAGAACTAGCAGTTTCTGTCCTTTCCTCCTTTTGCTCCAAATTGGCAACGAGTGCAACTGACCCACTTTTCTTTTGAGACTTCTCAATCTCTTCATCCTGCTCCATTTCCAGCTCATAGGTCTTTAATGTTCCATAGAGCCTTTCAAGAGTAAATGTCTTGTACTCTTGAGTGTTTCTTAGAGAAACAGTCATTGGCTTCCATTCCTTGGGCAGTGATCTCAGAAATTTGAGATTAGAGTCTTTAACTTGATAGACTCTTCCATACAGTTTCAAACCATTTAGTAGCTTTTGAAATCTACTAAATGTATCATTCAATGTTTCTCCACTCTTAAAGTGAAAATGTTCATACTGTTGGATTAGTAGTTGCATCTTGTTTTCCCTTACCTGTTCTGTTCCTTCACACAGGGTTTGAACAATGTCCCATACTTCCTTGGCGGTAGTGCAGTTAATAACATTGTCAACCATGTATGTTTCTAGACCATTGAACAGAATATTCATGGCCTTTTTGTCTTTGTGGACTTCTGCAATATCTTCAAGACTCCACTCAGAAACAGGTTTGGGAATGAAAGTGTCAGGCACATCATCAGCCAGGCCATCTCTTGTTGCTGTCTTCATTGGAACGTGAGGACCCTTGTCAATGCAATCCACAAAACCCTCATCAATAGACGAGAGATGTAGACGCATTTTTACTTTCCAGTGAAAGTAATTTTCTCTATCAAGAACTGGAATCTTCACTCCATAATCCTTCTTAGACATGTTGGAAGTGTGTTGATTTTTAAACTTCAAATATGTTAGAAGCTTGCTCTGATACCAATTGTTATTCCCAGATTACACACTTGTATAATTGTAGAAGGGGGGGGGGTTGAATACAATTCTTGATATTTATAAATTTCTGATAAGAACTTCAGAAACTTATGAAGAGATAATTGCAATGTAAGATTTAAACACAAACACATATAAAATCAGGTGGTTAATATGCACCACCTGAAGCTTTTATTTGAAGAAAACTCTGTGATACAAAATGTACACAGCTGCCGTTTTACAACTCTTTGCTTCTAAGGATATTCAAGAAACCCTAAGCAAATATGTCTGTTTTCTTAACCTACAAAGAGTTGCTACACTTGGTTATATATCCCAAGTTTTACAAGTACTACTGGAATAAGATAATACTAATCTAATTCTAGTTGACTTGCTACTACACTCCAAATACACATGTAGCCGAAAGGTTGTCCTTGTGTTCAGACATGTCTCCTGCACCTTTCTTGTATTCATAGTGTAAATGGAATGCTTCTTTCTTCTGTGTTTCCAAAGTATGGCTGCCATACTGCTTTTTGTATCTACTATAAACTCATGTGATCTGTCAGTCAAACATGTCCTTATCAACTGCTAATCTCCAGCTAATCATAGAAAACAGTGTCAATGATTATCCGTTGATGATGTATACTGACATCCGTTGATGATGTATAGCGACATCCGTTGATGATGTAAAGAGCAGTATCCGTTGATATTGGGACTTGAGCTGTATCCGTTGATAGAGTGGATTTGAGTTGTATCCGTTGATAGAGTTTAGTCTTCATCCGTTGATACACTTTCACTTAGACAGAATTACATAGCATAGCTTATTTACAATTGGCTACCCTATTCTGCCTATCCGTTGATAGTCAACATGACTGTGGATAAAAACACTATCAACTGATAACATAGAGATACTGCAGTGTGCTACAAAACCTCATCCGTTGATGAGCTACCTGTCAACGGATAGAGTTATAAATCCTCATCCGTTGACAGCTACAAAACCTTAAACAATTTGATTGATTGTGAAGTTATCATCAAGTACAACATATTCCTAACAAAAACTTTCAATGTTTCGGCTTTAATATAATTGTTAACCTTAGTAATTAGCTTTTTAAGTTATTTTATAATTTAATTATCTGTGAAAACCAAAATAAATGGGATAACCAAACCGAAAACCAAAACTTTCAATGTTTCGGCTTTAATATAATAGTATAGATATCTCAACAATTTTTCCGTAAAATTATTCTCATTCGAACACGAGTCTATATATATAATACAACAGGTCACATGAGTGATGCTGCAGTACTCCATTTGAAGTGGACTAGTGAGGACAATAATGTCACGTTGATAGTGAATAGACGATCGTTAAATGTTCAACACAAATAGATAATAATTATTAAATATAATAATATTAAAAATTGTTTATTTCTCATCTACAATTGTTAGATGTTTCTCATCCATAATTTATTAAATTTAGTGGTCATCCACAACCGTCAAATGTTCAACTCAAATAGATCATGATCGTTAAATATAATAATGCTAAAAGTTGTTGTATACAGAGGTTTAAGGTTCGATTCCCACCAATAACATATTAATTTTTATTTACTACTAAAAATTATTATATACGAAGATATAAGGTTCGAATTCTTCCAATAACATATTAAAATTAAATTTTATAATATTATACTATACTATAAACAAATTAAAAAAAATTAAAAGTAACCCGTACTTTGCACGGGTTATAAGCTAGTCATACTATGCTATTATATAAAAGATGAAACATTAAAAGTTTGGTCGGTCGGTACGGTACCTATTGATTTTACTTATTTACCTTTACTTAATTACAGATAAAATCCATCCTACTAATTAATCAATTTACTTTTTCAGATTAAGCATGTAATTTTTTTGTTTTTTTAATAACAAAATAATTTCTTTTTTCAAGTAAAATACAATATCACTTATATTTTATCTATCTAAAATTTTTCCTTTTCTAATCAATTTCCTTTTTCAAGTTAACATATTACCTTTTTTAATTTTCAATAACTAAATAATTTCCTTTAGGTAAAATACAATATCTTTTATATTTTACCTAACTAAAATTTCTCCTTTTTTAAAATACTTTGAATAATTTTGTTTAATAAAATTACATAATTATATTATAATTATTATTAACTAATCAATTATTTTTTCAGCTAAAATACTTTACTTTTTCTTTTTTCTCTAACACAAATCTCTTTTTTCCAATTATATAACGGGCAGTTACATTTTACAGCCAAAACACGTTACCTTTTCTCTAACTAAAATATATTTTTCCTAATTATATCACGGACGATTCTATTTAATAAAAATAAAATAATAATATTTTAATACTAATAATTAACCGATTACCTTTTCAACTAAAACGTATCATCTTTTGTATTTTTTATAATTAAATTCACTTTTTTCTAGAAATATCAAGGGCAACATTAATTTCTCATGTTCTAAAAATATTACAAGCAATTTGAATTAGTAAATAACATAATTAAATTATAATTACTATAAACTAATCAATTACCTTTTTTACCTAAAGCATGTTACCTTTTTAATTTTCAAGTTACCTTTTCTATTGTCCCTAACTAAAATTTTTCTTTTTTCAATTTTAATATTATAAACTACTAATAACATTATATTATAAAGAAAATAAAATAATAATATTATAATACTAGTAATTAACCGATTATCTTTTTCAGTTAAAACATATTACCTTTCTTATATTTTCTAACTAAAATTCCTGTTTTTCTAGAAATATCACGAACAACATTAATTTCTCCTTTTCTAAGAACATTACGAATAATTTTATTTAGTAAAATAGCATAATTAAATTTAATTATTATAAACTAATCAATTACATTTTTCGCCTAAAACAAGTTACCTTTTTAATTTTCTTTAACTAAGACCTCTCTTTTTCCAATTATATCAGGGTGAGATACCAAACTACCCATATTTTCTTTCCATCTACCCAAAATGCCTATATTCAGAAGCATCCGCCCTTTTTACCCACGGGCCACGCATTTTGGAAATGCGTATAGGGTATACGCATTACACAAATGCGTGGCCTTTGACCACGCATGTGTTGGCTGCGTGGAGTGTACAAAATTCAATTTCCAAACACCGTGAACAGTGCACTGTATACGCATGTGCAACATGCGTGGAGTGAGATACGCATGTTGGACATGCGTATATACCACTGTTCATCATCTCTCCCCAGTCGCCGTCGGATACGTTTTTCGACTAAACTTCGATCCCAACCTCCGTTCTTTTCCGGCATCTATCCTTGGCATACTATACATTAAAATGATCGTCTTCCCACGATCTACAAGTCTCTGTTCTTCGTTTTTTGTTTCTTTCCCCGGATTTAAAAGCCCCATTTCGATCCAAATTTTTCGATTTATGTTCTGATTAGCTCAAACACGCCCCTGCTAGGCCAAGAAAACAACAAATGAATGAGGGAAAAGGTAGAGGTTGGTCAGGGTATCGTTTTGATGCCCTCAGATGTGGTGGAGGTTGCCTGGGTACGGTGAACGAAGCCGGCGATCTTTGCTGCGATTTTTCTCTTCGTCTGAGCGCCGGAGAAGCAATTGAAATAATGACGTCAGCTGACGTCAACACGCATCTCCCAGATGCGTTACACCGGATACGCATGTCCAAAATGTATATCCCAGGCAACGCATGACCAGCATGCGTAGTCCGTGGGCAAAAAGGGCAGACTGTTTTGGATATAGGCATTTCGGGCATGTTCCACAAAAAAATGAGGTAGTTTGGGCATTTTCTCATTATATCACGGGCGTTCTATTTAATAAAATAAAATAATTATTTATAATTACTAATAATTAATTGATTACCTTTTTCAACTAAAACCAATCATCTTTTATATATTTTCTAACTAAAATTCCTCATTTTATAGAATATCACGGATAACATTTATATAATTATTAATAAATCATCTCATTTAAAAATTTTAATTTTCAAAATTCATGTTTTAAAAAAGTTAATTCTAATTAATGAAAGTAATTCATGTAATATTAAAAAAAATCCGTGGATCGTACGGGTTTTAAACTAGTTTGTATAATATGTGTATCATAATATATACAAAATCGTATTAGATCGAATGAGTTACATGAAATTCTAGAATCTTATATATTTTTTTGTAACAAAAAAATATGTATAATAATGTTATATTTGATTTTGATTTTTTGTTAGATTCTATAATTATTCACAAGAAAACTTTTTTGGTATGAAAATTGGAATAATACAATTTTTTGTAAAATTTTTTGATGTTATTTATTTTTATTTTATAAGGTTATTATCCATATAACAATAACAATGGCTTAACTGAAAATATACATGTACACAGCATTAAGATGCGAGGGCGCAGTAAAGAATAGTTTTACCTTGATAGCAAGTGAAAATAATTATCGTACACTTTTAAAAAATTGCAAAACAAAATATAAAAACGATTTAAAATACACATCTTGTAAGATTCTACACTTACAATATAATGTATAAAAAACAGAAAAAGAAAGAGAAGAAGTGATATTTGGAGAGGGGGTTCCGGATATTATTTTTAGAACAAGCTCATCTTGTTCCCTTTCTTGTGTTGCCTAAGAGCATCTCCAATGCCATTCCCCATTTTAAATCCCTAAAATATAATAAAATAACCGTTCCCTAAAATATAGGATACCAAAAAACTATTTTACTCCAATGGTATTCTCTATATCGGTTCCCTATAATTCAAAAGTAACATTTAATTAGCATTTTGAAATTTAAAATATATCGATTCCTTATATTTCTAAACTTCTAAAATTCATATCTTTAAATTTATCCATCCAAAATTAGTGATTTATATATGTGTGTGTTCTATAATTCGAGAGCTATCTAGTGATATATAAATTCATCGATTTTGAGCAAAAAAAATTCTGGATAAAATTTTAATTTGACTTCGGTTTTTGAGTTTGGGGATAAATTTGATGATTCTGAATTTAATAGAGATGAAGAAGAGGGTGGGTTGCAGCGGGAAATGACTTGGCAAGAGATAGGGGAGCAATTTCCATTCCCTATTTGTAGGGAACCTCTCTCCTTCCCCTAAAATTTTTTGGTAAGGGGTTGTACCATTGGAGACTGGTTTTTCAGTTTGTTTTCCCTAAATGATGCCACGTAGACAGATATAGGGAAGGGGGGGTGAGCATTGGAGATGCTCTAACAACATCATATATGGGCATTCAAAACACATCCTCCACCCCTAAAATAAACTGACCATTCATTACATAATCAATAGAATTAATGTCTTCATTTGTAACTTGCAAAATAATATTCACACAATTAAATATATAATTGTAACTCCCATCGACATTAATATATTATATATATATATATATATATATATATATATATACAATTTAACTATATTATATTTGATAAATAAAGTCAAATATAACACCTCCCACTAGATGCATTTGTCAAATATTTTCCGTGGCTCCCACCTTTTCTAGAGTCTATAATTTAAGCACGAATTTCCATTATTCATTAGAATAACATTTCATATTTAATGACTCAAATATTTCTAATTCCAATCAAAAATCCAATCCAAACTAATGTGTTTGACAAATACTTTCTCAGAAATACCTTCCATTAAAAAAATTCACAATCTCTAATTTAAACATTATCATTTTCACTTCTTGCAACACATTCATGTTTCTTACTTTCCCAACTTCGGATCCACCATAAATAAATAGGTCTTCCGGAGTTGAACTCTCATTATCTTATCACCTTCGAAATCTGCACCAGAACAATCAATAAATTCAGGCACGTCTGCCTCATAACCAATAAGTGGTGCAATGTACACTTCAAGTACTTCATTATCCTATTCACAACCTCTCACTAGGCTTGATTAGAATTTCTTTCGTATCCATTCACTAGGCCAATTAAATACGCCAAGTCAAGTCAATCGATTACACAACATCGAACTTTCGACTACTTGCGCAAATGATACATTAAGTGCCTTTTTCGCATTAACCGTTTCCTCATTACGAATAGGTTGGCGTCGGACTGCAATTTTGCATCCTAAAACGATTAAGCATTTCACTCGGATACCTTTCTGATTCACACTAAATATTCAAAATATTTAATTCCCTGAACTTATCAGATCTCACTCATATTCTCAACTTTCCCAAGTAGTTCCAACTCAGTTTTGTTGAGCATTCCTTTAGTAATTACCGACAACAATATATCATTAAAATATACCGATAATATTGTAAACAAACTATCACTTTTCAAAATACATACACTATTGTCTAATTCATTCTCGACAAAATTTTCTCAATTTCTGCGTAAAACCTTTTGCAATTGGACATACTTTTAGACACATTTTTCTTAACTTTCCCTTTCAAAAATTCATATACAACCTATGAATTTTCTGTATTGGGGTTGATCACACAACTCCCACACTTGATTCTTTCAAAATTGATTCAAAATCATTTTTCATCATTTTTCTTTGATAATTCTGATTCTTGCAAAAAACAAGATTATGCACTATTCCATTAAATGCCATTATTCAGATCATGATCATAATATCCATTTCGATCTATTTTTTAAAAAAATTTCTCAATATTAAAAAAACTTTAATTGTCATAATTACATAGATGACAACTAAATGTCTTATGTCCTCAAATCAATTTTTTTTATTCCTCGAATATTTCTAAAAATAACTTTCCTATTTTCAATCAATTAACAATTTTTCGATCCATCACACTTCTAGGCGGGTGTCAATGATATTTCACTTTTCAAGGCATTTGCCGTTATTCCTTTTATGAGTTCCTTTAACTCATTCAAATAGTTGCTTGTTAGCAAACTAATATTTCACATGCTCTCTATTCTGAACATCACTTTCCAGATTGTCTCGAAACAATTTATTTCAATCCACAAAGATAAAATCAAATTTTATTTTCTGACTCCAACTAGCAATGTTAGCATTATTCTTTTCTCCTAACAACCAATTCAGGCATAACCAATATATTTACCAATTCCGGTAAAATTTGTATTCTCGTCATTACAAATTTGTTAAAAATTAATCCATTCTGTTTTTCATATTTTTCGAACCGAAAAAATACAGCCAACTCATTATTATTATTTAAGTTCATTTTTGAGCATTACTAGAAATTTCCTCTAGTATAATATCATCTTTTTCAACGCTAATTCACAATTCATATCCAATTATAGTTTAAAAATTTTATACTCTTTTTTAGAGTTTCACTATAAATTTCCTCTAGTTTAGTTCCGTATTTTTTCAATAGTAGTTTTTAATTTATTTGAAAATAATTTATTTCTCATTTTCCGGTTCCACGTAAAACAAATTCCCAACTAGATAATATAAAAACGCAATAAAATTTCCTAACATAAATCAATTAAACTCACAAATAAAGTTAAATTAAAGGCTAACATAAATATGAGCCTGAATCGAAAATATACCCTGAATACATATTATGTACAAACGGGTTATACAAGAAAGTCACAAGGAGTATCATATAAAAATAAAGAAACATGTCACATGGATATATATAAAAATTGAAGCAACTCTACCAAAACTACTGTGCCAAAATTGTGATTTAGAGTCTATGGCTAGAGTTAGTAAGATAAATAATTAAAAAAAAACACGTAAAACAAGCATTCACTTAAGACATGAACGGATAAGATAACAAGTTTAAATGTTTAATATTAACACAACTTTGCACAATATCAAATAAAAATAGTGCGGCAAAAAAAGAGCCAAGTCAATGATAAGGAGCAATGATCGTGTATTGTAAAACAGAAACGAGAACAGGCAATAACAATTAGTCACCGAATCATACAGCAGCAAGAAGCTAAGACAATCACCGAAAATAGGAAGCCTGAAAACAAAATCCAGATTGATGTCACAACCCCACGCCCACGCGGAATCACGTGAACTCATGTGACAAAAACCAAACAAATACATAAAATATAGTTAAACTGATCAAACTAATGGATGTTCAGAGAAAAATAATCCATCGAATGTAAGATTTTACACTTACAATATACTCCTATTGTATAAAGAATAGAAAAAGAAAGAGAAGAAGTGATATTTGGAGAGGGGTTCCGGATATTTGTCCATTTATTACATAATTAATAGAATTAAAGTCTTGATTTGTAACTTACAAAACAATATTCACATAATTAAATACATAATTGTAACTTCCACTGACATTAAAATATTATATATATAGAGACCTACTCCAATAAAAACCAAATTAAAATAAAAACTAGAAACTAAACTCTAATCCAACATTTCAAGCTAATCTAATGACCAAACTAGGAGTATCCAAATACAAAAAGTGTCTAAAATTTTAGGCTCCATTCAGCAAAAAAAAAAAAAAAAAAAATGTTCACTGCTGACATGGCAGTGACGTCGGCGTGAACAGTTTTTTTTTTTTGGCTAAATGAAGCCTAAAATTTTAGACATTTTTTGTGAAGGTGCCCCTAGCGGGATCCTTAGAATAGATGAAATATAATTTATTTAATGTTATTTTCTAGTTTCTATTTAAGACTTGGTTTTTATTTGATACTTTGCCATACATACATATATATATATATATATAGACCTTTGCTCCATACAGAACACTTTATATATATATATATATATATATATATATATATATATATATATATATATATATATAATTTAACTACATTATATTTGACAAATAAAATCAAATATAACACATCTCAACAATTTTTCCCAAAAATTATTCTCATTCGAGCACGAGTCTATATATAATACAATAGGTCACAGGAGTGATGCTGCAGGCTGCAGCACTCCAATTTGAAGTGGACTAGTGAGGACCATGTCACAATGATAGTGGATACACAATAAAATGGTAATTGCAGATTTGCAGTGTACTTGGGTTCTTAACAATCGTTCAAGTCATTGTCAATTAAAAAACAAATGCATGTATTGTCTTGTTTTTTGAAGGAGATATAGGAAACCATCCAAGCTGTAACATTAATTGTAATTTTTATTTGTGGAAATATAGACATCCGTAGAAAATAGAAATTCATTAAGTTAGCACAACCCCGTAAACTAAAACTGAAAAAATTTCAAATGGCTTCATTACAAATTTGACAAAATGTTCACTTTTTTTTTTTTTTTCTAATAAATAAACTTATATGCTTTATAATTAGTATCTGTTCTCATAAATATTGAAAGAATCAAATTAGATCGATAAAAGATAAAGAGGAAATGGACTCTGAGATTGATCTCAGGAAACTTTTCCTGAAATGTTTTAAAAAGTATACTTTAAATCTAATTGGGCCAGCAAGGCTAATTAAAAATCGGTTTTTCTAGTGTGTGCCCAAGGGCACATGCTAAGAATCTGTGTTTGATGAGTTGTCAAATTTTTATTGGTCGAAAGTTCTTTAATAACAATGGACCTTCCTGCATTCACAAAAATTTCCACCAATAAAAATTTGACAACTCATAATTCTTAGCATATGCCCTTGGGGCTTGGGCACACACTAAACAAACCCATTAAAAATTTCTGATTTTACGAAAATGTCCATCTTATAAATATTATGATTTGCATATAATTCCCATGTATCTCAGGGAAATACATCTCTGTGTCCTCAATCTCAAAGATAAATTCTTATGACTTAAATTATCTCACATCCGTAGCTTTAAATTAATTCATAACTGTTTGACAAGTACACTGTAACCACACAATCATGGTGTACTATTTATGTACACATACTACTCCTACAAACTTGGTTTATTTTGTATTCTATTACGTGTATGTACACAAATCACTCGATGTAATTTTAAATACGTATGTTGTGAACGTCTATATATATGGTCCAACGTAGTAGTTTAAAGATGAGAAAGTAGTGAGCTTTTTGTAAAGAAACAAAAAAGTAGTGGAGTAGGAAAATTGTAGTAAAAGAAAATGGGAAGGAGCCCTTGTTGCTCAAAAGTTGGGTTGAACAAAGGAGCATGGACCACTGCTGAGGATAAAATTCTCACTGATTTCATTCATCTTCATGGTGAAGGTGGATGGAGAAACTTGCCCAAAAGAGCAGGTAAGCACATAGATGCACACAAATATTTTTGTATTTTTCGTGCGACGCGAATTTTTCTGGTTGCGTTAGCAATGTACGTGTTCGTGTACCTTAAACTATATATTATATCTGGATGTAGGTTTGAAGAGATGTGGGAAGAGTTGTAGGTTGAGATGGTTGAATTACTTGAGACCGGATATCAAGAGAGGTAACATCTCTGATGATGAAGAAGACCTCATCATTCGCCTTCACAAGCTCCTCGGTAATAGGTATGTATGTACATATTATTAGAGTAAGCTCAACATTTTGTATGTTTGGGATCATGAGATGATGAATTTAACATTAAATTTTTGGTAATAGGTGGTCTCTAATAGCTGGAAGGCTCCCTGGCCGAACAGACAATGAAATCAAGAACTACTGGAACACAACTTTAAGGAAAAAGACTCATGCTAATCACACTACCTCTGCTGTTGCTTCTACAAAGACCCCTACTAAAAAATGCAACACCAAGAAGATCAAGAAATGCAAGAAAAAGCGCGATAAATCGGAGTCAACTAAGCACAATGTCAAGTCCAATGCATCCCATGTTGAGGCCACTCTTGATGGAAGTAGTCAAAAATTGATACCGGATACTAGCACAGAGCCATTTGTTCAACAAACATTAAAAAATAAGGCTATTGATCAATCCCCGGATCTTGTCCCTGGTGTTGACTCAAGCGACATTTGCTTAACGGATTTTCTTAATTACGATTTCTCGGGTTTATTAAGCAGTGATAATCACGAAATGGATAGTGCTTCGCCTTCGTCTTCGTATGAGAAACCTATGATGGAGATACTGGAGGAGTTCTGGAATGCAGAGGAACCGTGTCTGGTTTCTAATTCTAATGTTTATTTTACCTCTTTATCAGACTGTTTAGTAGGGAATTGGTTGGCTTAATATGTTAAAATTGTACAATCTTCCTATGTTTTCATTCTATTCAACTGCCCTGGAATAAATATGTATCATATTTTTAATACTGTTTGTATTTGAGATTCGTTTACAGAAGTTATGTTATTGAGGCACTGCATTTTGTATATGGCCAATTTTATTCACATTAAATCAAATCGGTCACGAAAGCAGGTGAAAAAAGTATCTCGGGAATGGTTTAGTTAAACTTTTTAGAGTGACTGGTCCACAACTCGTCCAGATAAAAATGAGTCCAGGTGAATAGAATTTTAATCAAACAATCTAAATAAGAAAATAATAACTCGTCCAGTTCAACTGGATTCATTCACCCATAAACAAATGGGCCCAAAGATAATGTTAGAAATTGTAAAATTTATAGCGACATTATTCATTCATAAAAATCAAAATTTTTATATATTGATTCAAAAAATAAATTTGATACAGAAATGTAGAGGAATTGGGTATGAAATTGGTTTTGAGGTTGCAACTTGCAACTTGCAAGTAGCTGGTGAAGTGGTTGGCTGCGATTCTGGAATCCAACTCCCTGTCTCACATTTAATTCACGTTTCCTGTTTCTTTGTGATGATTTTGACATCTCCAGAAATGTCATTGAAACACTTAGGTATTTTGTCCTAAAGTCTTTGTCACATTTAGTCGTAGAGAAAATACTAGCGATCTGAAATTTTTCTGTACAAGAAAATTCAAATTATAAATCATCAACAAATTTTGATTCTTTCACTGTAAATATAATATATTTTGCCTGTCATTCGGAAATATTTTATAAATTCATTGTCCAATTCCTAACATCGCTCCCGATTTTATTTATCGATTCGAATATTTTGTTTTATTCCCTAAAGCGAAATTATTTATTTATTCTAAAATATTTTATATGTTTTATTAGTATAAATATATACGATATTTATACTAATAAAACATCTAAAATAAATAATAACGAATCCCAACTATCTAAGCTACCGGTAGCTTAGAGCACTTCCAATGGGATAAACTCTTACCTAAAATTTTAAATAACTTGTTAAAATTGAAAATTATATATAAATGTTAAAAATTCATCATTTCAATGGGCATTCCCCTTATCTAAAATTTTAGTCAATCCTCAATATTTTTTCAATATTGGTCCTATTTATTGAAATTCTACAGATTTGTAGCAAATGCCTTATCATTTTCCGCCCGTTTTCTTTCCATAATTTGACAAAAAAATTAATAATAATAATAATAATAATAATAATAATAATAATAATACTTTTTTTGAAATATAACCAACCATTATAGCAAATTTCCATTGGAGCAAAAACACTTTACAGGTTCAATAAATTTAGCCAACTATAATTTTTTTAAAATTAGCCAATAACGTTGAAGATGCTCTTACAATAGGGTCTATCACGCAATATATAGAGTAAAAATTGTTATAAAAAATCTATCCAAATTCTTTTGGTATTGGTTTATTTTAAATTCAATATATTTAATTTTTGATAGATATACCAAAATAAGTAGGTTTCTAAAATTAATAAAAAAAATCACAAAATAATTTAAAACAAGCACCCACCGGGTGAAAAAGCTTCTCTTCGAACTTTATTAGTTACTGTACATAATATCTACTACAAAATATCTATATTTTTAATTTTTTTTTTAAGTAAACACCAATTAAATTACAAGAATCCAATGAACTTTCCAATAACAATGTCAGACCGATTTGTTGACGTCTTAATTATAAGATCCAACTCAACAACCGATTTATTGCACTCACTCATGCATTCAGTATTATGAGCAAACCCACGTGAGTAAAAAGACTTTAAAATTACGGGATTTTATTTAATTTAGATTAAATTTCCGAGATCTTTAATGTAGATCTAATTTCATGTATGTTTATTCGCCAATATTTTGAATCAATTTTGTTGGTACTATGACACTATAAATAATGCATCTGATGGTCCAAAAATACTGTATTCTCTTTTGTTTTATTACAATCACATCATGTGTAAAAAGCAAATGATCATCCGGCAACGTGAAAAGAACTACTGTAGAAACTAGAAAGCATACAGGCAAGTACGGTACTCTTGCAATGATTTGAATTTTGCAAGTAAAATTCCCACTGTACTCTGCTGTGCTTACTAAAGTTACTGTGACATGAAAATTTATCAATTTCCTGGTTTTAAGCTATTTGTAAAATGTAAAATTTTACAAATTTTATCAAATTTGGGATTAAAATATACATGCTCTTAAAGAGTAATTAAAATGTAAAATTTGAGAAACAAGCTATATATTAATAATTTGAAGAAAAAAAACAGGCCTAATTGTGACCTAGGTCTAAATCTTCAAATATATGATGTAACCACGGAACCAAAAAAATTTTTTGGAGTGAACGAAAATATGTCACAATCTAAATTTTAAAAAATTATATTATGAATTTACGCGTATAAAATTCAAAAATATATGAGATTTATAAAAATATTTTGGAATCATTAAGATGTACTGTAGTATTAGATTATGGGATCACACACTATTTTACATCAATTTTTGTATCAAAAAATAAAGGAAGGTAAGCTTTTGGTAAAAGTTTTGACGGGACCATAGTCACCATGCTGCCTAATTCCGTCCTCGATGTGTGACTTGTAGCAGAAAAAGAAAAAAAGAAAATAGTGTTAGCGTATATATTAAAAAACATAAAATATCCATTACGAAAAATGCAATGGGCTGGATCTGGGTTTGGCAAAGTTTGTAACTTAGCAGTCGTTGGGAATGGGCCGTATACAATGTAACTATTGTTCTTGCTAAATTGCAGAATCTAGTCTAGTTGAATTGTTAAAAACTTTACTCCCTCTGTCCCAACCAATTGTTTACACTTTTCTTTTTGGGACGTCCCAACTAATTCTTTATGTTTTCTAAAATAGTAAGTTTTAACACTATTATACCCACTACTTCAATTATTTTAACAATACTTTACATTATTACACCCACTACCTCACTTATTTTAATAATATCACTATTACACCCACTACTTCACTTATTTTAAAAATAAAATCACTATTACACCCACTACTTCACTTATTTTAATCTTAACTCTTGGTCTCCATGTTAAAAGTAAACGATAATAAATCGTTGGGACGGAGGGAGTATAAGATAAGAGATTAGAGCATCTCCAATCATGTAGAACCCTTAGCTAAAAGTAATTAAAACATACTATAAATAAAAGTTATAGAGATTATGTAAAAAAAAGTCAACTCCAATGGATCATTTCCCTTGTCTATATTTTTAGCCAACCTCCTGATGTTGGCTATATTTGTCGAACCTCTAGAGACCTGTAAGAAGATTCCACATCATCTCTTACCATATTCAAATGATATATTCTATTTATAATAACTCAAAATAATAATAACATACTATATTTAAAAATATAGCCAATCAATATAGCCGGTACCATCGAAGCACAACGCCTTGCAGGTTCAGTAAATTTTACATAATCAGTATTTTCTATTATTTTAACCAATCATTTTAGGCAACCCCATTGGAGATGCTCTTAGGGAGCCTGAGATAGTAAATTCTCTGAGATACATATCTTTTATATGTAAAAATGGGGTGGGCGTTTTAGTAAATTCAAAATTTTTTAATTAGCCTTGCGGGCCCAGTAAAATGTAAAATTATTTTGTATGTATATCAGGAAAAGTTCTTTAAGATATAGGGTCCTTTTTCTCATAAGATAATTCTATGGGCTCAATATTGAGTCATTTAGTGATAAGTTCTTATTTTAAAAATGTAAATTAATAGTAATTTGTAATTATTTATTAAAATTTGATCAAGTTAACAAGAGAACATAAACATATCAGTTAAATGAGACAAGAGATTAACAAAAAATAATAATTTATTTTATGTTAGTAAAAGTTATTGACAAGTTAACTCAGTTGTTACTTAGCTCAAAAATATATACTATACTATTATAAATGAAATAGGGTATATTTCTTTGGTAGTTTGGTACACTTTTTTGGTACACTCAATAGCAACGGTTGGATTTTTAGATAGATTAATGAGAACTGTTGGATGTAATGTTAAAAAAGTATTTTTTTTTAATAATATATAAAACACTCTTATAGATTCAAGTTTCAAATCCCGTCAACAACATATTATTATTAAACCTTAATTTATATCATCTTATAAACTACTCCAAGAAGTTCAAGGTTCGATTCCCCTCAACAACTTATTTCAGTTAAAAATTTATATTATTTATTTTCACCATATTATTATTAAACATTTATATTACTCCCTCCGTCCCACTTATTTTGTCTCATTTTGACTTTTCAAAGTTAAATTCATCGAAATTTAACTTTAAATTTTAATTTACTGTTTTACATTTTTACAAATTTAAAAAACAATTTTAATAATACTACACAAAAATTTTCTTATGATCATTTTTTTGTAATTTATATGTTACTCAATATTTTGATTATTAATCAAAACATGATGAGTTTAATTTTGAAAAGTCAAAATAGGGGAAGATGAAGTATATTATAAACTACTCCAAGAATTTCAAGATTAAATTCCTGTCAAGTGTCAACAACATATTAAATTTTAAAAGTTATTTATCTATTTTCAATATACAAGCAAAACAATATCATTTAGAATACTATCAAATAAATATTATTATCTTCTATAATTTATTTTCTTACTAATTAAAAAGCAAATATTAAAATCATGAATAATAAGATAAAAATATTAAATATTAAAATAAAAATATATAAAATCTTTCGTGCATCGCACGGGTTACAAACTAGTATATAATAGCTAGAACATTAGAATTTTTGGTACCTATTTTTTGGTATTTCCTGAATTTACTTATTTACCTTTCATTATAAAGAAAAATATATACGATATTTATACTATTACTCCTAAAATAAATAATAATATAATATAATTAATGGTAATTAGTCGATCGCCTTTTTTCACATTTACTTTTAATCGAAGATATTACCCTTTATAAACACCAAAAAACATCAATCGTATCATATCTTCCAATCATTAATATTTACTTTGGAATTAAAATACATTACCTTTTTAATTTAAAATTAATTTTACAATCATTAACATATACCCGAAAATATAGCACCATATTTTTTAATTTTTAATAAAATATATTAAAAATCAGTATACGTTGTTTATAATAATGAAACATTAGTATAATCCGTAAACATGAGTATATTGAATTATATTAAATTAAAATGAATTAGTTATATAATAGCCGAAATATTAAAATTTTTGGTACCAATTATTTGGTATATGTTTTTTGCTATTTCGTGAATTTACTTATTTACCCTTCATTATAAAAATATATATATGATATCTATACTATTAAAACACCTAAAATAAATAATAACATATTATAATTAATGGTAATTAGTCGATTGCCTTGTTCACATTTACTTTTAGTTAAACATATTATCTTTAATAAACACCTAAATACATTAATCATATCATATCTAACAATAATTAATATATACCCAAAATATCACATCATATCTTCTAATGACCATTAGATTTTTAGTAAAAAATCAGAATCGTTAGATTTAATGATTAAATATATTATATGATCAGATTAATTTACTAAAATTTTAAGGTTCGAATTCTATCAATGACATATTTATTTAAAATTTTATTATATTAATTTTAAACCATGCATATCATTAATTTAATTTATATTAAATTATTAATATTAAAATTAAAATAAAATCTTGTAAATAATGATTATATAAAAATATAATTATAACATAAAATAAAATTTATTACATATCAAAAGAAATCTGTGCATCGCATAAGCTAGTAATAATATTCAAAATCCCGAAAAGCTGTTTGACAAGTGCACACACAAAAAGAAAAAAAATTAGCACTAAGGTTCCGCGACGGAAAATAGTTTGATTTTGAAAATTTTATTTTGGAAAGACATTTTTTCAGAAATTTTATTTTTGAGATGGTTCGGCCCTGTCCGTTGGAGGCTGGCTGAAGCCCCAGTGAGGAGGGTCGAGAGCCTTTCGATAGTTGGGGTGAGGAGGAGAGGTAGACCGAGGAGGTCGTGGGAAGAGCAGCTAAGGTTGGATTTAAAGGCCTTAAACTTAAATGAGACCATGACCGCTGATAGGTGTTCTTGGAGGCGCCAGATCAGAGTGGTGGATTCTCTTTTAGGGAGCGGCTCTGTGGTTGAGAGCCTAAGAGTTGGGTTGTCTCGGTTAGCTTTATCTTAGAAGTTCGGTTGTTTCGTTCTCATTTCTCGTTTTATTTTCTTCTGTTTTCTAGTTTTGCAGTTTCAGGTAGCTGGGCCAGGTGTCATCTGAGATCTGAGTGTTTTGAAGAACGGAGTAGTCAATCCCCTGGTAGGTAAGCCACATGTGTTCTAAGCCATGGGCTCAGGTATGACCATGAGCCTTTTTTTTTTTAATCTTAGATAACCCTTGTGAATATCACACACTATTAGCTTAATGTGCACTTAGTCGGGGGTCTTCACGGAAACAGCCTCCCTACCGTTAAAAGCAGGGGCATGATCTGCGTACATCTCACCCCCCAGACCCGGCTCTGAGCGGGATATACTGGGTATGTTTGGTTTGGTTTTTATTTTTCAGAAAATATTTTTTTGAAAAATGATTTTTTTTAAAATGTTTTTTTGGAAAATATTTTTCTTAGAAGATATTTTTCCGAAATAAATTTTTCCCCGGAAAATGTCTTTTACAAAAAATAGTCCAATTTTCTTTTCTAAAAAGTTTACTTGAGAAAAAAATTCGGAAAAAATTTTTCGGACAAAATTTCCAGGAATTTTTTCGATCGAGAAATAGTCCAAAAAAAATTTTCAAAGAAATTTTTCTTAGAGAAAAATTTTTGAGAAAAATTTTCTCAGGATTTTTTTGTCAAAAAAATTTACTGAGAATTTATTTTCTCGAGATAAAAGTTCCCAGAATTTTTTTCTGATAAATTTTTCCAAGAATTTTTTTTCGAGAAGTTTTTTTAGCAGCAATTTAGACATAGTACCAGATGAGACCACTCGATTTTCATGGCTTGTTAGTAGTTATTGTTATTCCCAGATTACACACTTGTATAATTGTAGAAGGGGGGGTTGAATACAATTCTTGATATTTATAAATTTCTGATAAGAACTTCAGAAACTTATGAAGAGATAATTGCAATGTAAGAATTAAACGCAAACACATATAAAATCAGGTGGTTAAAATGCACCACCTGAAGCTTTTATTTGAAGAAAACTCTGTGATACAAAATGTACACAGCTGCCGTTTTACAACTCTTTGCTTCTAAAGATATTCAAGAAACCCTAAGCAAATATGTCTGTTTTCTTAACCTACAAAGAGTTGCTACACTTGGTTATATATCCCAAGTTTTACAAGTACTACTGGAATAAGATAATACTAATCTAATTCTAGTTGACTTGCTACTACACTCCAAATACACATGTAGCCGAAAGGTTGTCCTTGTGTTCTGATAAGTGGATTTTATATCCACTTGGATCGCTTAATTTCGGCTTAAATTGATTGTCTTGGGCTCAAGTTGTTGTAGATTTGATGTGTTTTGCTTAGTTGTGCAGGATTACGAGAATGTTGACTAAAGTGGATGCTTTTATAATTTTTTGGGAATTAATTGATTAAAATTCGGATTTTCGAGAAGGGTTGCGCAGTTTACACTGTTTTGGCCATATCTTGAGTTCTAGAAGTCCGTTTTAGGCCCGTAAGCAGTCCACGCGAAGATAACGAGATTTCCCATCATTCTAAGATAGTCCAGAGGTCCAATTACGTGGGGAACGTTCCAGAAAATCTGAAGAAAAGTCAACTTCGAATTTTCCTTACAAAACATAATCAAATTAGGAAACGTATCTTGCAGAAATTCTATTATAATTCTGTTTTGTATTTTCTTGCTGGGCAAGACTTGTATTGCCTATATAAACACATCATACCATTGTAATAGATATAGACATATTATTAGTTATTATTATTGTAACATAGCTTAGATCTGCAAGGGGGAAAAGGAGAGAAGGATTCAACGCTCGTGACAAGCAACGGATCTAGATCTACTTCAGCCTTTGTGTTATTCTGGATTATAGATTTGTTTTCTTAACTCTTTGTTTATTAATATAATTACTTCTTTTATTCATATCTTGTTTTATATCATGTTTTCATCAAAACCCATGACGATGAACGGTTCAATTATGAGCTAATCGTTGTCATGGGATTCTAACGGAGTTATCTATGTAGCTTAGTAGTTTATATGCTTTAAAGATTTATGTGTGGTGAATTCTTGATATCCTCGTATGGTTGTGTTTCATGTATTTAGATGCGTCGCGAACATCTAATTTGTTAATCTCTTGCTAAACGAGAGTGGATCTTGAGATTTAGAACTTGCCATGCTAGCATAGGATAGGTTGATGTTTTAACATCATGATTTGTGGCGTAAATAGAGATATTATGCTGCCCTATGTGATCTAAGTGGATAACTTGTGCTTAAACCTTTATGTTTTCAAATTCTATAGAGATATAGGGTCTAAACGTAATTGGTGTCTACCCATCTTCTATCTCTTTTGTGGATGCATGCGTAGTTTGGTATTAGTATACCGAGAGGTAGCTTTTACTTATTTCGTGTTGTCCGATCAGATATCAAAACCATCACATGTATTGATTAAAGGCTGCGACTCTAAGTGAAGTAGATAATGAAGTTAGAATTCCATGTTTATTCCCATATAAGTAATTTGATTTTAGATCTCATTAGCTAGTTAATTCTTAAATTGCATATTAGTTAAATTTAGTTAATTAAAATCTCAATTAATTATTTGTCTTAGCAGTGAATTAAGATTATACATTGTTGAATAAGTGCATTTACTGAAAAGAACCATAACCTGATCCCTGTGGGAACGAATTTGGACTTAACCTTATATATTACTTGTGACCACGTACGCTTGCGTGATTTTGTGTTAACAAGTTTTTGGCGCCGCTGCCGGGGATCATCGGTGTTTTGTTTAGTTTATGTGCTTGTCATCAGTGGTCGTTAGCGTTCACTGACTCGGATTTCTTACTTAGTTGTTTGTTTCGTGGTGTTTTCAGGTACTTGAACGTGTATGCGAACACGTTTGCAGGCTCGTAAGGAAAAACTGGCAGAAGACGGTTTTGTAGTAGATAATCAGAAAGAGGAACTTGAAACTACTGTAGAGATGGCAGAATTACCAGCAGCAGTCAAGGCTTTGAAGGACTATTCGCAGCCAAAGATCAATGACATACAATCTAGTATTGTCAGGCCAGCTATTGCAGCGAACAACTTTGAGATCAAGCCGAGCATAATTCAGATGGTGCAGAATTCGGTTCAGTTTGGGGGAGCTTCTACGGAGGATCCTAACATGCATATTCGGGACTTTATCGAGATCTGCGACACTTTCAAATTTAATGGTGTGTCGGAGGATGCTATCAAGTTGAGACTTTTCCCATTTTCTTTGAGGGATAAGGCTAAAGGCTGGTTACATTCTCTACCAGCTGGTTCCATTACTACATGGGATGATCTTGCTCAGAAGTTTCTTACTAAATTCTTCCCTATGGCGAAAACTGCAGCAATACGGAACCAGTTAACTCAATTTCAGCAGCAATCTGGCGAATCTTTGTGTGAGGCTTGGGAACGTTACAAGGAGATGCTTCGTAGGTGTCCACATCATGGCATGCCTGATTGGATGGTTATTAATGGTTTTTACAATGGGTTGGGAGTACAGTCTAGACCTTTGCTAGATGCAGCATCAGGTGGAGCTCTGTGGGCTAAGAGCTATGAGGAAGCATATGATCTTATTGAGATGATGGCTGCTAATGAATATCAAAATCCAACCCAGAGGCTTTCTCAAGGTAAGGTAGCAGGTGTTCTTGAAGTTGACACAGCTTCAGCTATTGCAGCTCAGTTGAAAGCTCTTACGATGAAGGTGGATTCTCTTGCTAATTATGGGATTCAGCAGGTGGCTAGTATTTGTGAGCTATGTGCGGGCGCACATGAGACAAGTCAATGTGCTATCTCTTCTGAATCAGCACAGTTCGTTAGTAATTTCCAAAGACCTGCTGCACCAGTCCCAGCCACTTATCATCCGAACAACAGGAATCATCCTAACTTTAGCTGGAGCAACAACCAAAGTGCTCAACAACCTCAGCAGTCTTATCAGCAGTTTCAAAGTCAGGAAGCTAGGCCATTCAATCAAGGCTATCAACAGCAGTATGCTCCAAGGGCACCATATCAACCTCCTGGATTTCAGCAGCAACAACCCCAGGCTCAAGCGGGGCAATCATCTAATGAAAAATCAGAAATGGAGGATATGAGGATGATGTTGAAGAACCTTCAAGCTTCTCAAAAGATCTTGCAAAACCAGATGGGACAGATTACAAGTGCTTTGTTGAACATGCAACAGGGGACTCTTCCTAGTGATACGGAAACAAATCCAGGCAGAAGGGGGAACAAAGAACAGGTTAATGCAGTGACTTTGAGATCAGGAAAGGTTACAGCAGGCCCTCAATCAGCAGCTGAAGAAGATGAAGATGTTCAGAATCAGCAGGTTGAAAAATCTGCAGTGCCAGAAATTGAGAAATCTGATTTAGTGGCTGATCAGCTTGATGGTGAGAAGAGCAAGAAACCTGTTGAAAAGTCTACTCCAGAGCAATCTTCAAAGAATAATCAAATCTATCCTCCTCCTCCGTTTCCTCGACGTGTGCAGAAAAGTCAAGAAATTCAGTTCCAGAAGTTTATGGATGTCTTCAAGAAATTGTCCATTAACATTCCTTTTGTTGAAGCATTGGAGCAGATGCCGAGGTATGCAAAGTTCATGAAGGATATTTTGTCACGAAAGAGAAGGTTGGAAGAATTTGAAACAGTGGCATTAACGGAGGAGTGTAGTGCAGTGCTGCAGCAGAAGTTGCCTCCTAAACTTAAAGATCCAGGAAGTTTTACCATCCCGTGTACTATTGGCAATCTTTCTTTCAGCAAGTGCTTATGTGATTTGGGTGCTAGCATTAATCTCATGCCCTTGTCTGTGTTCAAGCAACTTGGTCTGCCGGAGCCAAAGCCAACCAACATCTCTTTGCAGTTGGCTGATAGGTCAATCACTTATCCTAGGGGCATAGTGGAGGACGTTTTGGTGAAAGTTGATAAGCTCATATTTCCTGCTGACTTCGTTATCTTGGATTTTGAAGAAGACAAGAAGATTCCCATAATCTTGGGAAGGCCTTTTCTAGCTACAGGCCATACTTTGATTGATGTGCAAAAAGGAGAGCTTACAATGAGGGTGCAAGATCAGAGTGTCACCTTTAATGTGTTCAAGGCCATGAAATTTCCAACAGAGGATGAAGAGTGTTGCAGTGTGGAAATAGTTGATACGGGTCAGAAAAAGAAGTTTGATCAGTTGCTGAGCGAGAAATCGGACAGTTCTTCGGTTCGTGATCTTTCGAAAGTAAAGCTTGGAAAACTTCCACCACATTTGAGGTATGTCCTTTTGAATAATGAGCTAGTGATTTTTGAAGAGGGGCATGATAACGTGTTGCGAAGGTGGAAAGCAGATGATAAGGATGAGGAAATTTTTGTTCAACCGGTTGAGTCAGAGAAGCACCTGAGAGGTGTGAAGAAGAAAAAGAAGAAGATTTGGCCATTTGGTAGTAAAATTAGGTTGAAATCTGATGGAAGAGAATTGTGGAAAGCAAGCAATCAAGAGGTCAACGTTCGTATGAATGGTCTATCTGTTGAAGACGGTTCAGTTATTCTTTTGAAACCGCCATGAGTTGAGGAAGTAACGTCAAGCTATTGACGTTAAAGAAGCGCTTCGTGGGAGGCAACCCACGCCTTCGTGAAAAAAAAAAAAAAAAAAAAAAAAAAAAAATTTGTGTGAAAAAAATGAGTGTTGTGAGTGTTATGTGAAAAAAAAAAAAAAAAAAAAAAAAAAAAAAATATTTCGGGCGTGTAACGCAGGTTGCGCCTGCGTTACGCAGGTTGCCCCTGCGTTACTGGATGTCGCGCAGGCTGCGCCTGCGTTACGCAGGCTGCGCCTGCGTGACTGATATTTAGGCAGGCTGCGCCTGCTTCATGCAGGCTGCGCAGGTCAAAAAAAAAAAATTTTTAGTTTTTTATTTTTTTTTTTTTTTATTTTGTTTTTTCTCCTTTCTTTTCTTCCCTTTGTATAAAAAAAAAAAAAAAAAAAAAAAACCAAAACAAAACAAAACAAAAATTCAAACCCAAATTTTATCCTAATCCTATTTTAATTCCAAACCCCCCATATCTCTCTTCTAAAATTCGAAACCTATTCTAATTCTTTTTCTTTAATTCATCAAATCCTATTTCTATCCTACATCAAATTTCATACACACCCATACATACAAATCCAATTCCTCTTCTATTTATTTAAATTCAATTCTAAAGAGGAATTAATTACAAGTTCACCTCTTTGATTCGTAATTGGGTTAAATCTTCTCTAATATTATTACGAATTTGTGTTCTTGTAATTGGGGGTTTTGTAGGATTCTTGTTATTTGGGAGAGGGCTAGTCTATGGAGCTCGTACGCATTATCTTCCACCAGATTCATCCGAGGAGGGTTATGATTCAGCTGGTTAGGTATGTTTTCTACTTTCCCTTGTATTTACTTCCATTCAATGCGGACATTGAATATTTTAAGTTTGGGGGTGGTTTGAGGGATTAGTAGTTGTTGTTGTATATATGTGTTCATGTAGGATATCATGTTTTGCATGCTTAGTAGTAATTCATTCATATTATGTTCGTATTATCTACGTTTGTTTCATGTAGGACATCCTGTTTTTATTTATGTATATCATGTGAGTTCATATTAGTTGCATTGTCATGGCATGCATGTTTCATGATCCCTTAGAACGAGCTAATTCTGATTGGTAGGTAGGTGTCTAATTGAGTGTGATAATGATGAGTAGAGGGTTGATTTATAGTTTCTATGAAATTGACTTGCATGCTTCAGAAACAAAATCTTTTCACAGTCTCGTTGGGTGCTTTTGAGCTAGGTTGAGATCATGCTTGTTTGGATGTTTTGAGATTTAATCACTTGATTATATTTAGAATTTTCATTATTCCCTTGATGGTCTAGAACAATTAAGTCTAAGTTTGGGGGAAAACAGGGATTTCATGCTTAAATTGTAAATAATTGTCAATAATGGCTAGGTGTCAAATGGCTAGTAGCCGGCTCATATTTATATGAGTAGTCTAGGGTTGGAATTGAGAATTCTCATTCCAGATTGCATAGAAAAAAAAAACAGAAAGAAGAAAGAAAAAAAAAGAGAAAAAAAAAAAAGAAAAGAAAAAAATAATGTCAATTGTTTATATGCAAAATTAACCAGGGTGAGCTCTTTAATACTCGAGCAATTAAGTTCTAGGGGACTTTGTGCCTAGTGACCTAAGGCTTTTATAGTCTGGGATCCACTAACCCAACGCTCGCTACATGGGTATTATTGTATAAGCCTTTCGGGGTCTCATCCATTGCACGGTTAAATAAGCATGTTTGTATATTATGTGTCGTAGTTGTTTAGTAATAAAAGCATGAATTTCTGTCTACCTTGGATAAGGATGGAGGTGTTCCTGGGTTATGAAGTGTCTACGGTCTATTCTATTTATAAACCTGTGATTGTCTTGACGAAAAGCATGTATGATTTTTGACCTAGTTTTGGGAGTATTTCTGATGAGCATTGCACACACGCACGTTTCTGTTCATGTATTGTTAGTATACGGGAATTTGGTCGAGCTCTATTTGGATTTAGTTGCATTCTTTGAGATATTTGCTTGCTCGTTGGTTTTGGTTAGTTTGAAGGGGATCGTTGCATTTTTCATTCTAGTTGCATTCATGCATTGCATTGCATTAGGTTGAATGGATTTTGTGGGTACATTCGCTATAGGCCCTCACGAGACCTTACTCGTCCACTAGGGCTGCCTAGGGGTTTAAAGGGCTTGTTGCATATGCCAAATGCAACCGTGATCACCTACGGAAGTGGTACTAGCTAGTTAGTTAGTTGTAATTGTTTATGCTTGAGGACAAGCATCGGTTTAAGTTTGGGGGTGTGATAAGTGGATTTTATATCCACTTGGATCGCTTAATTTCGGCTTAAATTGATTGTCTTGGGCTCAAGTTGTTGTAGATTTGATGTGTTTTGCTTAGTTGTGCAGGATTACGAGAATGTTGACTAAAGTGGATGCTTTTATAATTTTTTGGGAATTAATTGATTAAAATTCGGATTTTCGAGAAGGGTTGCGCAGTTTACACTGTTTTGGCCATATCTTGAGTTCTAGAAGTCCGTTTTAGGCCCGTAAGCAGTCCACGCGAAGATAACGAGATTTCCCATCATTCTAAGATAGTCCAGAGGTCCAATTACGTGGGGAACGTTCCAGAAAATCTGAAGAAAAGTCAACTTCGAATTTTCCTTACAAAACATAATCAAATTAGGAAACGTATCTTGCAGAAATTCTATTATAATTCTGTTTTGTATTTTCTTGCTGGGCAAGACTTGTATTGCCTATATAAACACATCATACCATTGTAATAGATATAGACATATTATTAGTTATTATTATTGTAACATAGCTTAGATCTGCAAGGGGGAAAAGGAGAGAAGGATTCAACGCTCGTGACAAGCAACGGATCTAGATCTACTTCAGCCTTTGTGTTATTCTGGATTATAGATTTGTTTTCTTAACTCTTTGTTTATTAATATAATTACTTCTTTTATTCATATCTTGTTTTATATCATGTTTTCATCAAAACCCATGACGATGAACGGTTCAATTATGAGCTAATCGTTGTCATGGGATTCTAACGGAGTTATCTATGTAGCTTAGTAGTTTATATGCTTTAAAGATTTATGTGTGGTGAATTCTTGATATCCTCGTATGGTTGTGTTTCATGTATTTAGATGCGTCGCGAACATCTAATTTGTTAATCTCTTGCTAAACGAGAGTGGATCTTGAGATTTAGAACTTGCCATGCTAGCATAGGATAGGTTGATGTTTTAACATCATGATTTGTGGCGTAAATAGAGATATTATGCTGCCCTATGTGATCTAAGTGGATAACTTGTGCTTAAACCTTTATGTTTTCAAATTCTATAGAGATATAGGGTCTAAACGTAATTGGTGTCTACCCATCTTCTATCTCTTTTGTGGATGCATGCGTAGTTTGGTATTAGTATACCGAGAGGTAGCTTTTACTTATTTCGTGTTGTCCGATCAGATATCAAAACCATCACATGTATTGATTAAAGGCTGCGACTCTAAGTGAAGTAGATAATGAAGTTAGAATTCCATGTTTATTCCCATATAAGTAATTTGATTTTAGATCTCATTAGCTAGTTAATTCTTAAATTGCATATTAGTTAAATTTAGTTAATTAAAATCTCAATTAATTATTTGTCTTAGCAGTGAATTAAGATTATACATTGTTGAATAAGTGCATTTACTGAAAAGAACCATAACCTGATCCCTGTGGGAACGAATTTGGACTTAACCTTATATATTACTTGTGACCACGTACGCTTGCGTGATTTTGTGTTAACATGTTCAGACATGTCTCCTGCACCTTTCTTGTATTCATAGTGTAAATGGAATGCTTCTTTCTTCTGTGTTTCCAAAGTATGGCTGCCATACTGCTTTTTGTATCTACTTTCAACTCATGTGATCTGTCAGTCAAACATGTCCTTATCAACTGCTAATCTCCAGCTAATCATAGAAATCAGTGTCAATGATTATCCGTTGATGATGTACACTGACATCCGTTGATGATGTATACTGACATCCGTTGATGATGTATAGAGCAGTATCCGTTGATATTGGGACTTGAGCTGTATCCGTTGATAGAGTGGATTTGAGTTGTATCCGTTGATAGAGTTTAGTCTTCATCCGTTGATACACTTTCACTTAGACAGAATTACATAGCATAGCTTATTTACAATTGGCTACCCTATTCTGCCTATCCGTTGATAGTCAACATGACTGTGGATAGAAACACTATCAACTGATAACATAGAGATACTGCAGTGTGCTACAAAACCTCATCCGTTGATGAGCTACCTGTCAACGGATAGAGTTATAAATCCTCATCCGTTGACAGCTACAAAACCTTAAACAATTTGATTGATTGTGAAGTTATCATCAAGTACAATATATTCCTAACAATCTCCCCCAATTTATACTTGATGGCAATAAAGCATAAATTCAGCACCTTGATGATAACAAAACATTCCTAAAGATATATAAAGAACAATACATAAATTGTATTAAGCTACAATAATTAAAAACTGAAAGTTTGAGAAATTTACAGAGAAGTGCTTCTCTAGACTGAGCAGATTAGGACTGTTTCTTTCCTCTTGTTGGCATCACCCTTGATTTTCCTTTCTTGGCAGAGTTGGACTCAATCTTATTTGGAGTTGCCTATAGAAGGCATCTTCTTCATCTACCTTTGGATTTAGCTTCTGTTGTAGCCATCTCAGGTATTGAGAACTAGCCTTTGGTAGTTGGTCTTCTAACCTGAAGAATCTCCTGTTACCATCTTCATCCCTGAACTCCATCATCCAGAAAGGTTGGAGGTGGATTTTCTGTCCATTGTATGGGATCTTCATTTTCCTTGGTAGACTTGATGGTGAGTTCCAATCCCTCCTTATTTGTTCTATTTTGTCCAGTATCTCCCCTTTTGCTATCTTGGAGAACCCTGTATATCTCTTGATTGCAGAGAATACTTTGGTTAAGGTATGATAATTTTCTCCAAGAACCCTTTGTAGTGGCCATGTCCTTTCCGTTCCTCCCTTGTATACAAAGACCAATCTTTCAGGCAAATGTTTATATTTGTCAATTCCTCTTACTTCTGACAATTCATCCAGATAAAGATTCATGTCAGAGTATTCTTCAATATCTGCCTGATAGATAAAATCATCCTTGTTTTCCAAGATTGGCTGCCTGACAATTGCAGGTACCCTAGCAACTTGAATTGGTTCCTTTGAAGGTTGCTTCCTTGGTTTCCTTTTCTTCTGTGTAGGCTTCTGTTGAGGCTTCAGCAAGAATGAAGGAACCTCAATGGAGTCAAGATTCATTGGTTCCTCTTTAGGTACTATAGGCTCACCATGGAAATTTACATCTGGGTTGAATACTTTCACATCAATAGGTTGTGATGAACCAACTGTCTCTTTGTTTTCAGTTTCTGGAGAGACAGGCCTCCTTGCATGTGATTTTAATCTCTTGGATTTGGGGACTGATTTCCCTTTCTTTTTGAATTTGGGGACTTCCTCAGGTTCCCTCAATTCATCCTCTACCTCATCCAATAACTCTTGAGCCAGCCTTGCTTGCTTCTCATCTGAGTTTTCATATAGATATTCAGTGCTTGGTTGAGATTCTCTTAGCAGCCTTGAAGTCTCTTCTCTCTTGGCTTCAACAAATCTAGGATGGCTGTTGGATATGTTTAGAACTTTTCCATTCCTTATGATTACAGCCATCCATTCTCTTACACAACTGTTAGTCTTCTCCTTGAATTCCTTGATTGCCTTACCCATCAACTTCTCTTCATCATCCTTGGGAAATGGAAAGTCCAGTTGTAACTTGTTCTTCCCATTTGCTTTTGGTGGTGAGAAGGGTCTTGATTTGATGTAGGGTTCAAATTCCTTGACATGAGAAGGCTCAGCATCATAGAATGTAGGAGCCACAATTGCTGGAGTGAGCACCTTCAGAATTGTTGTAGATATTGTTGGAGTTGAGGTTTGGCTAGAGAACAGATTTGATGCAATAGATTGATTGATCAATCTTTCTGTCCTCATTATCCTTTCATAGTTTTCTTCTTTCATCTTTTGGAGAGCTTCAATTTTGGCTAGCTTTTCTTCTTCTGTCAAGTTTGAAAGATCAAACTCTTCAGATAGAGGTTTGGATTTGCTGGGGGAAGCTGTGACAATGAATTCTTGTGGATTGACCACTATGGTAGGCTGCTGCTCCCCCTCACTTGCTGCTTCCCTTCTTTCAGAAATTAATATTTGACTTGTAGTTGCCACAGCCTCTTCCACTTTCTCCCCCTTTTTGTTAGCATCAAGGGTTTGACTAGAAGTTGGGGCTGCAACTAACCTTTCTAGCAGTTGGGTTTGCAGTTTCTGATGTTGAAGAAATTGCTCCATCTGGGATTCCATCTTTTCCACTCTTGAAGTGAGAAGTTGTACAGATTTAGCCAGGTTGTCTTCTTTGAGAAACCTTTGTTGCAACACCCTCTGAGTGGCTGTAGGAGCTAGTTGCTCTAGCTTGGAATCCACAGAGATCTTCACATCCTTGATTTCTTGTTTGACCTCCTCTAAATTGGATCTCTGAATCACCATTTGCATCTTTTGTAACTTTAGGGAGTCAATTGCCTGTTGAAGAACAACCTTTCTCTGTGGATCTGCTTCTGGGTGCTCAGCCAGGGCAGATTTATATTGCCTTATGATTTCCATATCAAGTTGATGATAGGTGTAGTTTTGAGCAAATGCAAAATCATGAATACTGCTACCACCTTCATCTTCAGAGCTCTGGCTGTCTTCATCTTCAGAATTGTCAAATTCATCACTCTCAGCAGTGGTTGGCAGAGCTGCTATAGATTCCTTAGCTCTAAGTAGAGATTGTGAGGTGTGCACTAGGTGCATTGCCTCCTCTGCTTCCACATTGCCCTGTTGTGCCAGAATTTGATAGGCAGGAACAGGGTGAGTAAAGGTTTCAGCATCCAAAGAAATGGAGTCAATCATGGACTGATATTCTCTTTGAAATTCCATTTCCTTGGATGCATCCTCAACCCCCATTGACTCACTAGCAATGGCTGCTTCTTCCATCCTTATCTCTCCTGTAGTCCCTTCTCTCCCCTCATCTCTCTTTTCTTGCATCAAGGGCTCCCCTTGGCTCACACCTCTCACACCCTCACCTTCACCTACTAAGGTGGTACTCTCAAACTCTCCTTTTGCCTGACCGGAAGAAATGGCCAGCCTCTCATTATTTATCTCTCCTTTTGCCTGCTCACAAGGCAGCCTCTCACTCCCTTCCCTCAAACCTAAAAGTGTTTCAACTACTGAGAACTCCTCTACACTTGACACTGGAATGTCAGATATAGCAGTGGTAGAGTGAGTTATCAACGGATAAGGAATATCCGTTGATGAAGTAGTTATAGCTGTCAACGGATGGCTAGATAGAGGCGCATCCGTTGATGGAGAAACACTTGTCAACGGATGAAGGATATCCGTTGAGGAAGGAATAATTATATCCGTTGAAGAGAAAACCAACACTGAATCTGTGGAGATTGATTTTAAGTTCGAGGCCACAATCTGTGTTGAGAATTCTGGAAGGGAAGATTGATGGTCCAACAAATCATCTAAAAGATGATGACCACCAATTATAGAGTGGGGCTTCTCCAAGAATCTTAAAGATGGAGAATCAGGAATTGATGTAGATATCATATCCACATCCAGAGAAGGAGTTGGTGATGGTGGATTGTAATGTGTGTCGATTTGAAGATTAAGATCAAGGGGCTGTGACTCCACATTTATTGAAGCCACATCAAACTGAGTTTGAGAAGGTACAGTTTCCTGTACAGTGTGTGCACCCTGTGATTCCCCTGTGGTTTTAGATTTCACTCTTCTTCCATAGGTTTTTGAGATTGGGCTATATGTGTCCCTAACCCTCTTGTGCAGTGTTCCTTGTGGGGAACTTGATTCAGTAGTCACACTCTTTTGGGAGAGTGTAACTAGAATTTGGCCTGTAGTTACATTAGCAGTCTTTTGAGAGACTGAAATGGTGGTTGCACTCATCTCTCCTTCCTTATCCTTAGGGCTTCTTTGATGTTCACCCTGTCCATCACCACTCACTACCACCTTCACACTCCCCTCAAGAGGTTTGGTAGTTTTTACAACAGGTGTCTTTTGAGAGACACTTGAGGTTTGCCTTTTAGAATGTGGTTTTGGAACTCTGGATTTGGTCACTTTGGTAGGAGCCTGTTTGGTCACAACTACAGACTCCATTGTGACACTAGAAGGCAAAGAAATTTGGGGGTTGGAGATAGGGGTTTCAGAGTTAGAGATAGTTACCTGAACAATTGGTAGATATACCAACTGTACTCCTGCATTGAGGTTCATTCGAATCAGGTCACTTAAGACTCTCTTCTCCTGAACAAAACATTGGAACTTGCTATCCGGGTTAGCAATGGATAGCTTATTCTCAGACACATGCAGTGCTAAGAGCATTAAAAATCTAGAAAAGTAGATATTCTTGCTCCTAGTTTCCTTTTTACCCAACTTTGAAGCTATCTCATACATAACTAATGTGCCAAAATTATAGAATTTATCATTTAAAAGCATACACATCATTGTTAGCATGGACTGGGTAACAGCATCAAAATTACTAATTTTTCCTGAAAAAGTTTTAATGAAGGCATCACAGAAGTAGCTCCATTCTTTAACCATTCCTTTTCTAGCAATTTTCCCTAAGTTTTCAGTACTAAGGGCATAATTAATAGAATTAAGCATGGCAACAATTTCAGCATCAGTAGGTACTTTCAGACAGTTATTCTCAGGCAATTTTAAACAAGCAGTTATTACATCAGAATTAACCACATAGTTTTTACCCTTTAAAGAAAAAGCAATTGTACCGTCTGTGCCATTGTACTCAGCAGATGTCCACATTTCTTCAATTACCTCGTGGATTAAGGGAGTGGTAGCCGTCATAGCATATGACAGTTTGCATTTCTTCACGAAACTCATCAAAGTGTGGTAAGCTTCTGGAGCATTCACTGTGTCAACAAAGGCCGCGAAATTGTTCTTCTCATAGGTAAGCCCAGTGGAGGACATCATCTTAACAAAAGGCGCCATTGAAGTGATTGAACTTTGGTTACAGAGAGTTTTAGGGAAGAAGATGCAGTTAACTTTTGATATGCTTGAAAATGAATAAAAGTGAGATGTGAGAGTACAAGTCCGCCTTTTATATTTTTCAAGAATTAAAAATGAAATAATTAAAAGTAATTACTCCATTGGTCAAAAGTAACTGTCAGATAATAAATAAAAAGAGAATAAGTACAGCCATGATTAGATATACACGGTTACCAACGGTTAAAAAAAAAATGTATATCAACGGATATAGAATGAACGGTTGAGATACAGTTTATCCGTTGATGACGTGGATAGCCTGTTACCCATTGACATGCAAAAATCTAGTAATGTGTTTATACTATCAATGGATAAAAGGATATCCGTTGATAAGCTAATTTTGCCTTAGGCAAAATTTCTGCAGAAAATTTTTCTGAAAGTTTTAACTTTCAAGTAAATCAAAACACATTTCCAGCTACAATTCATTGAAATCAAATATCACTAGAAATTATGACAAGTTAAGCATACCTAGCTCACCTACCAATCTTGTGAATGTGGATTCATCAAGAGGCTTGGTGAAGATATCTGCAAGCTGCATTTCACTTGGCACAAAGTGCATTTCTACTGTACCATTCATCACATGTTCTCTAATGAAGTGGTATTTGATGTCAATGTGCTTGGTTCTCGAATGTTGCACTGGATTCCCTGTGATGGCAATAGCACTTGTGTTGTCACAGAAAATTGGAATCTTCTCAACTTTTAGACCATAGTCAATGAGTTGGTTTCTCATCCATAGAATCTGTGCACAACAGCTTCCAGCCGCAATGTACTCAGCTTCAGCTGTAGAAGTGGAGACTGAGTTTTGTTTCTTACTGAACCATGACACAAGCCTGTTTCCTAGAAATTGACAGGAACCTGTAGTACTTTTCCTATCAACTCTGCAACCTGCATAATCTGCATCTGAATAGCCAGTTAGATCAAAACCAGATTCTCTTGGGTACCAAATGCCAAGGTTTGGTGTTCCCTTGAGATACCTGAAAATTCTTTTAATAGCTATTAAGTGAGACTCTCTAGGATCAGCTTGAAATCTAGCACAAAGACAAGTGGAAAACATTATATCAGGTCTACTAGCTGTTAGGTATAAAAGTGAACCTACCATGCCTCTATAACTTGAGATGTCCACAGACTTTTCCTTAGTATTCAACTCAAGCTTAGTTGCAGTGGCCATAGGTGTTTTAGCAGATGTACAATCCATTAAGTCAAATTTCTTTAAGAGATCATAAATATATTTTGTTTGACTTATGAAAATGCCCTCATTAACTTGCTTTACTTGTAGGCCAAGAAAGTAAGTTAATTCACCCATCATACTCATTTCATACCTACTTTGCATAAGTTTGGCAAACTTCTTGCAAAGCTTCTCATCTGTAGACCCAAAAATAATATCATCTACATAGATTTGAACAAGTATTGAAGAGCCATTAATATCCCTATGAAATAAGGTTTTATCTACTGTACCTCTAGTGAAGTGGTTCTCCAAAAGAAATTGAGATAAAGTGTCATACCAGGCTCTTGGTGCTTGCTTCAAACCATAAAGTGCTTTCATGAGAAGATATACATATTCTGGAAATTCTGGATCCTCAAAACCAGGAGGTTGATGGACATAGACCTCTTCTTCCAGTTCCCCATTTAGAAAGGCACTTTTGACATCCATCTGATAGACTTTGAAATTGGCATGTGCTGCATAGGCTAGAAAGATTCTTATTGCCTCAAGTCTTGCTACTGGAGCAAAAGTTTCATCAAAATCTATTCCTTCTTCTTGAGAATAGCCCTTTGCCACTAGTCTAGCTTTATTCCTCACAATTATGCCATTTTCATCTGTCTTATTCTTGAGAACCCATTTAGTACCTATGACACTTCTATCATCAGGTTTGGGCACAAGTTTCCATACTTTATTTCTTTCAAATTGGTTTAGCTCTTCTTGCATTGCTAACACCCAATCTGGATCTAGAAGGGCATCTTCCACTTTCTTAGGTTCCTCTTGAGACAGGAAGCTACTGTATAGACATTCTGCTTGAGTGGCCCTTCTAGTTTGGACTCTTGAATTTGATTCACCAATGATTAACTCAAATGGATGATTTCTAGTCCATTTTCTTGCAGGTGGAAGATTTGATCTTGATGAGGTTGCTTCATTTACATGATCATGTTGATTTAGCATTGAATTTTGACCTTGAGAAACTCCCCCTGAGTTTGTTGTCCTTGCTGAGTTATGAAGTTGACTGTCAATGGATGCATCATTTTGCCTGTCGACGGATGCTGCAGAATGACTGTCAACGGATGCATCTCTAATAGTGTCAACGGATGTTGCAGAATGACTGTCAACGGATGCTCCAGAATGACTATCAACGGATGCTTCATTTTCAGTGTAAGCATCACTTCTAGTTGGTGTAACAGCTCTAGGTGGATCTCTGTGGTCATGATCTTCATTCTCCTCATCATCATCATAGTACATTCTTCCTTCACCTTCATTCTCAAATTCCAACTTTTCATGGTAGCCTTCATCATTTAGGCCTAGAATCTTTTGATCATCAAACACAACATGTACAGATTCCATAACAATGTTGGTTCTTAGATTGTAGACCTTGTAGGCTTTCCCTGCTGCATATCCAACGAAAATAGCTTCATCTGCCTTTGCTTCAAATTTGCCTAAATTATCTCCATGATTCCTTAGCACAAAACACTTACATCCAAAGACATGTAGAAAAGCTAAAGTTGGTTTCTTGTTGGTTAATAACTGATAAGGAGTCATTCCTCTAGCTTGATTGACCAAGGAAATATTCTGAGTAAAGCATGCAGTGTTGACAGCTTCAGCCCAGAAGTATGCTGGTAATCTTGATTCACTTAACATTGTTCTAGCTGCTTCAATGAGAGTTCTGTTTTTCCTTTCAACAACCCCATTTTGTTGAGGTGTTCTGGCAGCAGAAAACTCATGGACAATTCCATTCTCTTCACAGAAAATCTTCATTGTGGAATTTTTGAATTCAGTACCATTGTCACTCCTGATCCTTTGTACTCTGTCTTCAGAACCATTGTTTAGCATTCTGAGGTGATTGATAATGATTTCACTTGCACAATCATTGGAGTGCAGGAAGAAAGTCCATGTGAACTTAGAAAAATCATCTACAATCACCAGGCAGTATTTCTTCTTTGAAATAGACATGACATTTACTGGACCAAATAAATCCATATGCAGCAATTGAAGAGGCTTAACAATGGATGACTCTGTCTTGCTTTTGAAAGATGATTTCTTTTGTTTCCCTAATTGGCAGGCATCACATAGCCCATCTTTGACAAACTCCAAATGAGGGATTCCTCTAGCAAGATCCTTTCTTACCAAATCATTCATAACTTTAAAATTCAAATGTGACAGCTTCTTATGCCATAGCCAACTCTCATCCTTACTTGCTTTGCTGAAGAGACAAGTAATGGATTCTGAGCATGCTGAATTGAAGTCAGCTATGTAAACATTTCCTTTTCTAAAGCCTGTCAATACCACATTGTTGTCTTCCTTGGCAGAAACAACACAGGCTTCTTTTGTGAACTTTACTTCATAGTCTTTGTCACAAATCTGACTGATACTCAGCAAATTGTGCTTTAAACCTTCAACTAAAGCCACTTCTTCAATGATGACATTGTCTTTTGAAATCAGGCCATATCCCTTAGTATATCCTTTGCTGTCATCTCCAAAGGTAATTCTAGGGCCAGCTCCTTCCTTGAACTCTGTGAGCAGGGTTGAATCTCCTGTCATGTGCCTAGAACATCCACTGTCTAGGTACCATAGATTCCTTCTGTTTCCCTGCACACATTTCAAAAACAAATCAAGTTGATTTTGGTACCCAAGCTTCCTTGGGTCCTTTCTTGTTAGCCTTTGACTTTGCACTCTTAGAATTCTTCATCTTAGGTTCACATATGGATTTGAAAAACTAGCATTTTGATACAAACCAGGCATAACAGGCATTGCAGGCATACATGGCATTGGTTGAGGTACATGAACAGGAGCCTTGTTGACAATCTTGCAATTAGAAGATAAATGATTGACACTATTACAATTACTACAAGTTTTCCTAGGAGCAAACTTGTCAGGAGAGTAATTGTTTTTCTTGTTGATGCCTATCTTACCATTTCTGTTCTTTTTCTTTTTGCCCTCAATTTCTACCTTTTCATTGTCTGATTTACCAACAGCCTTTTTGTTGTGTAAATCACCTGTCTTAGCCTTCCCACTGGATTTGGTTTTGCTGCACTCACCACTAACAAAATTCTTGTTTACTGGACCATACTTGATGTCCAGTTTCTTAAGTTCCTTCTTACTAACAGACTTTTTGTTAGTCGACGGATACCTCTCATCCGTTGACGGTTCATCTGTCAACGAATGATCACTATCCGTTGATTCACAAATAGTCTCTAGATCCTCAAGGCCAGGTTCTAGCTCCTTTTTCTTTTGAGTCCAGGTATCCTTCACAAATGATTCTATTCCCTGAACTTCTATTATGTTTTGAGAAACATTCCTACAACTTTGAAATTTAGCAATTATCCCTTGTTCTTTTTCAAGCTGGTCTTTTAAAATCAGTTCTCTTTTTAACACAGCTTCAAGTTCACTTTTAGCATTATTGCAATCAACTCTCATTTTCTCAAATTCTAGAAATTGAGATTCTAGAGCAGCATTTCTATCACTTAAAAACAGATTAGACTCTTTAATTCTATTGTTCTCTTTAGTAAGTGATTTAAGAGTAACACTTAAGTGATATAGTTCAGTAGACATTTCATCTATAACACTATTGCATTCCTCTTTAGTGAGCTCAGAGAGATTAGTAGAAAATACCTGATTGCTAGCTGAACTTGCTTCCTGCTCTCCAGAATCAGCCATTAAATCAAGGTTGACTAACTCAGCATCATCATCAGAATGATTGTCATCAACAGCCCAGTCATACTCTTGGGTCAAGAATGCCTTTCCTTTCTGCCTGAGAAGATCAAAATATTTCTTCTTATAGTCAACAACCTCAGTTGGCTTTCCCTTGTTCTCAGATCTAGGTTTCCTGCATTCACTTATCATATGACCAGCAATCCCACAATTGTAGCATTTAATTTTGGATTTATCCACATAGTTGTTTGTGGAAAAATCCTTGTTAAATGGCTTGGCCATCCCAGAGTTTCTCTTGAATTTCAGCTTAGAGAATCTCCTAGATAGAAAAGCTAAGTGCTCATCTATCTCATCCAATTCATCCTGCTGAAGGGCATTCAATTCCTCAGACACCTTTTCCTTGCTCCTGCTTGATTCTGCTCTACCTTTACAAACCTCCCTGTTTGGTGTAGAACTAGCAGTTTCTGTCCTTTCCTCCTTTTGCTCCAAATTGGCAACGAGTGCAACTGACCCACTTTTCTTTTGAGACTTCTCAATCTCTTCATCCTGCTCCATTTCCAGCTCATAGGTCTTTAAAGTTCCATAGAGCCTTTCAAGAGTAAATGTCTTGTACTCTTGAGTGTTTCTTAGAGAAACAGTCATTGGCTTCCATTCCTTGGGCAGTGATCTCAGAAATTTGAGATTAGAGTCTTTAACCTGATAGACTCTTCCATACAGTTTCAAACCATTTAGTAGCTTTTGAAATCTACTAAATGTATCATTCAATGTTTCTCCACTCTTAAAGTGAAAATGTTCATACTGTTGGATTAGTAGTTGCATCTTGTTTTCCCTTACCTGTTCTGTTCCTTCACACAGGGTTTGAACAATGTCCCATACTTCCTTGGCGGTAGTGCAGTTAATAACATTGTCAACCATGTCTGTTTTTAGACCATTGAACAGAATATTCATGGCCTTTTTGTCTTTGTGGACTTCTGCAATATCTTCAAGACTCCACTCAGAAACAGGTTTGGGAATGAAAGTGTCAGGCACATCATCAGCCAGGCCAACTCTTGTTGCTGTCTTAATTGGAACGTGAGGACCCTTGTCAATGCAATCCACAAAACCCTCATCAATAGACGAGAGATGTAGACGCATTTTTACTTTCCAGTGAAAGTAATTTTCTCTATCAAGAACTGGAATCTTCACTCCATAATCCTTCTTAGACATGTTGGAAGTGTGTTGATCTTTAAACTTTAAATATGTTAGAAGCTTGCTTTGATACCAATTGTTATTCCCAGATTACACACTTGTATAATTGTAGAAGGGGGGGTTGAATACAATTCTTGATATTTATAAATTTCTGATAAGAACTTCAGAAACTTATGAAGAGATAATTGCAATGTAAGAATTAAACGCAAACACATATAAAATCAGGTGGTTAAAATGCACCACCTGAAGCTTTTATTAGAAGAAAACTCTGTGATACAAAATGTACACAGCTGCCGTTTTACAACTCTTTGCTTCTAAAGATATTCAAGAAACCCTAAGCAAATATGTCTGTTTTCTTAACCTACAAAGAGTTGCTACACTTGGTTATATATCCCAAGTTTTACAAGTACTACTGGAATAAGATAATACTAATCTAATTCTAGTTGACTTGCTACTACACTCCAAATACACATGTAGCCGAAAGGTTGTCCTTGTGTTCAGACATGTCTCCTGCACCTTTCTTGTATTCATAGTGTAAATGGAATGCTTCTTTCTTCTGTGTTTCCAAAGTATGGCTGCCATACTGCTTTTTGTATCTACTTTCAACTCATGTGATCTGTCAGTCAAACATGTCCTTATCAACTGCTAATCTCCAGCTAATCATAGAAATCAGTGTCAATGATTATCCGTTGATGATGTACACTGACATCCGTTGATGATGTATACTGACATCCGTTGATGATGTATAGAGCAGTATCCGTTGATATTGGGACTTGAGCTGTATCCGTTGATAGAGTGGATTTGAGTTGTATCCGTTGATAGAGTTTAGTCTTCATCCGTTGATACACTTTCACTTAGACAGAATTACATAGCATAGCTTATTTACAATTGGCTACCCTATTCTGCCTATCCGTTGATAGTCAACATGACTGTGGATAAAAACACTATCAACTGATAACATAGAGATACTGCAGTGTGCTACAAAACCTCATCCGTTGATGAGCTACCTGTCAACGGATAGAGTTATAAATCCTCATCCGTTGACAGCTACAAAACCTTAAACAATTTGATTGATTGTGAAGTTATCATCAAGTACAATATATTCCTAACAGTTATCAACCTGTTCTGGTACTCTCATGACGAGTTTGGGTAGTTTGTTTCTTAGCTTTTGCTCTAGTAGGTTAACTGTAAGCCCCATGAAAGTCTCAGCTTGTAAGCAAGTGTAGAAGTAGTAAGTTTTAGTTCAGTGTAGTTCAGGAATCATGACATGTATCTAGTTGTAGTATGCTTAGCTTGCATAGTAAGCAAAGGCAGGCTATTTTGTAATCAAGTCATTGGTCTCAACCTTGACTTTTATCTATATAATTCGGCTTATATAAAAAAAATCTTTCCTACCTTTCTTTTTCCTCAATCCTCTTACTATTTTTCCCTCCTATCCCTCTCTCCTCTTCTTTTATTATCTCTCTTTTGTCTCTCCTCCCCCATCATTTAAATAATTATTTTTTCATCTCTTCTTTTCTCGCTTTATTCAAAACTCATATTATAATTAATATTATTTAATTTTCCTCCTAATATTCCTTTATTGTCTTCCCTTCTCTATCATTCCCACCCACTGTCCATTATAATTTAATTATTTATTACTTTTTATATAATTCAACTTTCTATTTTAATTATTTCACCCATTTTCATTCTTATTATTTTATTCATTCTATTATATCTCGATTACTCTTTGCTTTATTTAAGTTTCACTCACACCTTTTATACCTATGACTTCAAAAATATTTTTTTATATCTATCATATGTTAATTGTCTTTGAATTGTGCAAAGTAAATCAAATTTTATGGATATTTACATTTCACTCTTATGCATATATACATATGTAATACTGTTGTGGAATAAAAACTAGGTTGAAAATATTGCGGCTAGGGTTTATATATTTAATGCTAAGGTTCGTGAGCTTCGTGCTTTAATGGCTGCTTCTGCGTTCGAGACTTAAACGGTCCTCACAGAATGCCTACGTATCTCTGTAAATTAGAGAATCAAGCCAATAAAACGTAGTTCTGAGAATGAGGGGTCAGGCCCTTTATATAGGCTGAGAAGCCTTAGAATTATGGTAGGATTTGGAGACTTGATGGACAAGTCTTTGAGGAATGTTCTAGATCTATTCCTTGTGGGAATCAGTTTCCATATTGAATTGGATACCTTATTGGATAAGTTTGAAAGGGATATTATCCTTATCCAACTCTTATTTGCTGAGCTGTTTATTACCCTTAATATTAATTACGAAATTAATATTATATTTAGGGTTTTGGGCCCAGCTGGTGGGCCCCACGTTTGGACTATTCTCGGCCTAGTTAATGCCACATTAAATATGTCTTTAGGGCTTATTTTCAGCCCATATCATTTGCCCCCCAACTTCTTAGGAAAACTGATCAGGTTTTCGTAGAAGTTATATTTGCCTTAATCGAGACTCGGGGTCGTTTTTATCCCTTACCTGGGACTTCTTAATTTTCCTACCCTTATATGGGAGTTTTGGTTTACACTAGTGTTTCACGAGTATCGTCTTGATTGTAAAGTGTGGAGCGACCTACACATTTACGACGATTTGCCTTATTCGAGGCTTTAATTTGTGCTTGCTTTTAGCAATTTCGGCACTTTCATAGAGTTTTTATGCATTATTAGCATAAATTATTGCTCAACTTGTCAAGAAAATATTTCTATAATTTTCCCCGTATTTTTCTGTACTTTTCCTAGTATTTTAGGAATTTTTATATACCAACAGGTATTTTTCGTAATTTTTCCTAATAATTTAGGAATTTTTATATACCAACAGGTATTTTTCGTAATTTTTCCTAATAATTTAGGAATTTTTATATACCAACAGGTATTTTTATTATTTTTCGGGAATTATTTTTCAATTTCCCAACATTATTTTAAAATTTTTAAAGGAAAAAGTCATCCTGGCAAGAAATGCCTCCTGGGCGTGGGTACCCCCGCCTAGGAGACACCCTCCTTAGGCACGCCTAGGGGGTTTGGTCTCCTGGGCGTGGGTGATCTTTCTCCCTGGAAATGCTTCCTGGGCGTGGGTACCCCCGCCTAGGAGACACCTTCCTTAGGCACGCCTAGGGGGTTTGGTCTCCTGGGCGTGGGTATGCCCTTCGTTCCTTGAAATGCTTTCTGGGCGTGGGTACCCCCGCCAAGGAGACACTTTCCTTAGGCACGCCTAGGAAGTTTGGTCTCCTGGGCGTGGGTATACCCTTCGTTCCTTGAAATGCTTTCTGGGCGTGGGTACCCCCGCCAAGGAGACACTTTCCTTAGGCACGCCTAGGAAGTTTGGTCTCCTGGGCGTGGGTATACCCTTCGTTCCTTGAAATGCTTTCTGGGCGTGGGTACCCCCGCCAAGGAGACACTTTCCTTAGGCACGCCTAGGAAGTTTGGTCTCCTGGGCGTGGGTATACCCTTCTTTAAAGAAAATCGAGTTGGGCGTGGGTGCCCCCGCCAAGGAGACACCTTCCTTAGGCACGCCTAGGAGGTTTGGTCTCCTGGGCGTGGGTATAGCCTTCTTTAAGGAAAGTCGAGCTTGGCGTGGGTACCCCCGCCAAGGAGACACCTTCCTTAGGCACGCCTAGGAGGTTTGGTCTCCTGGGCGTGGGTGTAGCCTTTTAATTGGGCTTCCTGCCTTTAAATTCTAACGGAATTTTATCCTATTTTCTAAAAATGTCGTAGAACATTCTAGAATTATTTTAAAATTTGAATTTCATGGGCTTCCCGCCTATTCAAAGGCCCAGTCACCTGTTGATAGCCCATTTACTGGATATAACCGGTTGAGCGACCAACCGTGAACTCTATAAAAGAGTAGTGTGCATCCCTCTTTTCTCATTTCACTATTCAGCAAAAATTATCTCTCCCTTATCACAAATACTTTTCAAAAAAGCTCTGCTAGGGTTCTGTCGTGAGGCGATTTCCGGCGTCTTTTCTCCGCCCTATTTTCCAGTTTCTGTTTGAAGATCGTTGAATCTTCATCTTCTTCAACCTCTTTTTTCAACTTTTCTGGGTTTCAAGCCTTCAAGGGAAGCATATCAATGGAGGATTCTAGCTCTTCGGGCCAGTCACAACTCGCTAACACTTCCACCACCGCTCCACGGCTTTCAAGGGGTAAGAACCCTAAAACATCTCTTGTGCATGCCAGTGTTTTTTCCCTTAGAGATCTTTTAAATGAGTTTGGTCAAGCTTTTCCAAACATGCTTCATTTAGATGCTTATGAATATAAATCGAAATATAAACAACATAGGGTAGACATTCTAGCCCAACTTTTTCATATTAATGGGCCTTATAGGGCCGTTGCTCCGGCCTCAAACGAAAGGGCTTGTCACCCAAAGCCTGGGGCCATTAGGATTTATAAAGAAACTTTTTATGCTGGTTTTCGCCTTCCTCCTCCTCCTTTTGTTTACCGTCTTTTGGCCGAAGCCCGGGTTTGTCCAACCCAACTTATGCCAAATGCATGGCGTTTTATCTATTGTTTCTTGGTCCAATGTAAGAAACATGGGCTTGAGCCCAGTATCTCTGTTTTTCGATATCTATTCAAATTTGTCAATTCTTCTGATAATTCGGGCTGGGTCAAAATCCAACACCGTTCCTTGGCCCGTTCTTGTTTTGTTTCGGATTCCGCTCCTGATTCCCTTCCTAATTGGAAAAGGGAATGGTTTTATATCTTTTTGGATGGGGATGACTGGGACAACTATTTTCGGCCCAACTTCTGCAGAGCCGTTGATGGGCCTGTTAGGAGTTTAAAATTGGGTGTGGAAGAAGAGGCCGCCATAACTTTGTTAACATCGGATAATTTGCATCAATGTGCAAATTTGATTTCTGAAGATTCGTTGCAGGCCCATGGGCTAAGCGATTTGGGCCTTGAGGGTAATTCTCACCTCTTGCTTTGTTAACATTTTATGCTAGATATAATTTTCTAACTTTCTTGTAATCATTTTGCAGCCAAAACTGCTCTGGGAGCAATTTTTAAGCAGAGGGAGACTGCTGCCACTGCTAGGGTGGTAACAGAGAACCCTAGGGCCAAAAGGGCCAGGACAGATGAGGCTTCTGCCGCGGTGGAGCGTGTTCCTGCTTTTCTTAATGAAAAGCCTGTTCCTATTGAGGAAGACCTTACTCCCTTTACAGTGGGATGGGGTTTATGCAATAGGGACACAGCTGTTGGTGATTCCAGGGCTGCGGCTGAGTGGTCCAGGAGCGTGGTTACTCCACGGGACAGGGTCCACATTGTGGAGTCCTCTGATGACTTGCAGATTGAGCTTCTCGGGGCTCAAGCTGTTGCTTCGGTAATTTCTTATTCAACTTCTTTAATTTAATTGCATTTACTTCTCCCTTATTTACTTGTTTCCTTTGCAGATGAACGCCTACCTTCAGGCCGCTGTTCATAACCTGAAGGAGGTGCGTGCTGAAAAGACCATTGCTGAGAGGGATAGAGACAGATACTTTGATGCCTCCGAGGCAAACTTTGCTCGTTTTAGGGAGGTGGAGAAGGAGCTGGCTGCTGAGAAGGAGAAGAACAGGAAGCTTCAGCTGGAGGTGCAGCAGAACAGGGAACACATCATTGCTGATTACAAGGCTTCTAAGGACTTTCAAGATGTCCTGAATGCCGAGTATGATGCAAACTTTCCTGGCACCTTCAAGGAGTGTTGGGAGGGGATCATCGAGGAGCTGAGTGGGAAGATCGAGGGGGTATCCTTGGAGAAGTTCCCGGTACCTGCTATCCCTGGATTGACAGATACTTTGGAGATTGCTACAGAGACAGCAGTGGATGGGGACTCTCAGCCCACTCAGGATCCACCTTCTTCTCCTGGGGTAGAGACAGCAGATCCTTCTTCTACTCAGGGAGATATAGTTATTGAGGACTTAGATGAGTAGATGGCCCTGCGTGGCTTATTTCTGTTTGTCTTTATTTATTCTGAACTTTTGCCCTTCGGGGCTTATGACTTTACTTATTTATGCAGTAGTTCCTTTTGTTTCCATGTTCTCATTTTTTGCTTATAGTTCGTTAAACTTTAGAATTTCTCAAGTACTTGGCCTCCTGGCTGGTACTAAACTCACAAGTTAGTTCAACGTTTGCCTTTCGTGTTTATTTTAACAAAGAGATATAACTCATAAAGAAAACAGTATAAATTCCATTATGCTGTCAATGGATATCAATAGAATGGGTTCAACCCTACATAAATATTCTATCTTCTACTGGGAGCAACATGCTCTAAAATGGTTTCATTCGAACCTTATTCCTAATAAGTAGATAAAAGTCCAAGCCTTTGTCAAAAGAACTTAGATATAATAAACTTTGAGGTTCACAGCATGCCAAGTTCGGGGCACCTCAACCCCGTCCAAGGTTTCTAACTTGTAGGATCCTTGCCCTAACACCTTTCTGACTAGATATGGTCCTTCCCAGTTTGGTGCTAACTTTCCTTTCTGGCCAACTCCCGAGGCTTCAATCTTCCTTAAAACCATGTCACCTTGTCGAAAGAATCTTTCTTTAACTCTCTGGTTGTAGTGAAAAGATGCTCTCTTCTGATATTCAGCATTCTTCGCATTAGCTCCATCTCTAACCTCATCAATTAAGTCAAGGGCAAGTCTCATTCCTTCGTCATTAGTTTCTGGCTCATATGCCTCAACTCGAGGTGATGCTTGCATGATCTCTAAAGGCACAACTGCCTCGGCTCCATAAGCCAGTAAAAATGGGGTTGCTCCAGTCGTTACCTTACAAGTGGTACGATATGCCCAAAGTATGGGCAACAATTCATCTACCCAAGTGTTCCTAGAGCGTTCGACCCTCTTCTTCAGTCCATCAAGGATAATTCGATTAGCTACCTCAGCTTGCCCATTGGCTTGTGGATGTGCCACTGAGGTAAAACGGAGCTCAATCGCATTCTCTTCACAATACTTCTTAAACTCCTCATTATTGAATTGTGTCCCATTGTCTGTCACAAGGATTCGTGGGATTCCGTATCTGCAGATGATGTTCTCCCAAAAGAACTGGGAAACTTGCTTGGTGGTTATCTTGGCCAGGGGTTTAGCCTCAATCCACTTAGTGAAGTAATCAATTGCCACTATCAGGAATTTCCTCTGTGCTGAAGCCATGGGAAAGGGTCCAAGTATATCCATCCCCCACATTGCAAATGGAATGGGAGAGTTAATCGAGGTCAACATCTCAGGCGGTTGCCTCACAATTGGGGCATGCTTCTGGCATCTCTCACATCTCTTGACATAGTTTTGTGCATCAGCCAACATCTCTGGCCAATAAAACCCTAAACGAATTATCTTGTGAGCTAGGGCTCTGCCCCCCAAGTGTTGCCCACAGATCCCTTCATGAACTTCCTCCAATGCTTCCCTTGCCTCTATAGGCCTTAGACACTTCAAGTACGGGATAACAAACGACCTTTTGTACAGAATACCCTCAATCAAAGTATATCTCAACGCTCTTACTGAGAGTTTTCGTGCCTCTATAGCGTTGTCTGGGAGCCAACCGGTCTCCAGGTGTGCCTTGATAGGATCTATCCAAGAGCCTCCTATATCAATTGGTGCCACTAACTTTGCATTAACGGTCGGGGCCTTCAAGACCTGAAAGTAGACACTCCCAGCATAATTTTCTATTTCAGAAGAAGCAAACTTAGATAGGGCATCGGCCTTAATGTTTTCCTCTCTTCGAATGTGCTCAACGTAGCACTCCTCAAACTGGGACATAACAGCTTTTACTACTCTCAAGTATTTTGCCATAGTCTCATCCTTAGCCTCGAATTCACCATTTACTTGTGATACCACAAGCCTTGAATCTCCACAAACTTTGAGATTCTTGACCCTCATGATTCTGGCCAAGCCCAAACCAGCTATCAATGCCTCATACTCCGCCTCGTTGTTGGTAGTAGGGAAATCCAACTTTAAAGCGTACTCAACTGTGAACCCATCGGGGCTTTGCAAAACCAAACCTGCACCACTAGATTTTGTTTTTGATGCTCCATCAAAATAGAGCACCCAATATTCCTTCAGATCGGGCGTAAGTTTTTCTTCTTTTTCCTCTTGCCCAGGGGTAGTCGTTATCTGTTGCCCCCCGACTTCTTGGTTGTTAATAGTGCATTCAACCACGAAGTCAGCTAATGCCTGAGCTTTGATAGTTGTCCGAGGCTTGTATGTGATGTCAAACTCTCCTAACTCAATCGCCCATTTGATTAGCCTTCCACTGGCCTTTGGGCTATGCAATATGTTCCTCAACTGCTGGTTTGTCAGAACTTGAATCTTATGTGCCTGAAAGTAAGGCCGCAGCTTTCTTGAGGCAGTTACTAATGCCAAAGCAAACTTTTCTATGGGTGAGTAATTCAACTCAGCCCCATGCAACACTTTGCTCACATAGTAGATAGGTTTCTGGACCTTCTCCTCTTCCCGAATAAGGACGACACTCAGGGCTTGTTCGGATACCGCCAGGTATAAACTAAGAATTTCCCCAGGACTTGGTTTAGTCAACAACGGGGCTTCAACCATGTACTTCTTCAGTTGCTCAAAGGCCTCTTGGCTTTCAGGTGTCCACTCAAAATTTTTCACCTTTTTTAACGCTTGGAAGAAAGGCAAGCATTTATCTCCAGACTTGGAGATGAATCTTCCTAAAGCTGCAACTCGACCTGTCAACCTCTGCACATCTCTTATAGAGCGTGGTGGCTCCATGTCTAAAATCGCCTTGATCTTGTCAGGATTGGCCTCAATGCCTCTTTTTGAAACCATCAGCCCTAAAAACTTCCCAGATCCAACGCCAAAAGCACACTTGGCGGGATTCAACATCATCTTATGGTGCCTCAGCACTTCAAATGCCTCTCCGAGGTGCTTGATATGATCAGCCTTAAGTAGGCTCTTGACTAGCATGTCATCAACATATACCTCCATGGTTTTTCCAATCAGATGGGCGAATATCTTATTCACCAATCGTTGGTAAGTAGCTCCTGCATTCTTTAGACCAAAAGCCATGACAAGATAACAGAAGACACCAAAGTCAGTTATGAAAGATACCTTAGGTATGTCATCCTTGTGCATCTTAATCTGATTATAGCCGCTGAATCCATCCATGAAGCTTAACATCTCATGTCCAGCTGTGGCATCTATCAACATATCAATCCTCGACAGGGGAAAACAATCTTTTGGGCATGCATCATTCAGGTCAGTGAAGTCTATACACATTCTCCACTTCCCATTTGCTTTCTTTACCATGACTGGGTTCGCTAACCATTCAGGAAACTGAATTTCTTCAATAAAACCAGCTTCCAAGAGCTTATTCACTTCTTGCCTAATGGCCTCTTGCCTCTCCGGAGCAAAGTTTCTCTTCTTCTGCTTTATTGTCTTCCTTTTGGGATCAACATTTAACCTATGAGTTATGAGTTGGGGGTCAATCCCTGGCATATCAGCTGCTGTCCAAGCGAACACGTCGCTATTCTTCTGTAAGAATTCTATTAATTTGCCCTTCAGGGGTTCTTTTAGAGATGCTCCAACATAAGTAACTTTTTCAGGATCATTAGGTTCTAGAGGTACGGGAATCAAATCCTCTGCTGGCTTCCCTCTATGCTCTTCATCATCGCGGACATCCATGTCTTCAATCGGAAGGACCTGCCCCCCGACTCCATCGGCCCTCAGTGCGGCCACATAGCAACTTCTTGCCATCTTCTGATCACCCTTTTGTTCTCCGACACCATTCCGTGTCGGAAACTTAATTTTCATATGATAGGAAGAGGCCACAGCCTTAAACGCATGAAGTCCAGTCCTTCCAAGGATTGCGTTGTATGTTGATGCTGCCTTGATCACCAAGAAATTCAACATCTGAGTCGCCTCTTTAGGCTCCTGCCCAATAGTCACGGGTAGCTGAATAGTCCCTTCAACGTTGGACTCCACTCTGTTAAACCCGTATATAGGCATGTTTGTAGGGGTCAGTTGTGAGTCGTTGTAACCCATCTTTACAAATGCATCATAAAATAAAATATCCACAGAAGCCCCATTGTCTATCAAGACTCGTTTTACTTCTGAGTTTCCAATCACGGGAGTTATGACCAGCGGGTCGTCATGGGGGAATTTCACCCCTTCCAAGTCTGAATCATCGAAACCAATTACCATCTCGGTTTTAGCACGCTTCGGGGCTTCTCCCACAATGTGCATTACTTCTCTAGCATAAGCCTTTCGAGAATTCTTAGTCGTGCCAGCTGCTGTCGGGCCTCCCCAGATCATATTGATAACTGCCCTTCGGGGCTGTGGATTGCGATCATGGTTGTCATCCCTCCTATTATTATCTCTCCTTTCATTGTCCCTTCTGTCATTGTCCCTTCTCTGGTTCCCACGGTCATCACCCTTGGTGAACTGACTTAGTTTTCCTCTTCGTATCAAGAACTCAATCTCATCCTTGAGTTGCCTACAATCGTCGGTGTCATGTCCCACATCTTTGTGGAACCTGCAGTATTGCTCCTTATTTCGCTTGGCTGGGTCTCCTCTAAGTGGCTTCGGCCATCGGAAGTCCTTTTCCTTTTCAATGTCCAACAGGATCTGGCTTCTTGGAGCATTAAGTCTGGCATACTATGAAAACCTTGGACCCGAGTTCTTTTTTGGAGCAGATTCAGAGTCTCTGCTAGCTCGGGGATACTTGTCCCTAGCATCGTACTCTTGTTCTTGCTTCCGCTTGTTCCCTCCATTGCCCAACGTGGCTTCTTTCTTGATGCTGTCCTCAGCTTTTATATACTTGTCCGCCCTTCGTTGAAGTTCATCCATGCTTTCAGGGGGGTGTTTTGCCAACGACCTCTTAAAAAAGAGATCCGTGGTTCCATGCTGCAAGGCTACCATGGCCACCTTATTTTCCAAATCGGTGATATTCAGGGTTTCCTTAGTGAATCGCTTGATGTAATCTCTTAAGTTCTCATTCTTTCCCTGTGTTACATACATAAGGGATGCGGAGCTTTTCTCATGAATTCTTCCGCTAATGAATTGACTGACAAAAGCGGTACTCAACTCCTTGAAAGAGCTAATCGAGTTTGGAGGTAAACGACTATACCAACGTTGCGCCATGCCCGACAGGGTTTGGGGGAACGCCCTACACTTAAGGGCATCGTTAGCAGGCTGCAGTAACAAGGCGCTTGTAAACGTTCTCACATGAGTTGCGGGATCCCCCGTTCCATCGTAAGCTTTGATCGTGGGCATCTTAAACTTTCGGGAGATATGTGCATTCATCACCTCCTCAGTGAATGGAGGGGTCGGATCATCCAGATCTCCTTGTAGCATCAAATCTCTAGGATTATTCTTGGGGAGTTCCACCCTGGTAGTTCCTCTGGTTGGGGCTTCAGCCCTTCGGTGTCTCCTTGAAGACCTCTCTAGATCTATGAAGGGAATCCCTCCTGAAGTCGGAGGAGGTCGAGTTTGATTAGGGTTCTGTCTCTCTAGTTCCCTTGCTTGGTCGTCCTTCAGCTTCTGAATCTCGGCTTCATAAGCCTTAATTTTCTCTGCGATTGTTAAAGGACCATCTCTGTTCGATGGATTCCTCCTCAGAGGCTCCTTACTAGCGCGTCGCCTCCTTGGGGCTTCGTCTCGATCATCGTCTTCAGATGACGAGTCTCCGGTATAAGGACCAGAGTAATCATAGTATCCTGGTTCAGGAGGAGCCGGGCCTCTAAGATAAGGGGATTGTTGTTGCCCATGGATCAACCGAGCATGACCGCTTGGTCCTGGATCCCTTGGATCTTGGGGGTAATTAGGCAGCCCATACATTGGGTTGGTGTTGACAGGGAGTGAAGAAGTGGAGAGACTGTGAAGCGGCGGGCGGCTACTCAGAGGGAGAGGAGAGACCACCATCTGGAGCGGGTTAGTCTCCTGTCCTAGAGGGACGATTACAGGTTGAGATCTTTCAGCGGGGGGATCCGTCCCTTGTGGTTGAGAGGCCTGACTATGAGGGTTTGTTTCCGTCAATGGGGGTACAGACCCTGGCCCTGTACCAACAGGAGGAGCAGCGACTGGTGGAACGATGGTTCCAGAGGTAGCCTCGGTTGAGACCGGTGTTGTTCTTCGAGTGGTAACCATGGTTGATGTCTTCTTCCCACAGACGGCGCCAAATGTTGTGGAATAAAAACTAGGTTGAAAATATTGCGGCTAGGGTTTATATATTTAATGCTAAGGTTCGTGAGCTTCGTGCTTTAATGGCTGCTTCTGCGTTCGAGACTTAAACGGTCCTCACAGAATGCCTACGTATCTATGTAAATTAGAGAATCAAGCCAATAAAACGTAGTTCTGAGAATGAGGGGTCAGGCCCTTTATATAGGCTGAGAAGCCTTAGAATTATGGTAGGATTTGGAGACTTGATGGACAAGTCTTTGAGGAATGTTCTAGATCTATTCCTTGTGGGAATCAGTTTCCATATTGAATTGGATACCTTATTGGATAAGTTTGAAAGGGATATTATCCTTATCCAACTCTTATTTGCTGAGCTGTTTATTACCCTTAATATTAATTACGAAATTAATATTATATTTAGGGTTTTGGGCCCAGCTGGTGGGCCCCACGTTTGGACTATTCTCGGCCTAGTTAATGCCACATTAAATATGTCTTTAGGGCTTATTTTCAGCCCATATCAAATACTTTCGACATAAAATAGATATTCATCAAATCATTAATTAAATTATTCGTAGCATTTTCTCACATACTAAAATAATTAAGTAATGTTTTTAAATAATATATATGGTTTTTAAAACTAATTTTATTAAATATATAAAGGTCATTAAAAACATGAAAGATTAGAGTATAAAAAATTTGTCATTAGAAAAGAATTTATCTAACATAAATGAGTTGAGATGTTTCTTATGGATGAAATTTTAATGACCACATATTAAAAAGTTTCAACATAATTTAAAGATTTAATTTTCGTTTGTTATTATTTTGCAATTGTAAATGAAAAATATTTTTTTTAACATGTACTCTACATACATAAAGTCATTATTACTTTTTTAGATCATAAGGTCATTATTTGATTATATGAATTTAGAAACTCAAATTTAGTCCTCAAATATTAAAATTTAATAATATTTTTGTATTGTATCATACATGATTTGATGATATTAAGTCATATAAATTCGAAAACACTTTCGATTATCAAATTCGTAATGTTATCTACGCTAATAAGTAAAATATTTTTTATATTATTTTCTTATTTTATTATATTTAATAACATAAATGAAAGTAAACTAATTATTTTTTGTATAAATAGGAAATTCAACTAATTATAAGTTAAAATATATATTGAAAATATTAAATAACAAAACATAAATATAAATAATGAGAATAAATAATTTTTTCATACAAAAATATTAACACCTAATCAATCAAATCATTTTTTATTTGAAAATCGAGAAATTTACTAACGTAATGTTAAAATAATCATAATAATTTTTATAAAAATCTCAATTGCTTCTAATTAATTTAATTTTATTTAGAACAAAAATAATTACATTAAAGTGAATAATATTAATAATCCATTTATATTTTACATTAAATTTTTATAATATTTAAATATATTTTTTTGACATAAAACACTCCAAAGCTTTTATTGATTCTCAGAAACGATTACATCGATAAGAAACGGAGGAACAATACACCATTCCTCACGATCAGGCCTTGATTTAGCCTCTCTAGCTATCACATGAGCTGCTAAATTCGCTGATCGTCTAACAAAATAAACCTCATAGGACCCTAAGTCCTTTGCAATCCACACACAATCTGAAATTATACCTCCAAAATAAGAAGAATCATTTGACTTACTATTGAATGCTTGAACTACTCCTAACAAGTCTAGCTCGATGAAGACATTTTTCACCTGTCTCCTTTTCAACCATGATTCTGAATGCTAAAGCTTCTGCTAGCTTTGGGTCTGTGTTACCCAGAAATCTGCCTCCGCAACCTGCTAACACCACCCCCCTCTCATCTCGTAACAAGCAGCCAAAAGAGCTCATTCTCTCTTCTGTAAAAACCGTAGTATCTACATTACATGTGATCCACCCTTCAACTAGTTTTTGCCACACCATAACTCCCTCTCTCCTATTCATTTTTAGCGGCTTCCCACAAACTGCCTTGGCTTGTTGCCACATAAACAAGAAACTGCTTGCTCCATTAATTATAAGAACAGGTGTCTGCATTCTACGTTTCCAAACCACCATATTCCTGTGATCCCATAACTTCCAAGCAATAGTGCAAAACACCTCGAGTTCAGACAAGGACAGATCATCGAACAGCTCCTTCAGACTTACAGACATAATCTGATCATGAGAGAATCTCCCCTGTAAACCTGCTAAAACCCAACATCTTTCTGAGAATGGACAATCGAAAATGAGATGGTTCAGGGATTCCTCAGATAAACGACACACTGGATAGACTGGATTTACATCAACAAATTTGCTTCTCAAATTTACCAAGGTCGGAATACAATTTCTAAGAACACGCCATATAAAATTCTTAACTTTTGGCGGAATTGACAGAGACCATAACTTAAGCCAATTCATTCCTGGTAATACATTCTCCGTTCTCACATTCTTCTTGCAAAGTAAACGGTATCCACTTTTAACCGTGTATCCACCTTTCTCATCCTCCACCCGGAGCCAAGAATCTTCATTTTCTACATAAGTAAGAGGAATCTGAAGAATTCTTCTTGAGTCTTCCTCAATAAAAATATCCCTGACAACATCAACGTCTCATTCTCTACATCCTATCAGAAATAAACTACTAACTTTCGCTGAAATCAGTTCCTGAGGAGCTTCCGTAACAACTTTTGGATTATTAACGTCCGGAATCCAAGGATCATTCCAGATATTAACAGTGTTTCCATTACCAATCTTGACAATGCTCCCATCACTAATAAAACTCATAGCTGCACATATACTCCGCCAAACAAAACTCGGATTAGCTCCAATACCAGCCTCCTGGAAAGATTTAGAAGGATAATATCTTGCTTGCATCAGTTTTGCTATCAACGAATTTGGCTCTGTTAACAGTCTCCAGGCCTGTTTCCCTAGCATGGCTAGGTTGAAATCATGGATTCGTCTAAATCCCATACCTCCAAACTTTTTCGGCTCACATAACCTATCCCAAGACAACCATCTAATTCCCCCTCTATTTTCAACATTTGAGACCCACCAGAATTTATTCATTAATTTCTCTAACTCATCACACAAACTCTTTGGAAGCAGAAACACACTCATTACATAAGAGGGTATAGCGTGAATTACTGACTTTAAGAGAATCTCCTTACCAGCCCGAGATATCGCTCTCCCCTTCCAACTTTGCAGTCTGTTCCAAACTTTATCTTTAACATACCCGAACACTTCTTTTTTGTTCCTTGACACGAAATTTGGAAGCCCCAAATAGAAAGTTGTATCAACTTCAACTTTCACCTGAAGCATCTGACTAATAGCATCAACTATTGTCCCTTGAGTGTTTCGACTAAAATGAATACAAGACTTATTGAAATTAACCTGCTGTCCAGAAGCTTTCTCATATGTTGCTAAGCAATCTTTGATGCACTGCGCCTCCTCCATTGTTGCTCTAAAGAACAGATATGAATCATCCGCAAAAAACAAATGATTAATAATTGGAGCCCTCACTGCAACTTTACAACCATGGATCAAACCTTGAGCCTCTCTCCTTTGAAGCAAGGCCGATAATCCCTCTGCACAGAGAAGAAACAGATAAAGTGATATAGGATCACCTTGTCTAAGACCCCTTTGAGGAATGACAGGTCCCAATTCATGTCCCGAGACCAAAAAATTGTACCTAACTGTTTGCATACACATAGCAATCCAATTTATCCATTTTTGTGTGAACCCCATTTTCTGCATAACTTTACAAACAAAGACCCATTCTACTCTGTCATACGCTTTACTCATGCCAATCTTCAATGCAGAGTACCCAATTTTTCCTCTTTTCTTCAAATGCATCCAGTGATTGATTTCATAAGCTGCTATTACATTATCCGTAATCATTCTTCCTGGAATAAACGCACTTTGGGACTCCGAAATGATAAAAGGAAGCACCACCTTTAGCCTATTTGCTAATAACTTTGTCACAATTTTCATCAAAACATTACACAGTGATATTGGTCTTAAATCCCCCACTTTCTCTGGATTGTTAATTTTTGGAATGAGAACTACTAAGGTCTCATTCAGATTTGGAGGAATTGTACCAGTTGACAAGATATTCTGACAATCCTTGACCACATCATCCCCAATTATATTCCAAAAACGCTGATAAAAAGCTGGATTCATCCCGTCAGGTCCTGGGCTTTTGTCCGGGTGCATTGAGAATATCGCATTCTTGACTTCTTGTGAAGTGAACTCCTGAGTTAGATGGTCATTTTGTTCTGGACTTATTCTTTCCCCAATACAATCTATCACCTCGTCCGTCTCCGTAGGATGTGACTGAAAAAGATCCTGATAGAAAGAACCAATTAATTCTCCCAACCCAGTCTCCCAATTTCTCCAGATATTTGCATCATCTTTTAGCTGACTAATGTTATTCTTTTTCTTCCTTGCCATAGCATATCTATGAAAAAACTTTGAATTACTATTCGCTCCTTGTAACCAATGTTGCTTAGCCCTCTGTCTCCAAAAATCCTCCTGTTGCTCTAATAACTTTGAGTACTCAGCCATGGTCTCCTTGTAGCACTGAACTGAGAATCTATCTGACAATCCTCGAAATTTATTCATCCTATCCCTGTAGCGTGCTAATTTACCTGCAAATTCTTTTTTCATTCTCTCCCCCCAATTCTTCAACTCATCTGCACAATATTGAATCCTGTTCGTAATCGATTTTGCTTTGCTACGTTCCCAACTAGATGATACTATCTGACTATAATTTTCCTCCCTAAGCCATGAATTTTTAAACCGAAAGTGGTATCCACATTAAACTGGTCTCCATATGCTCAGCTGTAAAGAAATAGCCGAGTGGTCAGACGTTGGAGCTACTAAGTTTTGAACCTTATGAACTGGGAACCTCTCCCTCCACCTCTCATTAACAAAAACCCTATCAAGCTTCTCCTGGATCCAATTATCAGTACCTCTTCCCCTTTCCCATGTATAGGGATAGCCTTCCATTGGCAAGTCAGACAAACCACAGTCGAACATGGTATCTTTAAATCCTTCTAACAGCCAGTTTGGTTGAACATTTCCCATTTTTTTCTCATTAACCCTCAACATATCATTAAAATCACCCATAACTACCCATGGCAAACCAGATTGAGATGACAATCGGTGAAGTAACGCCCATGATTCTCTTCGTCTGGACCTTTCCGGATGTCCATAAAAACATGTAAGTCTCCAAATAGATGAGCTGTCCAACCTAACCTCCGCATCAATATGATTATGAGAATAAGTTTTAATATTTACAGTATTGCTTTGTTTCCAAAATAGAGCCAACCCTCTGCCATGTCCCGGACCAGCCATAGTAAATAACCCTTCATACTGCATCTTTGCCCTAACGCTTTCAACTCTGTTTTGATCTATCATAGTTTCCATCAAAAACACAAACATGGGTTTCTTAATTTGGACCAAGTCCAAAAGAACTTGAACTGTACGAGGATCCCCTAAGCCTCTACAGTTCCATATTAACGAACTCATTGTGGCTGGGGGGCCTGGATCACAGGACCCGCCAATGCCAAGTTTTTTTGGTTCTGTTGTAAACCCTATTCCATTTCAATATCAACCCCAATCTCATTACTCTTTACTAGGCCCAGCCCATCAGATAAGTCCACCTCCCCCTCTTTTGTACGAGCCCGCTTTTGTTTGGAGACTATAATGCCATCACTTATATTAAAATCCCGCTCATTTTGAATTAGCATATTTCCCCCGTTTTTTCGGTTAGTTGGGTTGATTTGCCAATCATATCTCCCATATTTCTCTGATCATATCTGATTGACTGATGAACAGTTACCGCTTTTTCCGCTTTCATTACTATAATATTTAAATATATATTCAAATGAATGTATTTAAAAAATCGTGCATATGCACGGGTATTATCTAGTATAAAACGTGGTTTTAAAAATCGGTAATCGGTGTAAATCGGCTGAGGTACCGATTTAAGATTAATCGGGTAATCAGGGATTAATCAGAAGGATTAATCGGAATATTAATCGGATATTATAATAATATTTAATATATTAGTCAAATTTATAATTAAATATATCATTTTAAATAAATTCACAGGATTAATCGGATTTCAAAATTTTAATCGGTTGGTTACCTTACAGAGGATTAATCGTGGATTAATCGGAAAAATCGAGAATTTTTAGAACCATGATATAAAATAAAAGGGGATGTATTGATTTTATACTTAAGTACTTCCTCCGTCCCGTTGATTTCTTTACATTGTGTTTGGGCACGGAGACTAGCAATATTGGGTGTAATATTTTTAAAATAAATGAAGTATTGGGTGTAATAGTGATTTTATTGTTAAAATAAGTGAAAATTTGGGTGTAATAGTATAAAGTATTGAAAAAGTGGAGTGAAGTAGTAGATGTAATAATGTATTTTATTATTAAAAGTTACTATTTTTAGTAATGTAAAGAATTAGTGATACGTCCTAAGAAAAATGTAAAGAAATGAGAGGGACAGGTGAAGTATTACTTTCTCCGTGACAAACAATCTGAGAAAATAAAATGCCGATACTTGTTCCGCACGACAAGCTAAAACAATTCAGTAATCGTATCAGGCGACAACTCTTGTAAAACAAGATACTCTAGTTGACTATATTATACATATCTTCAATTATATTGTTAGTCAACATTTTAAATTGCTATACAACAGAAAATTATGGAACATAAAACATTTACTATGGTCCTGTTTGGCAATTAGCTGTTAGCTATTAGTGATTAGCTGATTGAGTTTGTTGTTTTGACTAGCGGATTGAATTAGTTGTTTTACATCAAATTGTTTGGTAATTAGTTATTTGAGTTAGGTTTTTGTATATTAACCAAACACATAACAAACCTCTAATTGAAAAAACTCCTCTAAGTAGTTTTTTGAAAATTAGCTTTTTGAGTCCAAAAAGCTATTTCAATCCACTAACTACCAAACACTAATATTAGAGGTTTCAAATGGTCAAACCTCTAATTTGCCTTAAACCTCTAACTTTTTCCCAAACCTCTAACTTCCAAACACCCCCATAGGACATGGGTACTTATTATCAGTACTATATGATATGAATATGTATTTGGAATTTTTTGTTTTACAAGAAATATGTATTAAGGATATGTTTCATTTACAAGAAATATGTATTAGGATATGTTTCATTTCTAACCGTATTTGATAAAATGATTAGTTAAAATTAGACTTGGTAATTCGTTCGTTTCGTCTATTTTCGTATCGTGTATTATTGTGTTTCTTGTACGTAATGCCAAATCCAGAACCGACCCTTTAAGAATTTGTTTCGTTTCGTGTTCGTGTTCATTTCGTATCGTGCTTCGTATAATTTTTGAATAAAAATATTTAAATATTAAATTTTTACTATTCGAGTCTTAAATTAATATGTCATAAAAAATCAAGTGTGCTCAAGTCTTGTGAAACTAAAATTTGAAACTATTTTGTATTTATCTTATGTAAAATATATATATATAATATTATTTTAAAATATGTATTCATATAATTTTAATAAAATTATTTAAATATTTATTTATTTCGTGTATTTTTGTTTCGTGTCGTGTACCCAAGGGTAAACCAAAAATCGACACTAAATCCATCCGTGTAATTTCGTGTTCATGTACTTTCGTGTTCGTGTACCGCAAAGGTCAATCTAAACCCGTAATTTTCGTGTCGTTTTAGTGTTGTGTACGAAATTGCCAGCTCTAGTTAAAAAGTTAAAATTTGTTGAATATGTTAGATATTGTGCTCCAATGGAATTTGATATAATGATTGACTATATATTAAAAATGGTATGTTATTATTATTTCTCTTTTAATGTGACAAATGATGTGTAATTTTATTATAAATACAACTAAAACATTTTGGTTGGCTACAAATTTTGCTAAGGATTAAGACTATTTGGAGTACCAACATTTTTATAAAATTTTATAATTTTTATTTAAGGTAAATCATGTAGATTTTTAGTGATGGTTGGAGATGTCCATCAGAACATTTTATTGTTTAAGTAAAATTAGTCAATATTTAAAATTTTTTATAGATAAGTATAGAATAGAAGATGATAGTAGGGAATCTAAGATACAACTTAGGTAAATTTCTTGAGATATATGTATTTTATATGTAAATATGGAATGGACAATTTTGTAAAATCAAGATTTGTTTGCCCTGCGGGTCTAATAAATATTAAAAGATTTTATTCATATCTCATGAAAGTTACTTTATATATATTTCAGGTTCCTTTTTCTCATAGAAGATATTCACGAAGTTTTTTTAATCTGCAGTGATTAAATTCGTGAGACCCCTCGTACGGGGCCGTTTGGCTTACCTTAAAATGAGTAGCTTATGACTTATAAGCATAAGTGTCATATAAGTGATAAGTAGATCAGAAATTATAAGTCAATAGAATGTTTGGTAAATCAGAACTTATAAATCAGTATAGTGTTTGGTAAATTAGAACTTATAAGTTAACTTTTTTTATTATTTTCAAAATATTTGTTTTTTAATATATATCAATGGATGTCAATAGATAGATCTTGATGAGTCGAGTAATTTGATATATACATATTAATTTTCTAATGAACGGATCAAAAGATATATGATTTTAAAGATTTGAAGGATATTATGGGGCCGTTTGGGAAATCTTAAAATAAGTTACTTAACACTTATACGAAGTAAGTAACTTATATGAAGTAAGTTATAAGTTACTTACAACTTATATTTTCGTGTTTGGGTGTTTAACTTATAAGTTGGTAAAATTTTTATTGAATTAAATTAAAAAATATTAATTATTTAATATAATAATCCCAGTACATGCATATGACATTTATAAATATAAATGTAAAAATATAAAATATTAAACAAGTTAAAAAATCAAGTAATACGAAATAAGTTGGAAAAAAGTATGTCATTACTAACTTATCACTTATCAACTTATTTGGCAAAATAAGTCCATTTTACTTGTACAGGCAAACGGTCCGAAATAAGTTGAAACGGACTTATCCTCGGATAAGTCCATTTTTTTTCTAATGCCAAACAGGCCCTATATATTGCGTGTATCGAGAATAAGTTATAAGGATAAGTTGAATGTTAGGAACATAAGTTGAGCTAAAACTTAGTGGGTGTTTGGCTCATCATATAAGTCGGCTTATATGATGAAAGCCCATTCCCCATTTTCTTAGAATGCTTGGCAAAATAAGACAAAACCCATTTATTAAACTTATATGGGATAAGTTGAATGTTAAAAAATCCTAACATTCAACTTATTCTTATTTCTCGATACACGCAATATATAATATCCTTCCAATCTTCAAAATCATATATCTTTTAATTCGTTCATTAGAAAATTGATATGTACATATCAAATTTCTCTACTCATCAAGATCTATCCATTGATATCTACTTATATATATTAAAAAACAAATATTTTGAAAATATTTAAAAAAGTTAACTTATAAGTTCTGATTTACCAAACACTCTACTGACTTATAATTTCTGATTTACCAAACACTCTATTAACTTATAAATTCTGATTTACTTATCACTTATATGATACTTATCACTTTAAGTTATAAGTTACTTATTTTAAGGTAAGCCAAACAGACCCTTAAATAGGCAAACTTACGGGCTTATAAGCCGTAAGTTGTCTACGAAATGAAACCCCAAAAAGACACGTAGGCTCGTACGACAGTGAAAGCTTACCCACTTTGACACTATTTTAAATTTTAAGAGCCAAATATTTCAAACATATGATGTTATGAACTCACTTTATAAGACACAGTTTAAGTGAAATTATTTCATCAAAAACAGCAACTAATCTCAAAGATAATCTCTAGTAAGAAAATGGAGCAAAATATGTTGCTTGTCATAGTGATCTCATCGTCTCTGATACCCTTTTTTCTTGCCAAAACATTTTACTCTATTTGGTGGAAACCGAGAAGGCTCGAGAAGTACTTGAAGCTGCAAGGAATCAATGGCACTTCTTATTTGTTATTCGTTAAAACAGGGAAAATATCCATGTTTTGGTTAGGGAAGACGCCTAGACTGAGTATAATGGATCCCGAGTTGGTGAAAGAAGTTCTCTCTAACAAGTTAGGACATTTTCAGAAGCCATCACTCAATCCTCCAATACTGATTCTGACAAATGGATTGACCACTCTAGAAGGCGAAAAGTGGGCTGCACATAGACTGATAATCAGCCCTGCTTTTCACCTCGAGAAATTGAAGGTTACATTCCAAATTTATGATGGACTCCTTTGCTTTCATATTGAAACACTTGACTTCGGCTTTTGATTTAACAAAAAAGAAGATTTAGCTAATTAGAATGCTTAATTATTTAATTTAACCCGCGGGATTAGTTCAAAAGACTGAGGCTCTATGAGGTTTTGAGTTGGGAATTTAAGTAGAAATGTTGTTTGATAAGTGCATATTTTTGCATATTTTTTATTACCTATTTGTTGTTTGAACTCGTATTTTAATAAATTATTTTGTTGTATTTCAAGAAATTCGAGAAAAATAATAAAATAGCAAAATAAAGAGCAAGGAAGGGGAAGAAGGGGAAGAAAAAGAACTAAAAAGGAAAAAAAGAATTAGGAGCTTGAAGCAAATTGGAAAATTTCAAACACATCCCAAAACCTTCAATTCACTTTACATTTCAAAAGGTTCATGCGGGGAATCTTGACAAAATGAAAAGTGCACCATGATTTTGGAGACCTCCATTTTGCTTTCATATGTAAACAAGTTACGAAAAAAAAGCCTATAAATAGAACATTGATTTGATCATTCACGGAGAGAGACTGGGGAGTAGTCACTTTGGTTTACTTTCTCTCTTTCTTGCCGATTCATTTTGCTCTCTTTTTAATACATCTTAGCTTTTAGTTACCCTAAATTTTGTAGCCTCCATATTTGATTTCTTCCATTTTGTAATTGTTCTTGTGAACACTTTTCTTTTTCATATTAATGCAAACTTCCATTTTCTTGTTCTTTACATCTTGCTCTCTTTTATGTTGGCTTAATTTCGTTATTTTCGTAAATCCGATTAGTTGATAAAGTAGCGAAAGGCTAACCACTTGGGGTTGAAAGTAACAATTTTTTTTATTTACTTGGTTTTAGCTTATAATCACAATTGAGCCCCTTTAAATTTCCATTTTATTGTGGGTTCATAATTTTAATTGTAGATCTAAATTTTTATGTTCTATGTGTTAAGTGTAATAAAAAAAATAAATATCAATTTTATTTCTTATTTTCTGTATGAATCACGCACCAACCACCCCATTTTTCATGTTACTTTGTTCCTTATTATTTCATTTCCTTCCTGTTTAAAATTAATTTGATCACCATTGTTTTTATGTAATAATTATGAATCACTTTTAATCATTAGTAATCATTTTAGATTAATACCATTATCATATCCATTTATGGCCCTCTTAGCAACTTTTAGCCCAACTTACTTATTTCCATCCGTATGTTTTCTGTTCTACATGTTATCTTTATATTTGTAATTAATTGCATGGCCATAGTTAATGTGTTAATTAAATCTACTTATTAAGTGTCATATGTGTTGATTTCGTGAATGAGTGTGTTCCATGTGTTTGTTTCTCATTATCATATGTTTTCTTAATTTCATTAGAGTTTCATAAGTTCATTTATTAATTATTATTTATCTGATATTACATGTTCTCACATGCCTGCTTTGTTTTTACATTAGACCATGTTTATTTTCATTTTGTGTTGGGTTTCAACCCAATATGGTATGGGTTTTGGTGATCCAAAACATATATGGATTGGGTAATAATTATATGTGTAGATAATTATTATAGATGGTATATTTAGATACCAAGTATGATAAGGATTGTAATTGGAAATCAAGTATGATTAGGATATCTTGGTGGCTAAGTTTGTGATGGCTATATATACATAGTCATATTGTATTTGTTTGGGGAGGTGAAAGCTTAAGAGATGTAGTCTTAAGTATTGTTTGGGGATGCTTGAGCATTGTTGGCTCAAGTATCGGGTTGGGACACCGTTAAGGTGTTAATGTCTTGATGTATTATTGATATTGTTAAGATTAATAATACAAGTTTGGGATGTGGGTTTTTCACGTCAAATATTGTGTGTGTTCTTGTTTTGCGCTTTGGTAGATCTTGTCAACTAATCGATTGGTTATGTGTGTGCTCTGGATTGGTGTTTGTGAATCTCGGATTGTGTAAGTCCCCTAACCTAACAAGTGGTATCAGAGCCAAGGTTCGGGTTCGTGATGGATGAGGTTAAGGGAAAGTTCGAGGTTCAATTGATCTGGCAGAGTACAATGAAGGATTTGCTGACAAGGAGACTACTAAAGCGGGTAGAGACAAAGTTACGTGCGGTTTGACGGTTGGCCTTGCACCGTGGATCAATCCTGTGCGGACTCGAGATGGAAGAAGATGGAAGAGGTCATCGCAATTGTTTCAATGGCTTCATCAACCAGGTGAACTATTTGGATGATACTAGTGATTTTCTTCAGGAGACCGAAGGATTGTGAAAGCAAGGATCGGGTGACTCAACATGTGGAAGAGCACTCGTGGTGGTTGATGCACGTGATTTTGTAGATGGATACATCGTTATGGTGAAGAACGATGTCTTGGATGGTTTGGAGGGTCACTATACGGGTTTTAGCGACACTCAAGATTGGAGGAGCAAGATGAGGAGATTCTTGTTCGAGGGGAGGCGTTGGCAGATGGACGTCGATGGCTTTGATGATTACCGTTCAATCCAATATTGGTATTGGGTTGAAGGGGAGGATTGTTGGGTTTCAACCCAATATGGTATGGGTTTTGGTGATACAAAACATATATGGATTAGGTAATAATTATTTGTGTAGATAATTATTATAGATGGTATATTTAGATACCAAGTATGATAAGGATTGTAATTGGAAACCAAGTATGATTAGGATATCTTGGTGGCTAAGTTTGTGATGGCTATATATACATAGTCATATTGTATTTGTTTGGGGAGGTGAAAGCTTAAGAGATGTAGTCTTAAGTATTGTTTGGGGATGCTTGAGCATTGTTGGCTCAAGTATCGGGTTGGGACACCGTTAAGGTGTTATTGTTTTGATGTATTATTGATATTGTTAAGATTAATAATAAAAGTTTGGGATGTGGGTTTTTCACGTCAAATATTGTGTGTGTTCTTGTTTTTCGCTTTGGTAGATCTTGTCAACTAATCGATTGGTTATGTGTGTGCTCTGTATTGGTGTTTGTGAATCTCGGATTGTGTAAGTCCCCTAACCTAACATTTTGATTCTAGCCCGTTCCATTTTCTGGCCCATGTTAAGTAAATGGCCCATTTTATAGTTCTTGTTCTGTCCGCATGCTTGTTTATATAACTTTATATTAGTTTATATCAATTATTTAGTTTACTCGTACTTAATTATTAATTCATGTTTTTAGCGTTTTTATTTTACTTTGTTTATTTGTCAATTATATGTAGCTAAATCTTTTGCCCTAGGATGAAGATGAAGTTAATTTAATTATTCTTGATTTCTCCTCGTTTCTATTAATTAATTCTCATAAGTTTTCTTGGTACTTAATTGTTCAATTGACAAAGTAATTTTGATATATTATTGTTACCGGATTTATTTTTCATAGCCTATGCTTGCTCTTTGAAGTTTTAATAGGTTATTGTTAGATAACAAGTTGCATAGTATATGCTTGTCTCGTTGATTGATATATCTTATTTGTGAAGAAAAGAGAATTGATTTTAGGGCGAGTTGATATTAATTGTGATTGATTGACGGATTCGGATTCCTAGGTTTTCCGTATTATTTGATAATCTTTGCTAATTAGGTTAATTAATTCTCATCTCAAAAGTTAATTGTCTAGTTCGCCTAAATTAAGAGTTAAGGAGTCGCGAAAATGACAACATAAAAATGACAATGTTGCCTTAGCCAAAAAACTCATGGCAAAGCCAACATATTTGATGGCAACATAGGCTAAATATGTTGTCGTAGACCTTTTGTGGTGTAGTGTAATATCTGTGAATCGAATCACAAATATTAAAACGATGATCGTGCGCTTGCGATTTTATTTGTCATATTTTTAGCACATCACTGTTTGAGAAGAAGTGGACAAATACTCAAAGGATTTGGTCAACATTTAAGGTTTTGGCCGTGTCTATCTTAACAAACGCCTAGCAGCTAGCCTTATAAATGTTTGAGTAATTTTTTTTATTTGCATGTTCTAAGTTATAGATTTGTTTGTGAAGAAGTTCCAACTTCCAACACACAATTCGAAAATTTTGCTTAGTATATCAAATGACTTCTATTTATGCTATATTTACAGTTTTCTTTCATTTATTGAAGGGAATGGTACCAGTATTTACAGATAATTGTATGATGTTGGTCGATCGCTGGAATGAATTAGCTGGTACTCAGAGAACTTGTGAGATCGATGTCTGGAATGAATTTCAAAATCTTACAGGTGACATTATATCTCGAACAGCATTCGGTAGCAGCTACGAAGAAGGCAAGAAGATTTTAAAATTACAAAAAGAACTCCAGGTTAGCCATGCAAACTTTATACATTCCTGGTTTCAGGTAAATCATTACACAATTTACTGAAATGATTATTTTTTAAAACAACCTTTTTACCTCAACAAGTGGATTTTGATTTTGTTTCAAAAAAATTTCTAATATGAGAATCCTTTCAATCACTTCAACTTGATGTCTTCTAAGCAGATTTATCCCAACTAAAAAGAACAGAAGTAGAAACAGCTTGAACAAAAGGATTACCTCAATGCTCAGAACATTAGTTGAGAAGAAAGGCAGGGCAATAACAGCAGGAGAATCCAGGAACGACGACTTATTAGGTCTGCTCTTGCAATCAATAACTATCATATCCACCATTATCCAGATCTTTGGGGCGATGATGCTGAGGAGTTCAAACCAGAAAGGTTCTCTGAAGGAGTTGCAAAGGCATCTAAAGATAGGCTAGCTTTCTTTCCTTTCGGCTGGGGTCCAAGGATGTGTACTGGAAACCATTTTGCAACAATAGACGTTAAAGTTGCATTGGCTGTGATCTTACAGAATTTCTCTTTTGAACTCTCACACCATCCTACACTCATGCTCCTCACACGGTTATGACTCTTCAACCACAACATGGAGCTCAAATTACTTTCAACCAACTTTAGCTAGGTGATGAATTCTCAGCAATGCAAGTAAACATGAATAATGATGTGGCACAAAGTTTTAATTTGGAATAGCTATACTGAAGAATGGTTTATTTCAAGCAACAGGCATAATTCTGACGCTACAAAGAAGATGCTCATTATCCGAAAAGATCAAGGCATAATTCTGACGCTATAAAGAAGATGCTCGTTATCCGAAAAGATCAAAATTCTAGAATAGTAATATACCTAAAAAAAATTAGGGAACAAATATAGAAAGAAGGGGAGGGGGTACTGCTTAAGCGTTATGGAAAAGTCATCTAAAACTAATATATGCGTAAGCAAAAATAAAAGCCTTAATGTACTAGGCCTATCGATCCCAGCACTTCTTATAGCCCATGCCAAAGAGAACATGCTAAGCACAAAGAATTTCATACATAAAAGCATTAAAAAGTCATCCGAATAAAAGGCAAGATAAAAAGTTACTGAATGTACAAAGACTATCCATATTAACACTTCTCAGGACCCTAACTAGGGAAGAGAATCTGCAAAGCAGCCAGACTTTCATAGCTAGCTGCAGCACAATAACACTACAGAGATGTATTCACTGTTACTTTAACCAAAAAAAATTAACAAATTTCATTTCACCTCGGCTGAATCCAACTATGGACAAATGGTAAAAGCGCTATGAATAAAGTTACAAGTTGCAACCCTTGGTTCCCGATGTACAGTCTATAAATAAGATTTCTAGGCCAAACTTGCATCGCATCTTCATTACTTTTGAGTACGTTGTGTATAATCTGAAAGATTCATTTGATCAAGAAAACTCAAAAAAATATGCAAATTTCTATTTGAGAACAAATGGTGGATCTGATAGGGTATGTATCCCTCCCCCGATATCAAATCCTGAACCGCCACTGCCTGCAGTAATTAGACAACAGTTTACCTACTAAATACTAATCTACTATACAATCTATACTTGACATGTCTATACACCTGCGCTGTTCCTGTTAGAAATAATATGACATGGAATGCTCGAGAAAGGCAGCTTCATAAAAGGACTGTCACGACTGGGGAAGGACTCGATGAAACTATCCTTATTCCAATATAATATGGAGACAAGTAAAGGTGATACAAGGGAAATAGTAGATGCCGAAGATTGGGATAAAGGGAAGGGCTACACTTACTAACTAGGCCATACAGATGAGTCTAACAAGGAATTTACGACAAACCAATATCATGCTTTGGTTGTGGAATAGGATGGTTCTCGTAAGTATTCTTAAACTGACTGATTCCTCTTACTAAATAGATGCAAGATATCAAAATATTAAATTCTTTTTCATCTAAAAACAAACTTATTTTTTCTGTTGCTAAATATGTGAAAACAATATTGAATACATGTTTTAAATTATAATGCAACTACCAAAGTCTCAGTAAGATATATCCAGGAAGTGCCATTTCATTTGAGAAACCTGCTTGCTACACGTCTATCCATTATAACTTGTGAACGGAGAGTATTAATGAACTAAAGAGTGTAACTGAATCGCAAACACAATACAAAATAAACAAGTTCCATAAAAGCACATGAACAAGTTCTAATATAATTCCAAAAAAATAGAACAAAAGACTTAGCATGAAAAGAACAGAACATAAGGTACTAATGCAGTAAGATTGCTACCAACCCGCTTTAAACAAAAATTATCTCAAATTCAGGAATAAAGTGATCTTCTAGGACCTTGTTAATGGAATGACTCCATTCCCTCAAGGAAAAGGAAGCTAGGGGTATAGCTAAAGCCATTAAGATATACGTTGTAATAACCAAGACGCTTGATCTCTCTCGACTTGGGATCATACAAAATGTTCTTTCCATTAAATATAATCTCGCCACCATACTTAAAACATATAGGAAGTGATATAGGCTCATATGATAAAGGATCACGATCATCGACATTAATCGTGTACATCTTACTCCAGATACTACTTTTCTCATCCAAACAATAAACATCTGCGAGATCAAAAACATGCCGTCCACCACGTACATACTCTATCCGTCCAAGGCAATCATTCAAATTGATGAGAGTGTAATAAAAGTGTGTGCGAGGAACTGCAAAGAATATGAACTCATTGATTTTAGCATCAAACTTGATAATATTAACCAACTGATCATTCCAGTAAGGGATGCCATTCACAATAACAGAGGGAGACCACCCTACAATGTGCTTGATAATATCATGACTACTCGTCCAACTCCAATGCGCGGCTACACTACTCCAAGATTCTGTTTTACACGAGTAGACAACAGCTGCCGAAAAATGCACAAGTTTAAATATTAATTTAAAGTCATTTGAAATTTGATCCCAACCAAAGCCTAGCAGGTACGAACACGGGTGTTCTTCCAGTTTGAAGGGCCACCGTTTATTAGGTAGTAAAATTTTCTTAGACTGTTGAATAGCGGGATTCCATAATATGAAGTGATAACCTCCTTGCCCAGAGAGACAAACTAAGCAAACTATGCCGTTAATAGAACCAACAAGGTGCATGTCAGCATGGTCTGATACAGGGTAAGGGACATTGTCGATGCGAGTTTCGGACAATGTAGCACGGGAGACTATCGATATACAACTGTGAAGAGTTTTGTTAAGTATGATATGATCATCATTAGAGTCTTGGGGAAACACTGCGGTTCGACTGTGATCGGGTGAAATCAGGATCGGAAAATAGAGAATTCCATAATTTACAGACACATCGAAACCGAACCATGGACTTGACTGGAACTCGAATCAATATCTCCTTGATAATTATGTCGTCAGGAAGAGCTGGAGCCATAGATGTAAAACTATCGGCAGAAAAACAAGACGTAGCAGTTGGTACTAGGTTAAAGATTAAGGTAGTTTATACATTAAAAAATTGTTCTAGGGAAAAAGATTAGGCCCCAAGTCATATAAGTCAGAGGTACACCTATCCAAAATAATTTGGATAATCCAGGAGGAGTCCACTACTAAACTAAAGTCTTTCAAATGTATCGATCTTGGACTGAAGCGTTACATAGTTAAAGTATAAATTTACCTGCACAATAAATAGTACCAGAGATAGAACAGGCCTTTTACACCGGTTGAATCTAGATTGTATTTTTTTTTTTTTGAAATAAAAGCACTTGCATTACTTAAATTGAATCAAAATTCAGAACATCACTGATGAATTCAGGGGCATACCCCTGCCATTCTTGCAAACCTGACATAGACATAGAAGCCCTAGCTAATGTATGAGCCACTACATTCGCAGATTTATATGTAAACTGCACCTTAACCTCATCGAGGTGCTTAAAATCCTCAACACATTCCGCTATAATAGAGTAAAAATTTGATTTGCCAGATCCACCATTACAAGCGTCCACAACAACCTTCGAATCTAATTCAAAAACACACCTCTTGAAGCCCATGATCACTGTCCAACCAATAGCATCACGTAGACTGCAAGCTTCAGCCTCTTTTACACTCCATTCGCCTGCAATATTCATACACCTCGCATGTAAGAAACGTCCATCTTCATCCCTTATCACTGCCCCAGTCCCAATCTGATGTGCACCAGGAATAACTGCTGCATCTGTATTAACCTTAACCCATCCCATACTTGGTTTTTGCCACACCCTACTGCCCACACACTGGTCTTTCCTCCTCATACTTTCTTCCTGCTGAGCACTCTTCCAGTCCTCCAACATTTTTGTCGCTATTGCCTTTGTTCCATACACTGATACATTTATACGCTCCCATAGCCATCTATTCCGCCGGTTCCAGATATGCTAGCAAAATAATGACACTGCTGCTGCTTGATTCCTTGTACACTGGGTAAAAATCCTCAAAAAAACATCAAACACAGTTTCATATGGTTCAAACTGAATTAAATCTGACAGTCCAACAGCCTCCCACACTGCTCTAGCAAATACACAATCAAACAACACATGAATGCCATTTTCTTCATGAGTATGGCACCACGAACACTCAGTTTCCACATTGACACGCTTATTTCTCAACTCCACAGCAGTAGGTAAACATGATCTACACACACGCCATATAAAATGAAGGATTTTACCTGGTAACTTTAACGCCCATAATTTCCTCCAAAAACCAGCATTCACCATGTTCCTCTCCCCCCTTATATGATTATAGCAGCTCTTAACAGTAAACTCTCCCGTTTCATCAAAATCCCAGTACCACGAATCCTCCTTATTACTCCTGGGTAATGCTATTTTCATGATCAACAATCTATCTCTTTCATTACATATGTCATTTAAAACCTCCTCATCCCACTGTCTCTCACCAGTCTTCATCAAACTTACCACTTTGATATCTGCTAACTACTGCGGCATATCAGTTGTGAGCATTCCGTCTTCCACCCCTGGAATCCAAGGAGTCTTCCAAACAAAAGTTTCTTCGCCATTGCCTATCTTTCTCCTGCAACCCTGTTTCAAACTGTTTTGAGCTGATAAAATACTCCGCCACATGTAGCTCGGGTTTGCTCCTAATTTCGCATTGAAAAAATCTGTCTTTGGGAAATATCTGGCCTTCATAATACTTGTAACAAACATATTCTCCCCATTTAATTGTTTCTAAATCTATCTATACGGTAATATCCTTCGAATCGGAAAAAATATTATTATAAGAAAATTATTTTAAAATATAGTTAACTAGTTGATAAAGCCGCGCTTCGCGGCGGCATTACAATATTTTTAAAAAAATTCAATACATTTACGTTATATTATAATATTAATATTACATTTTAATAATTAAATAATCTTCTCTAATAAATCAATTTCTTGTTAAATACGATTCTTTTGATTGAGCCGCTCTCTCGTTAAAACCGAAATCTCAACTTTTTAACATATATTATAAAGACTTATATAATATTTTTTATCTATAAAATTGAACCGTAAAAATAAAAAAAATATGACTTCAGTATCAAATTCTAATAGCTAATATAATCTTTTCTAGCGAGCCGTCTTCCCGTTAAATACGTTTCGAGCCGCTCTTATTTGAAACCGAAATTCTAACCTCATTATATAAAAAGAGTAAATTCCAATTTTTATATTCTTTAAACTTTCTAATATTTATAGAGTTTTAAAAGATGAAAATACATCTTATATTTTCTGTATATTATAGATATTCTTGTATTTATTTACAGTTTTCGCATGGAAATGTCTTTCTGTTATGTTAACATATCAAAAAAAATTAAAATAAGAAGACTTTTCGTTACGGGAATAATATTACATTTATGGATATATTTTTGTAATGCAAGTACAATTAACTTGTATTAAAAAGTTAAAATAAAGGATTTCTAGGAAAAAAGATGTATAGTTTTAAAAAATCGTATAAGACGTCTCCACCGCCCTCGTATTCTACTTCCAATAAAACAATTTATTTTATGTATTAATTATATATTTAAACATTTTTTATACGGTCTTATCTAATGAACCGCTTTCTTATTAAACACAGTTATTACTATTGATTCGGTCTCTCGTTAAGACCAAAAATCTAACTTTTACATATATTACTTGTACGATAATGTTTATCCATAAAAATCAAATCCTAAAAATAAAATAAAATTTATAACATCATATGATATTTTAATAGCTAGTACAATCTTTTATAGTGAGTCGTCTTCCCGTTAAACACGTTTCGAGCCGCTCTCGTTTGGGATCGAAATTCTAACTTCATTACATATTATTGATGTTACTTATCTTACACAACAATTTTTTTCCTTAAAATCAAAACCTAAAAAATAGAGTGAATTCCAATTTATACTTTCTCTAGATTTTCTAAAAGTTTTGGCGTTTTAGAAAATGAAAACACATCTTATTTTCTCTTTATATTATAGATACTCCTGTATTTATTTAGGATTCCTGCATGAGATTATTCTTTTACTCATTGTTCTTTTATTATGTTAACACATCATGAATAAATTTTCCTAATATAAGTATAATTAACTTATATAAAAATATATATAATTTAAGAAGATCGTACTTTCTATAAAGTATTTAATTATATGTCTGCTCTATATATTCAAACACCTATTCTAGTTCTAGTAGAACTTTTATTTATATATTTTTTCTATAAATTCGAACTCTCATTCACTATAAATTCGAACTCCTATTCTACTTCCAATAGAACTTTTAATCGTATGCCTTATAAATACTAATTATACTTCCAATAGAACTTCTAATCATATGTCTTCCCTATAAATTCGAACTTCTCCTTTATAATTGATATTTTATATTTATTAGTGTTTAAAATTCTAGAAAATTAGAAAAATCGATTGAGACGATATTAGAGCGCCACCTAAACTCCCGCTATCCTCCTTTATATATATATATATATATATATATTGATTTTTAAATATTGTGTTGGGTTTGAAATTTTTTATTATTATCAGGAGGTTATTCTTATATAGAATATTCTTTTATGTATGTATTTTTTCTTACAAGGTTAAATTAGACTTACACAATCCAAGATTTACAATCCTTAGAACACACAACCAATCGATTAGTTGATAAGTTCCAACAAAGCACGGTTACACGTTTTTCACGTATCACCTTTACTTCTATCAAATCAATAAGTAAAAGTAAAATAGAACACAATTATTTGACTGTGAACACCCACGTCCCAACTTGAAGTATTAATCAAAACAGTTATCAATAGTCCATTAAACAATAACACCTCAATGGTGTCCCAATCGATACCTGAGCCAAACAAAGCACAAGCATCTACCAAACAATACCTAAGACTACATCTCGTAAGCATTCACTTATCAAACAAATACAATATGATTATTATAGTCATCCAAAACTTAGCCACCAAGACATTACCATACTTGTTGTACAAGTCTTACCATACTTGCTAGACAAGTATTCGAATTCTTGGCATCTAATTACCCAACTTAGTGATGAAGACATACCATTTATAATAATTGTCTACACATATAATTATTACCCAACCCATATATATCTTGGATCACCTAAGCCTATACAATCACATTGGGTTGAAATCCAACAATCCTTCTCTTCAACCCAATACTCCAGATCATGATGAACGGTACCATCAAAGACTTCAACATCCATTCGCAAACGCCTCCCCTTGACCAAGAACCTCATCCTCTTACTCTTACAATCTTTGAGTGTCGCCAAAACCCATAAAGTGATCCTCCAAACCATCTTTTTTCATCATAAAGGTATATCCATCTACAAGTGCATCAAACACTAAGAGTGTCCTTTCAACAGTTGGGTCACCCGATCCTTGCTTTCTCAATCTTTCGGTCTCTAGAAGAACATCACTAGCATCACAAAAATAATTTACCTCGTTGATCAAGTCATTGAAAAAAAAATACGATGATATCTTCCATCTTCTTCCATTTCGAGTCCGAACACATCTTTCTTGAGAAACCAATAGTACTAAAGTACCAAATTTGGTTATCATTTAACACGGGTTCGATTCCTTCCAACTACATAATTATACAACATTTATTTATTTAATTTAATTTCTTTAATTTCACCACATGTTCGATTCATATAAGTACATAATTAAATAGTGTTTATTTTTTATATATTTTTATCATTCAATTCTCTACAAGTTTATATTTAAATAATACTTATTAAGCCCGCAAGGGTTGTCTCAGTTGGTTAAAGAGAGGTCATCTCACCTCTTGGTCACAGGTTCGACTCCCATGGGAGGCGGATTTGTGATTATCCCATCCTGGGGCAGAGCCTGTCGCACTTGTGTGGTTTGCCTTGGATCACGTGGTTTGCAGGCTATTGCGTGAGCCCATGGGTTTACCCAGAGCGCACCCGAAGGGTAGCGGCTGCGGGTTCCCATGTTAAAAAAAATAATAATAATAATACTTATTAATTATATTTATTTATTTTAATTTCTTTAATTTCACACCGTATTTGATTTCCTAAAACTACATAATTTAATAGTGTTTATTTATTATATACTTTTATTATTCAATTCTCTACAAATACATATTTAAAGAATACTTATTAAATATATTTATTATCGATAATTTATTCATATTAATATTTTAATATCGGCTAGTGCTCGATCGTGCCAGTGCTTCGCACGAATTAGCAAATCAAAACGCCCACGTAACTTATTAATCAAAACAGTTATCAATAATATATCAAAATAATAACACATTAACACTTCAATGGTGTCCCAACTGATACTTGACTGATTCCGCTTTCGAAAATGCCAAATTTCAAAAGATCATATGCTTGGCTGTTTAGTTTTCTCGATTGGCAAACTCAGGAAGTCTGCATAAAGCTTGAAACACTCCAGAGAATGGTTTGCAAATTTAACCTCATGCAGCTTTGTCTCTTCTGGTTACAAGCAATTTTTCACGGACTATGCTTGTTCACTTTCATCGGTTGTTCTGTTTTAGTAGCTGTTGTCATCTATGTCTTAAGAAAAATTTGGATGAGAAGTTCAGTATTAATTGACTAGCGAGTTTAACTAAATCGAAGTGAGCTAGTTTTACATTCGTGTTTAAAAAAATCCCCATAAATCTGAAGTTCCATAACAGCATAAAAACAAATTCTTGTTTGATTCCAATAAGAATAGAACAGAAGTTGAAAGTACTAATGGTGTAAGATTTCTACCCTCCAAACATTCATAGAGTATCGAAAGTACAGTTGCTGTGATCTGAAATATTTGGTCTCTGAATACGTATGTCATCTAAAACTAATATATGCTTAAGCAAAAATCGAAAGCCTTCCTGTACAAAGACTATCGATACCTACACTTCTCAAGACCCCTACCAGGGAAGGGAGTAAGCAAAGCACCTAGAATTTCATAACTGGAAGCCTAGATATGACATTACTGAATGTACAAGGACTATCAACACTGACTTTTCAGGGCCCCAACCAGGGAAGAGAATATGCAGAGCACCCAGAAATTCATAGTTAGCTGATGCACAATTACAGTACAAAAATGTAATTATTGTCACTATAACCGCAAAATAACACATTTCATGACTGACCCACACTATAGACAAAAAAGCGCAACCTAATAAAAGCGGTATAATATTAATCTTTGCATATCTAAACATTCATTAACTTAATAATTACTTCTTTGTTATCACCAAAGAAGACTGACATAGGTCATCACCATTTTAACTACTTCGCAAGATTTTCCCTTACAATAATCCTCCATTGATGACTTTAAAGTAGACATCCTAGATCTGTAAGACAAATACATTTGAAGAAGAGATCCATGAATTTTATGTAGCTTAAACAACATCCAATGTATTCTAAAATCTTGAATAACCAGTCGCAGTTTCACAATGTGAAGATATGACTGGAGCTAAATCATAAAACTTCTGGTTCACTTTATTATATTCTTGACTGTGAGATGATTAAAGTAGAAAAATAGAAGATATAGATGTTTCACTAGAGGCGATTTAAATGTTTACAATAGCTTGACGGTATAAGTTGAGAGGCATTATTGAAGTTACAACACTTGCTTGCCGGTGCATAGTCATCACATTTTTTTTCTTATGGAAGAAAGATAACATAAGATCTGTATGTGCAATAAAGAGCCATGTCCAAGAAAATCTGTTTCAATGTCAAATCACAAGTCGGAATATTAGTGTTTTTTCTACTTCCACAAGACAACATAGTGATAACCAGCTCGCCAGCTAGGCAATCATCAGAGAGCATTGATCAGAAACAGATAAACATACTGTTACAAAGCATTAGTTTCAAATTTTTTTCGGCATTTAACAATCTTATAAAAGAGCGCAATTTGGTTCATTAATGCTAGGCCTAAATGGTCACAGATACGGACATCTTCCATCCTAGAATATGGTATTGCCATTGAACATTCCAGGTGCTAATTAAAGAGTTAAACCTCGCTTAATGTTGTTTGTTACTAAACCAAACCAAACATACCCAGTATATCCCGCTCAGAGCAGGGTCTGGGGAGGGTAGGTTGTACGCAGCCATGCCCCTACTTTTTAGAGCAGGGAGGCTGTTTCCGTGAAGACCCTCGGCTACGTGCAAGTCACAACATGAGGGTGGTGCATATAAAGGATTTCAAATGATACATTAATAATCACCGTAATACCTGAGCCCATGGCGTTCTCCACATGGGACATACCTTCGTTTGAACATTCCGGCAATGCAGACATCTTTGAGAACAGCTTCTTCTATGATTTGACATTCCAATCAAACAGCTGAAAAAATCCTCCCTTTGAACTTTGCTAGTCGAACCCCCTGCAAAGAAAAAACCGCAAGCAAAGACCAAGAAACATACAGCACTAAAGCGAAAAAGAGAATGACAAAGCTGACCTACTAAGATAGAGCTAACCGAGACAACCCAACTCTGAGGCTCTCCACAACAGCCCCACACCCTAAAAGAGAGTCCACTACTCTGATCTGACGCCTCCACGAACATCTGTCGGCGATCATGGACTCATTTAAGTTTAAATCCTTCAAATCCATCTTAAGCTGCTCTTCCCACGTCCTCCTCGGTCTGCCTCTCCTCCTCGCCCTAGTTACCGAAATACTCTCTACCCTCCTCACTGGGGCTTCAGTCCGCCTCCTACGGACGTGACCGAACCATCGCAACATCCCTTCCCTTACTTTAGCTGATAAAGGCGCCACTCCAAGCTCGCTTCTAAACACCCCATTCGGTATTCTATCTAACATCGTGTGCCCACAAGACCACCGTAACATCCTCATTTCCGCCGCTTCCAACTTGCTTTCGAGGGTCTTCTTCACTGCCCAACACTCAGAGCCATATAACAACGCGGGGCGGATAGCCGCTCTATAGAATTTCCCTTTCAACTTTAACGGGACCTTCCTATCACACATCACCCTCGACGCTGCCCTCCACCTTAACCAATCAGCCTTGATACGATGTTTGACATCGTCTTCCACCTCACCTTCTTTCTGTATGATCGAGCCCAGATACTTAAAATTATCCGTACGGGGGACGATCTGATCTTCAATCTTAACCTCCACCCCTTCCTCGATGGCCTCAGCACTGAAGTTACACCAGAGATACTAGGTTTTGACACGGCTCAAGCGCAAGCCTTGGGACTCCAAAGTAGATCTCCAAAGCTCCAACTTCTCGTTCACCTCTCCCCTCGACTCCGCCACTAACACGATATCATCCGCAAAGAGCATAAACCAAGGGACGGCATCTTGAATATCTCGTGACAGGACATCGAGGATAAGGGCGAAGAGCAGGGGGCTAAGGGCCGACCCCTGGTGTAGCCCAATCTTAACAGGGAAAAAACGGGAGTCACCCACTGGGGTCCGGACGCAAGAGCTAGCTTGCGAGTACATGTCTTGAATCGCCGTAACGTACGACGACGACACTCTCCTCTCTACAAGACTCTTCCAAATAGTTGCTTGAGGGATGCTATCATACGCCTTCTCAAGATCAATGAACACCATATGAAGGTCTTTGCGACGCTCCCTGAACTTCTCCATAAGACGTCTGACGAGATGGATGGCCTCGGTCGTCGATCTCCCAGGCATAAAACCAAACTGGTTTTCTGAAATTTCGACTTCTCTTCTAATCCGGCATTCGACCACACTCTCCCAAAGTTTCATAGTGTGACTGAGTAGTTTAATACCCCGATAGTTACTACAGCTCTGAGCATCGCCTTTGTTCTTGAAAAAAGGGACCACAATACTATGCCTCCATTCAGCTGGCATCCTATCGCCCGATAGTAAAACATTGAACAAGTCTGCTAGCCAATGAACGCCCACCTCACCAAGACAAAGCCACACCTCGATAGGTATCTGATCCGGGCCTACCGCCTTCCCTCTAGCCATCTTTAGAAGGGCACCCTTGACTTCATCCTCGCTGATACGCTCACAAAAACCGGTAGAAAGCACAGACGGGAGAGGGACCTCTCGCTCAACACCGACACCATACCTCCTAGCCTCATTGAACAGATTTTGGAAATACGAACTCCACCTCTCCTTAATGGCATCTTCATTCAACAGCACTTGGCCTGAATCATCCTTCACAAACTTAACAGAGCCCAGGTCGCGCCGCCCTCTCTCCCTAGCTTTAGCTAGTTTAAAGATGGCATTCGCTCCTTCCTTGGTATCTAGGCGCTTGTACAGCCCTTCGTAAGCTTTTTCTTTGGCTTTCGCCACGGCCTTTTTTGCCTCTCGTCTCGCCACCTTGTAAGCTTCCAACTTCCGGTTCCTCTCCTCCCCTGCACACAGCGGCAAAAGCTCTTTGAAGAGTCCGAGTTTAACCTTAACTTTCTTTTGAACCTCCTCGTTCCACCACCACGACTCCTTATGCCCACTGAACCTTCCTGAGGAAACCCCCACCACCTTCTCGCCCGCACACCGAATAGCCTTCGCCATGTTGATCCACCTACTGTTAGCATCTCCACTAAGCGCCCAACAACCTTCGTTGATCAGAGACTCCCTGAATTCTGCCGCCTTCACGCCCTTCAAATATTTCCAGAGGATCCTAGGCCTACACTCTCTCGACGTGCGAACTGCTCGACCCCCCATGACTAGATCCAAGGCCAACAGCCGGTGTTGTGAAACACACGCCTCCCTCCAGAATACCTTGCAATCCACGCATGCCCTAGCGTCCCGACTGCGCACCAGAAGGTAATCGATTTGAGTGTTGTGCCCCCCACTACTATAGGTGATGAGGTGCTCAGCCCTCTTCTGAAAAATAGAATTCATAATTACCAACTCTTGGGCAGTAGAAAACTCCAACAACGCAGACCCATTGACATTCCTGGACCCGAAGCCAAAACCCCAATGAGCACTGGGATAACCATCAGCCCTCTCACCGATGTGACCATTGAAATCGCCACCCAACACTAAAAATTGGTCGGCAGGAAAACTTCCGACCAACTCATCTAAACAGACCCAGAAAGCCAACTTCTCAGAGTCGTCCAAACCGACTTGGGGGGCATACGCACACACTACGTTCACCACCTTCTCCCCAACCACAACCTTGACGGACATGATCCTGTCATTGCACCTCTTCACTTCCAAGACGTTGGCGATTAAATCCCTCGCCAGAAGAATACCCACTCCATTCCTCGAGTTGACACGACCCGAGTACCACAATTTATACCCGTTCGCTTCTCTGGAGTGCTCCCCCTTCCACCTAGTCTCTTGGATACACGCCACATCCACTCTTCGCTTCTTCAGCACGTCCACTAGCTCCAAAAAATTTCCCGTTAAGGTACCTACATTCAAACTGCCAACACGTATACTACACGACATCGTCAGAACATACGAGCCAAAACATATAGCTAACTAAAACACGAAAGAATTTAGAAAAGGCAAAAACTAAAATAAGAGTCGGGCATAATAATAATAAAAATAATAATAATAAAAATAATAATAATAATAATAAAATAATAAAAATACAAATACAAATAATAATACGATAATACTAATAATAACAATAGCAGAATAATTTATTAACAATAACAATAGTAATACTACCAATAGAGACGAAATACAAAATAAAAATTGCAAGAAACAAACCAAAAAGAAACACGTATAACAAAACACAAAAAAAGGAATGGGGCAACAGAGATGCAGGGATTGATAGAAGAAAAAGAAAAACAGGGGAGGGGTTTTGAGTTTGTTTAAAACGGAAATAAATACGGTAGAATTCTGTGAAATCTGAAATAAAAGGGGTGGGCTGGTTTGGTTTAAAGAGGGAGGTAGGAGATCGGTTACAGGGGTGATAGGCGGGGGGTTGAAGGTGGTAGCGGTGAGGATGAATAGAAGGGGAGAAGGGGACGAGAGGGGTGGGGACGAAACGGGCGAGGGGTGGTGATGATGAAAATGGAGTGGAGAGGTGAAGGAGGGCAGGAACGAACGGAGGGAAAGGAGGTGGTGCTGGGGTTGAATGAAGTGGTGCTGGGGTAGAAGTGGGTGTTATATGGTGGAAGACGGTGGTTATGGTTAAGATAGAGAGGGGAACGGACCTAGACCGAAGATCCGAGGAGAACACACACCGCTGGAAACTCTAAACGAAAGAAGTAAAAGGGGGGAAAGGGGAAATGCAGGAAGAAGAAAGCTAGCTGAAAATCGTAATAATGCAGTAAGATTGCTACCTACCCTTCAAACGAAAATTATCTTACATTTAAGAATGAAGTGATCTTCTAGGACCTCGATCGTTCATCGAATGACTTCATTCCCTCGAGGAAAAGGAAGCTAGGAGTATAGCTAAAGCCATTATAATATAAGCTGTGATAACCAAGACGCTTGATCTTTCTCAACCACGGATCATACAAAAAGTTCTTCTTATTAAATATAATCCCGCCACCATGCTTGAAACATATAGGAAATGTGATAGGATTACATGATATAGGATCATCGAGGTTAACTGTGTACATCTTAATCCAAAAACTACTAAACTCATGGAAACAATAAACTCCCACTAGCTTTAAAACATACGGTCTAGAACCTACATACTCTATCCGTCCAAGGCGATCATTCAAATCGATGAGACTGTAATATCCGTCTTTGCAAGGAACTGCAAAGGATGTGAACTTATTGATTTTAGCATCAAACTTGATAATTATCCCACCCAACTCAGTTCAATAAGGGTTGCCCTTGACAATAACAGAGGGAGACCAACGCACAATACCATCATGACCTCTCATCCAAAGCACTACATTGTCACTCCAAGAATCTGTTTTACACGAGTAAACAACAGCTAGCGGGGAACGCATAGGTTTAAAGATTAATTTAAAGTCATTTGCCATATGATCCCAACCAAATCCAAGCAGGTACGAACACTTTTGTTTTTCCAACTTGAAGGGCCACCGTTTATTAGGTAATAAAATTTGTTGGATATTTTAGTGTAATTGGATTGACTAGTTGATCAATGTAATCGTAATGTTACATCGAACAAGTCGGGAGAGTGCGGAGTGCATGCTTTGTTCGAGTTCGTTATGATTTCAGTATTATTGCTTATGAGACATGTCTATTGACATCAAACACATATGTTAGAATGAGATGAATGAGATGTGTCTATTGGCAAAAGACACATCTTGAGATGTGTCTATTAGCATTAGACATGACTGTTGGAATGAGATGTGTCTGTTGGCAAAAGACACATCTCTATTGGCAAAAGACACATCTGTTGACATCTATATATAGGTGTTGCATTGATCATTTTCAGTATGAGTTCATTTTGAAATTCACAACAAAACACATTCTCTCTTCTTGCAGAATTTCTGATTTTATCCGATTGAATTATTTGGGTGAACCACAAATAACTTCAATCTGAAAGTGTTCACACGACTTCAGAAAAATCCAAGTCATCACCCTATTCCCCACAAAATTTTCTTAGACTGTTGAATAGCGGGATTCCATAATATGAAATAATAACCTCCTTGCCTAAAGAGACAAACTAAGCAAACTATGCCGTTAATGGAACCAACAAGGTGCATGTCAGCATGGGCTGATACAGGGTAAGGGACATTGTCGATGCGAGTTTCGGACAATGTAGCACGGAAGATTATCATATGCAGCTGTCCCGAGAACTTTTGTTAAGTATGATATGATCATCATCTGAGTTCTGGGAAACACTACGGTTTGATTGTGATAGGGTGAAATCAGGGTTGGAAAATAGAGAATTCCATAATTTACAGACACATCGAAATCGAACCATGGACTTAACTGGAACTCGAATCAATATCTTTTTGATAATTATGTCTTCAGGAAGAGCTGGAGCCATAGGTGTAAAACTATCGTCAAACAAAACAAGAGAAAAGAGAACGAACAAGGTTAACGTGTTACTAGATTAGCTAACCATATAAGTCGACTTATATGGCGAAATCTCGTTTCCAGCTTATTTAGAGTGTTTGGCAAAATAAGCAAAAGCTCGTTTTTAGAACTTATATGAGATAAGTTGAATGTTAAGAAATCCTAACATTCAACTTTCAACTTATTCTTATTTCTCGATATACGCAATATATAATATCCTTCAAATCTTCAAAATCATATATCTTTTGATTCGTTCATTAAAAAATTGATATGTATATTCAAATTTCTCTACTCATCGAGATCTATCCATTGATATCCACTTATATATATTAAAAAACAAATATTTTGAAAATATTTGAAAAAGTTAACTTATAAGTTCTGATTTACCAAACACTCTACTGACTTATAATTTCTGATTTACCAAACACTCTATTAACTTATAAGTTCTGATTTACTTATCACTTATATGATACTTATCACTTTAAGTTATAAGTTACTTATTTTAAGGTAAGCCAAACAGGCCCTAAATATTAGAGTGGTTTATATAGAAAACTTTGGGTATTGAATCTAGATTTTAAAGGATTTTTCTGAATTCTTAAAATTTCAATCTAGATTTAAAAAAAATAGCGGTATCCAATTGAGATTCTAATTTTTTATTTTAAAATCTGGATGTATCCAATTTTAATTTTAAGAAGTTTCATTAAAAACTAGTGGTACTGAATTTGGATTTTAATAAAATCAGATAGTATAAGTACATGGATTTTTTGATTTGATAAATGGTGGAATTTGAAAAATTTGCTAATGTATTTCAGATTATTTGAAATCTGGCTAAAATCGTGAAAATTTGAAGAATTTGTCGAAAATTCTATTTTGATCAAGACTCTACAAGATTTTCCATGTCAAAATCCATGTAGAATTAAAGTCAACAACAATACTCGTTATTCTCGGAAAAAAAGATTAGTCCCATTAGGTACTTGTATGCCTTAAAACTAGTTGAATCTTGATTATGTTTTATTGTTATTTAAATTTAAATTATATTTTTTTCGTACAAGTTTAATTTATCAAATTTTATTTCAAAATTTAATTCCTCTTTCTAAAATGCCAAGTTTCAAAAGATTATATGCTTTGCTGTTTAGTTTTCTCGATTGGCAAACTCAAGAAGTCTCCATATAGCTTGAAACATGGTTTGCAAATTTACTCAAGCAATTTTTCACGGACTATTACTTGTTCACTTTTATCGGTGGTTCTGTTTTAGTAGCTGTTGTCATTTATGTGGATGACATTTTAGTTGCTGGTAACTATAAAATCACCATCGAGTTTCTTAAGAAAATTTTGGACGAGAAGTTCAGTATTAATCAACTACCGAGTCTAAATCAAAGTGAGAGCTAGTTTTACATTCGTGTTTAAAAGAGATCCACATATAGCTGAAGTTCCATAACAGCATAAGAACAAATTCTTGTTTGATTCCAATAAGAATAGAACAGAAGTATAAAAAGTACCAATGGTCTAAGATTCCTATACTCCAAACAAACACAGTATCGAAAGTACCGTTGCTGTTATCAGAAATTTTTGGTCTATGAATATGTTAAACATATGCTCAAGCAAAAATTGAAAGCCTTCATGTACAAGGAGTCAAGGACCATCAATACCTTACACTTCTCAAGGCCCCCCTGGGAGTAAGCAAAGCACCCAGAATTTCATAACTTGAAGCCTTGAAAAAATCATCTGAATGAAAGACGGGATACAACATTACTGAATGTACAAGGACTATTAACACGCACAGTTTTCAGGGCCCCAACCAGGGAAGAGAATATGCAGAGCACCCAGAATTTCATAACTAGCTGCAAACTAAAACATCTCACTTCGCTGCGACTGAACCACACTATAGACAAAAAAGAGCAACTTAATAAAAGCACTATAATATTTATCTTTAGGTATTTGAACATTAATCAACTTACTAATTACATCTCTGTTATCACCAAAGAAGACTGACATAGGTCAGCACCATTTAACTACTTAACAGAATTTTCTTTACAAGAATCCTCCATGGATGGCTTTAAAGTAGACATCCTAGATCTGTAAGACAAGTACATTTGAAGAAGAGATCCATAAACTTTTATATAGCATAAACAACATCCGATGTCTTCTAAAATCCTAAATATACATTCGCAGTTTCACAGTGTGAAGCTATGACCGGAGCTAAATTTTAGAACTTCTGGTTCACTTTATTATATTCTTGACTGTGAAATGATAAACGTAAAAAAAATAGCAGATATAGATGTTTCACTAGAGGCGATTTTAATATTTACACTAGGTTGACGGTATAAGCTGAGAGGCATTATTACGCTAACAACACTTGCTTTCCGGTGTATAGTCATCGCATCTCTATTTCTTCTGGAAGAAAGATAGCATAAGATCTGTATGTGCAGTAAAGAGCTATGTCCAAGAAAAGCTGTTTCAATGTCACAATCAGAAGTCAGCATATTAGTGTTTTATTCTACTTCCACAAGACAGCATATTGAAAACCAGCTAGCCAGCTTAGGTAATCATCAGAGAGTGATCAGAAACAGATAAACTTACTGTTACAAAGTATTAGTTTCTTTTATATAGGCATTTAATAATCCAATAAAAGAGCACAATTTGGTTCATTAATGCTAGGCCTAAATGGTCACTGATAAGTACATCTTCTATCCTTGAATATAGTATTGCCATTGAACATTTCAGGCGCTAATTAAAGAGTTAAACCTCACTTAATGCTGTTTGTTACTACTGAGTAAAGATGGCATAATTTTGTCAATATATGGCCTCGATGAGATTAGGTTTCCTTTCCCATTAATTTTTTCAGGTCAAACTAAAAATATATGACAATACTAATAACAAATAAATAGCAGTATCTGAACAAATTTACAATAATACACTATATTATGCATTGTGGCTGCAAGCCTGCAGTATTAGACTACAGTTTACCAGCTAAATACTAGTGTACTATAGAATCTATACTTGCATGTCTATACACATGCGTCAGTACATATTAGAAATAATATTGACTTGGAATGCTCAAGAAACACACCTTCATAAAAGGTCTAACACGACACTCGATGAAACTTTCCTTTAAAAGCAATGACACCTGAGAAGTGAGAATGAAGGAAGAATTAGTCAAAATCAAATTCTTATCTTGGTCGAATTTCGAATATAGCAAAACGATTAATATTAGCCAAAAGCCCTAGAAAGGAGAACTCTGTAGGGAATAATGAGTTGATAAAGATATGCTAAGGCAATCTTTTGTTGACTACTCAATATCCGTGAGAGCACGGACCTTATCACCATTGGAATGAGCATTTGTAGAGGTTCGAGGTAAGAGCGTAATAGAATCCAAGTAAAATCTTAGTACTGCAAGGAAACTGTTTGCAACTCCAACCTGCAATTGTAGAAATATCGGGATACCACAATACTATACATTCCATAATAATATGAAAGACGCCACACCAAGTAGGGAAAGGATAGGAAAACCAAACCCAAGCCCGCACCACTTACCCCGACCAGTCCCAATACTAATTAATCTGACTTCTAGGACATGAAATACTTTCAATCAGATGAGAGATAAGCTGAAGGCCTAACTAAACTCCTTTATTTATGAATATTTATGTCATGACAACCGTACAAAAAGCATGCAGACTTTATTTCATGGGGAACAAACAATGTGCCTAGTACTTGTGAACTCATCTCCAACGAAACCACACTAAAGATATAGGGACTAATGAGAAATGAAAGGCTAAACTTTCAGCTACACTACCCGTATATCAGGACACTGGTCACCTTCTTCCCAGATAACTTTCTTCTACAAGTTTAGAATAGTGCAGAGCTATTGATGAATATAGCTCTTTCTGCCCGGGTAGTTCTAGTATTTGTTATAATGGAAATGAGGAGTCCTAAGCTAACACAAAACCGCTGAAAAAAGACGTGCATGAACAAAAATGATGTAGAGTAACAGAAAAGGTAAGTGCAAGGTTGTTCTATTACAGCTACAAGTAAAGCTAAATTTAAACACAATTAATGTATAATATTGCTTTTGTCAAATATAGTAAATTCATTTCATATCTTGAGCTAAAGGCAAAGAAGCTCTTAAACGGCAGCAGGGCGGACACAGCATATCCTCACGGAGCCTTTCTGTCCTTAGTAAAATAGATCTAAGGTTAGAGCTTTCCCATAACCCCACCTGGAACATACATGCAAAAATATCATGTCATAACCCCACCTTACTCTTCCGTACATATAATAATTGTTGCAGAAACTTCCAAGATTTGTATATCTTCTACCCGTGGGTTCTACTTGTGTACGCGTCACTTCTACTTTGGTAGAGGTTAAGGTATCAATTCTTGTGACCAGTGATGCTGGACGATTTTCTCAACAGGAAACATATCAGTTTTCAGATTAAACAACTTGGTAAAATTGACAAGTTGTTTTTGACAAATAAGTGAAATTCATACCACTGAAATGTGACAAATGATATATTAAACTGACATTGTAGTAATTGATACTTGCATATGACGCACAAACACAAAATTCATATTATCGTCCAGAGCTACATTGATGCTCAAGTAAGTTTTCATCTTTATTCAGAGATATTCTTCCATAACTCTCAGGCTTCATCAATAAATTTTCGGATGAAGCATTTACATGATAGTTTGTAAAGCAGTAACACATTTTGTGTCATTTAAAGAAAATTTGCAGATTCTTCTATATGTAGAACAAATTTTGTTGTGAAACGACAAAACTATCATAACTCAGAAATATTATCTAAGATAGATTCTAAATCTGGGGAAACAATAGCACGTTTGTTAAGTTCCCCCACAACGCAGCAATGCTTCTCTTCTGTATTAATCGCAACAGCATCTTGAGCAAAAACATTGTTCAATCCTGCAGAAACCTGATTCCGACAAAAGCAACAAAAATGAATCGCTCATAAGAATATAAAATATATATCCAGTTATTCAGATAATTGAAAAGTTGACTTCTATGACGAGAGAGTTTACATGAATAAAGTTCAGATTTGATAGGGGATATACATTATTAAACTACCCGTGACAGTGAAAGAAGATTGTCCTTCCATTAATAAATAAAAATTATAGGTTCATTATGTTCATACCCTCAAAACTCAGATTATAGCAATTACCACATCAGATAATTTGTAAAGTTTAATAATAAAAGGAAACATATTAAATATGGAGTAATAATTACATAAACAAAACACACAGTTAACCATGATAAGCTGCATGCTCACATTATACAGGATATCCCCTAGCTTTAACTTGACCGCACCACTCCTATAAACCAACATTTTACCCATGAAGCCGGCAGGTAGCTCATTTAAATTGCAAACTTTTCCTGAAGCTCCTGCACCTTTCACTGGTTTAGAAGTGTTGCTCATTTCAAGTCCCTCCTTAACTGATTGTTTTGTCACAGGCATATTTTCCGGAAACTGGAGGAACAACATATTTGTTTCCGAATCCTCCTCCTGAAACCATTTCGAAAGAGTCAAAGGGGTTTCATAATATGAACTAATTTACTCAGAACACTTACCATAAGGCCAAGCTTGATAGCTGAATTTATGGAAGATTCATAGTCAGTGATGTTTTCTAAAGTTTCTCCAAATTCCTTTTCATCTAGTAATTCTACAAGGGAACAAACAAATTTATATCTTTCAGAGCATAAGCAAAACAAGTTTCATCATAGAAGATGACGTGCGGTAAATTCATGTATTAATCAATAAGGCCAAGTTAACAAAGTTTGTAATGAAATCATTATATGAAAGCTGTGATTGCAGCCTTAGCTTGAATCTTTATCTTCTGAAGTTGTGAAGAACCTTAAATCATACCTGGATCTCCAGAGTATGGCCTTCTCAGAGGAAGAGTCACAGGGTAATTGGTATAGTAATCCTATAGAGGTATGGAGAGAAAGCCAATGAGTGGAAAAGCAATAAATTTACAAGAAACTATGTATCTAGCACGCTGTTATACCTACCCATGGTTCCTTGTATTCTTTGATCTCTCTTCCACCTGAAGCGGCACCTTCATGTGAGGAAACACATTTTTATTCAAATGCGCCAATCATCTTAATGCGACTGAATGAGAGACAATAACAAAGTTGAATTACCTCCAGCAGCTCGAATTGCTTGACTACTTTTTAAAGCACCATATGATTTCATAGAAGATCCCATGTCTCTACCGAAGGCAACCTGAGCTTGTTTGGCTGCATATATGAGACAAAAAGATTTTTAATACATCAATTTGTTGTACAAACTACAAATCCCTGGATCATACTCAAAGGATGAAATCATTAAGGAAAAGTCCGGTGCGAGTGCGACTTATTAATATAATCTAAACTGCCTGCCCCGGAAGGAACTTTCTTTTTTCTCATAATTAATATACTCAATAAAAAACCATTCACCAAACATGTATGAGATTCTAAACATTACACTAAATTATAAGTAAACATTAATTAGAGATCAGTCATATCAAAAGAAACTATTAAAAAAGAACACTTACTTTTTTGTTCAGCCTTAGGCCTTACCTTCACGGACCCTTTCTGAAAATGAGAGATAACTACATAAGTTCTGATTTCAAAATATAGAAGCATAAATAAAAACGGGAGTAAAACTATGAACACAATGAGAATTACTTTGTACTGCTGCATCAGTTCCTCTGCCTTCGCAGCATCCGTCTCTTCATCCGTCTCTTCAAACTTTTCTCTGTAATTAGAATCGATACATGACTATGAGTATCAGCAGCTTAGCCACACACAGCAGCATATTTCAATGCACCAAAAACTACACTAACCAAAAGTGCTTACACTTTGGGTAAAACGAGTTTGTGTTCTCTGCGAGGAGGAGCTTTCGGAGCAAACCTCACCTATACCATTAGTAAAAAGAACTGCTTAAAAAACCAGGGGATCAAATACCAACACAAAAATTCAACAAGATTCGAAAAAGGGTACAAGGATTAAACCTTTCTAGGCACATTTTTCTTGTCATCATCCATCACTGCTCTATATATAATCAACTTCAAAAAAACAATGATCCCCTGTACATAAAGCACCAAGCTCAATAAAAAATTCGCATATTTGATACATCAAACATTACATGATCAAACCCAAGATACACATTAATACAAATATTATCAAGAAAAAAAAAAAGATTAAACAATTGTTAGTGCCATCTTAATTAATTTAATTTCTGGGAAAAACACACATGATGATAAAGAATTTAATTTTATTACAATCGAATAATGGAATCTATATTCAGTAATAATTCATAGTTCATCAAACAAAGAATCAATGTACATATGTATATGTGTAAACATGTATGTATATGATGATATGGGTTTTTTAAGGTTTACCCAGTGGAGAGCAAAGCAATCGGGTGGCTGTCTGCTAGGGTTTATGTCCTAATGGGGGGTTTTTGAAATTTATATGGAACACAAAGGGGTTTTGTCAGTTCACTTCCATACTTGTATTTGAACACGCACGAGCTGTCTGTGCACTTGAACACGTTGTAAACTTATAATTAGGGTCCGAACAAATCGTGCGGACCTAATTACAGCAGAGATGAGTATTCGGTTCGGTTAATCGAATATTGAATTAAAATCATTGAAATAATTCGGTTTGGTTAATCAAATTGAAATAATTTGATTTTTAATTTGGTTATAGTTTTTTGTGTATTTCGGTTTTTCGGTTTTTTCAGTTTTTTTACCGAATTAACCGAAAAACCCGAATTAACCAAAATATATTAAAAAAACAAAATTATTACTCCCTTTGTCTCTTTAAACTCTTCTCGTTTGGGGAAAAACACGGGTTTTAAGAAAAAATGGTTTTTAAATAGTAGTGGATGAAATAGTGGATATTGAATATTGTTTTTAAGGGTTAGTGGGTGGAATAGTGGGTATTTTATATTATTTTAAGGAGTAGTGGGTGGAGTAGTGGGTATAGAATATAGTTATTTTATGGCCTAAAATAGAAAGAGGAAGAGTATTTTGAATGTCCCGAAAAGGAAAGTGGGAAGAGTTTTAAGAGAGAAAGGGAGTATATATATATATATATATATATATATATATATATATATATATATACTTATATTTATATCATATATGTAAAAAATATTAAATTTGGTTTATATATATAATATAATATAAAATATATATATATATAATATATTTATATATTAAATATATATTTATACCAATTCGATTTTTTATTTAGGTATTCGGTTTTAACCGAAATATTAAATTCGGTTCGGTAAAATAACCGAAATTATTTCGGTTCTTCATTCGGTTATAATTTTGAGCTTATTCGGTATTTCGGTTATTTCAGTATTCGGTGTTTCGGTTCGGTTATAACCGAATATTCAGCTCTACGCACAAAGGTCCAAAACTGGACCGGACCGGATTGAGCCAGATCGGATCGAAGATCTAATTTTTCTAATTTTTTGGATCGAGGACCGGACCTGTTATAATCGGTCTCGGGATCGGATCGGATCGAAAAATTTCGGACCGGACCGGACCGAACTTGTTATAATGTATTTAAATATTTAATCTTTATATTTGATATTTTAAGAAGTAAAGTAATATAAAAATAGTTATATACAAAATCAGGTCTGGTCCGGGTTTTTTCAGGATTTGGACCAAATCGAAGACAGGATTTTTTTTATTTTGCAGGTTGGAGACTGGACCGGCTATATACGGTCCGGTTTGGATCGTGGACCGGTAGACCCGGTCCAGTCTAATTTACTGATCCAGACCGAAATATTGTGCAACCCTTCTTGTAATAACATATTTTATGCGATATAAAATAAAGATGTCTTAAAACTTGATATTTATGTGCTAAAAAAAACTTGTTATTTATGAGATATATTTAAATATTGTTTACTTATGAACATAAAATATGTGCAATGGAAAATAATTCAAAACAAGATTCTTAATATTTTTTATTTATTTTTTAAAATAATTTTAAAATCTAAATTTATATTTGAATATTGAGAAAAAAATTGTAAGATATGTCAATTTTTTAACTGAAATTCAAAAACAAATTCGGGTTGCAATGGCTGATCACTTGTTTGTGAAATTGGCATGCCAATCATCCGGAGAGATGGTTGTCGGGTCATTTTGATCGAGACTGGGGAGTGATATTCCCACTCCACTAGAGCTATAATGGAACCGAACAGTTTGGTAAGTTCGCTCGTGTTCGTTCGTGTTCGAGTTTATTAAGCTCGGTTCGACGGTTTAATGAACACGAACAGGGACAAGAAAATTTGTAAGATAAGTTCGACAGTTCGGTTCGTTAAAAGTTCGTCCGAGTTCGATGAGCTCGCGTTCGTTCCATAAAAACAATAATGTTTATAATACTATGTGTATATATAATATATGGTATCCATAATATATGTATTTTTTAATTTTATAATTATAAAATTGTATAAAATAGATATTGTATGGGTTAAAAATATTTAAATAATAGTTGAGCTAATTTTTTTATATTAAATTAAGTTAAAAATAGGTTTAAAAATTTTGAAAATATAAAATGTTTACGAACTGTTCCTGTTCGATTCGGTTCGATATATTCGCGAAGAGTTCGGTGTTCGTTTGACAGCTTAACAAACACGGACACGGGCAAGAAAATCTGTCTGATAAGGTTATCGAACATTGTTCGGTTTGTTAAGATTTTGTTCATGTTCGTTAAAAATTCGTCCAAGTTCGGTTCGTTTACAGCTCTACACTTCACTCCTTGAATGGAGAATTTTTTCCTCTCTGATCCTCGCATCAAACAAGAAACGGGGATTCTTACTTTTATATCATGAAAAAAGTTATATAATAATAAAGAAAATTCGTTGATCGCACATATTTTAAGTTATTAAATATTTTAAAGTCGAAATATTGAAAATTTTGGTTTTTGGTTTTATTTTTGATTTTCGATCATTTATCCTAATTATTAAATAATAAAATAATACTCCCTCTGTACCCCTAAATATGATCACATTGCCAATTCTGTCTGTCCCACAATTATTGTCCACATTCAGTTAATATTATAAATTAAGTATTAATTATGTTAATTTATTTGAAAAATAATACAATTTTTTGGTAACTATAAGTTTATTTAATATGATTGAATAAAAGGTGCAAATATGATTGGTGGCAAAATGAGTGGGACGGAGGGAGTACAATTAATAGCAACTAATCGACTGTCGATCTTTTTTAATTAAATTACGTTACCTTTTCATTAAAAGATATTATCCTTTATGAACATTTAATAACAACAATTGTACTATATCTTTCAATTATTAATATGTCATTTATAATTAATATTTAAGAGACATTACCTTTTATTTTAAAACAAATTATTTCTTATACATACATATAAAAATACCATTTACATTATTACCAACCAATAACATTATAAGAATATTAAAGTATAAATTATAAAATAACAAATATTAAAAACAACCCGTGCATCGCATGTGCTACGGTTATTCTATTTATTAAAATAAATAATAAAATAATGTAATTAATGATAATTAACCGATTGTCATTTTTAATTAAAGCACTTTTACTTTTAATTAAAATATTACCTTCTCTGAACACCTAATAACATCAATGTTACCATTTTTTCCACACTAGTATATCTTTTCAAATTAAAATAAGTTATCTTTTAATTTAAAATATGATCTTGCAATCATTAATACATATCGAAAAATATCACACCATATCTTACAATGATACAACGAACAAGGATCATTAGATTTTCAATAATGAATAAGAACAACTAGATCATATGATAAGGGATATTATATGATTAAATTATTTTACTAAATATTTAAGTTTCGAATCTTGTCAACGACATATTTAATTTAAAATTTCATAATATGAATTTTGAACAATGCATATCAGTAATTTAATTAATTGAAATTATTATTATTATTATTGAAAATAATGATTATATAGAAATATAATTGTAACATCAAAAACAATTTATAACATATAAAAGAAAACCGTGCATTGCACAAATTATAAGCTAGTATTATTATTTAAAGCCGAAAAATAAAAGTTTTGGTTTTTGATTTCGATTTTCAATCCTTTATTTAATTAATAAATAATAAAATAATATAGTTAATAGTAACTAGTCGATTGTCATTTATATTTAAAAAATGTTATCATTTAAATAAAAGATATTATCTTTTATAAACACCTAAAAACGCTAATTTTACTCTATCTTCCAATCATTTATATGTCGTTTCTTATTTAAACACGTTACTTTTTAATTTAAAACATATAACTTTTTATAAATTTACCTAAAATAGTAATTATATTATTATCTTCCAATCATTAATATATACCCAAAAATAAAACATATATTTCAATCAATAATAAAATATATAAAAAAAATTGTATGTACATTAATATAATTATTTGTAGTTTAGTTCAATCGATTAACTATACACCGGGTAGGTGTGAAGGCCCAAAATACCTAATTTTTAGCAAAACACCAAAATACCAATATTCATTAAACATGACCCTAAATACTAATACGCCACTCCCAAAGGAGTATCAAGCATATACTCCACTACTGTTGGAGTATCAGGTCGGATACTTCTTTGGTAGTGGAGTATCTACAGGGATGACCGCTCCCCGAATCCGCCCCGATCCTCGAATGGGAAATATTTTCCTCTCCGAGTCCCGTCCCGCGAACGGGGAACGGGGATCACCGCGGGGAATCGGGGATTTTTATTTTTATTAAAAAATAAATTTTATACATTCTCTAATAAATTTCAAAAAAAATAATTTGCTAAATTATGATATGTAATATATATTTTAAATTCAATAACCTATTCTAAAAAATATTTTAAATTAATATTTATTTATACTAAAAGATATAATTAAATTATTATAATTAAATTAAATTTTACTATTAAAATTTTAAATCTATGAAATGAATTAAAAATTTTATGTACTAATAATATATATAAACATATTTACTTATAATAATTTAATTATATATATATATATATATATATTAAAAATAAAATCGGGGAGCGGGGATCCCCTAATCCCCGACCCCGTCCTGATCCCCGAATTTTTTTAAAAATATTCTCCACGCCCCGAACCCGAAAATTCCCCGAATCCCCGACCCGAACGGGGCGGGGATCGGATCGGGGTCGGTGGAGCGGGTGAAATGCCCATCCCTAAGTATCTAAACATATGATAATCCAGTGAATATATATAAAAAATTGTATATTTATAAAATGCAAGCATAAGTATTATTATTTGTAATTTAGTTCAATCGTTCAACCATACACCAAGTAGGGGTGAAAGCCAAAAATACCTTATTTTCAGCAAAACATGACATAAATACCAATATTCAATAAATATTGTCCTAAATATTCACAAGATACTCCACTGATGGTGGAGTATTAGGATGATACGCTACTCCCAAAGAAGTATCAAGCATATACTCCACTATTATTAGAGTATCAGGTCAGATACGCCACTAATGGTGAAGTATCATGTCGGATATTTCACTGATAGTGGGGTATCTGAACGTATGACACTCCACTGATAATGGAGTATCACTCCTGACGCTTCATTGGGTGAGGAGTATCAACTCGGATACTCCACTATCAATGAAGTATTCGATCGAAGTGGCTATTGTGGTTAGTATTTCTGAAAATGAGTATTTTTGGGCAAATAAATACAAAAAATGAGATATTTTGATCATTTTTTCACCGAGTAATAACCGTTAGATTTTTAGTAAATAAATAAGAACTATTAAATCAAATGTTAAGGAATATTATATATTTGAACTACTTATTAAAGACCAAAACTTCTAATAACAACATATTTAAATTAAAAATATTTTTAGCTTTAAACGATGAATGTCATTAATTAAATTTATATTAAGTTAAAAATTAATAACTATCAAAATAGTAATTATATAAAAAACAAATTTATAACATAAAAAATTATAATTTATCAAACTAGTATTTTTTATTAATAAAATGTATTAAATATTTAAACTTAAAAATATATAAATTACATCTACATTTTATATTTTATTTAATATATTAACACACACACACACACACACACACACACACACACATATATATATATATATATATATATATATATATATATATATATATATAGGGCTTAATGATCCTATAGTTAACTATAGGAGAATTTCCTAAAGTTAACCACTGAAATCAAGACACATCACATAGTTTCCTAAATAAAAAGGCACATCATTAATGCCCCTGCGGGGCCCTTATAAATAAAAGGTAATAATCACATGATTTTAAAGGTTAACTTTAGGAAATTCTCCTAAAGTTAACTGTAGGAACATTTTTCTCATATATATATATATATATATATATATATATATATATTACTATATATAGATATCGAAAATTTCGGGATGGACGAGATAGAGAGACAATAATCCTCGTCCTCACCCAATCCCCGATTTTCTTATAAAAACTTTTCCCGTTCTTCGTCATAAACCCAAAAAATTCCTCAAATTCCTATCTTGTTCGAAATGAAAATGAAAACGAGGTCGGGCAAGGTGGGTGAAATTCTCATCCTTAATCACGAAAAACAAATACTGCGGTTGGAGAAACATATGTCGATTCATTAATGGTATTTCGAGAAGCAAAGAGCAAGTTCTCTTAAGCTGGAGTTTAACAAATGAGATCAAAAAATGTGTTACAAGAATCTGCTAGTGATTTCTTAAATTACTAATAACTAGCTCATGATCTGTGTAAAGCACGAGTTACTTTTAAATATTTTGAAATTATACGATTAAATAAAATAGAATAAAATAATTTATTATGGATATAATTTAATTTTATAATATTAATTAATAAAATTATTAGTGATAATAATAGTTATTTAATAATTGACATATATTATTTAGAATTAATAATATAAAATCTTAATGTAAATTTGTTGTTGACGGGACTCGAAGCTTGGATATTTAGAAGGTGAATTAGATATAAAATATTTCTTATTATTAGATCTAACGGTTATCATCTATTTACTATATCTAACTGTTTTTAACGGTTTAACTATTGAACCAAAATATCAACAATTATACCCCTGTTTGCTTATTATAGATTAGTATAGATGGATATCACTTTGATACATATTTTTAAGTAACATCATTTTTCCTATTAAAAAATGGTAGCAATTTTTAATGATTTTCTAACCAATAATATATAATAAGATGTGAGAAACATCATACTTCTCTCCCTTATTTTAATTGAGATAATGTTTTTTGATATTAAAATATTAAACAAGGAAGGATTATAAGTAATGTTGTTGGAAACAAAATTTCTTATCTATATCCTAAATTACTATGCTTGGGATTGGTGTTAAAAGTTCTCGTGCTCTTTAAAAAAGTGCAGGTACAGTATATAGAAAAAGTGTTGTTGTAAACAGATGAAGCTTATTTGGTAATATTTTTGTATTTACATGTTTTGATGTAAAAATATAATAAAAATAGTGTTTTCGGTAAGGTTTGACGTTGTGTTTTCTTTAAAAACAACTTTTAAGCCAAAAATACCTTTTCGAAAATCAGTTTTTAAATTTTACCAAATAATTTTTCAACAACTTTTTAGAAGCTGTTATTACTGTCTCAACAACAATTCCAAACACAGGATTAAGGTATTTTATCATTGTTGAATTTGTTCTACTATTCCCAACTAGGCTCAAAAACTCTCCTCAGGATATGCAACTCTTTAGCAGAACTGTTGCAGAACCATGCAGAGGTTCTACCATCCTTTACTCCATGAGACAGGAAGGTCTACAAGGAGAATATAAAAAATTGAAGCATTAGAGTTAGCTGAAACAGAACAAAAAACAGCACAGCACAACGCATAACATATTTAGTTAGCAATTCTTTAATTCCCCGCTTGGCATTTTTACTAGCTTTTTCATGCATTGTTTTCATTAGGCACACATACAAAGTCCCGATCCCTGGAAAGTGTAAGTGTATGTTGCAGTTAGTATGCTACAACAACCATCTCCCATATATATTGTGAGGTTAAAAGTTTGGGTTAGTTTTTGGTGTTAATGTGAAAATGAGTTAGTTGTTTTGTTTTTGCATTTTCCGGAGTTCTAACAGTCGAATTGTCCTGAATTTTGGATTGCATCTTCCTTACTCAGGTATTTAAATTCTGAACGGTGGAGGGCGGATTTCAAGGTACAGAAGGCTTGTTTATTGAGGTAAGGTCATGAATTATTGCCTCACGGTGTGGATTAAGTTTTCCGTGATGAGGGCGTGAGACGACCCCCAAAATTATTTTTGGATTAATTCATAAACTAGGCTCATGGTTAATCTCATATGTTAACACTTAACAGTATAGGTTTTAATAATTGTGATATATTGTATATAGAAAAACATATACGTATCAATATATACAAGAAAAAAAGGTTTTTTCACTTGGCCAACAAAATTCCTATATTTTCTTTGTGTTTTACGTATTATTTTGAAAATTGTTGTGTGTTGATAGCTTATAACTTGTGGTGGTGGGATTTGGTGTGAGTTCTACATAATATGTCTTTTCTTTAGGTGTTATTCCGCTGGTCAAGGATTGTCCCCAGGTTTGGGACTCAACATATAAATATAGATGCTTTGCTAATTCTATAATTATCCTTTCTTTAACAATTTTAGTTTAGATAAAAAAAACCGTCAACACTCGAAAATTTTTAATTGGTACCTGATTGTGACAGTACTTGTCTGGATATGTTAAATATCAAGTACAAATTACAATGAGTTCATCAGATCGTGTGTATATATATTAAAATAAAAATACTGTTGTTTAAAGATTTTTCTGGTACTAAGACATATTCTAACAGTTTTAACTGGTGTTGGTGGCATGATGCAGTGGGAGTGGATTAAACAAAGAAATGCAGTGCAATTTAGCCAAATTTTGGAAGAAGGGTTTAGTCCTGGTATGTTTCATTTGTCACCATTTGGTTTGTTATGGGATCCTGTTATGTAAATCGTCTGTTAGGCATATAATATTTGAGATAACCAGGTGATATAATTTGTTTTCTCTAAGAAGATGAAGATGTGTGCTGGATAATGGCATTCATGAATTGCAGAGATTAATGAATGCTATTCTGATGCGAGATATAAAAGATTTGCCATTTTAAGGCCATATGCATTTCCGGCAGTTGTGATCCAAAAATCCAAATTTGGATCCTGATTCTGATCCAATTTTTTGATCAACTCTGATCCAAATTTTGATCCAAATTACTATTTACATATTATATTACATAAATATTATATCAAACTATTTAATCTTAAATTGAATGTTTAATCGTTATTATCTATTTATATTATATTTGATAAATTAAATAAACTAAAATATAAATTTTTTAATATACATAAATAATTCTAAAATTGTGTTATTAGTTAACGAAAAACACATTCATTTATATTAATTATAATTAATTAAATAATTAATATATCATAAATCAATTTTATATCTAATAAACTAAAAATATATAAACAATAAAATTATTATTTTAATATTAAACTAACTGTTCCAAATTTGGATGGTGATCCAAATTGGATCAATATTATTCACTGATCCAAATTTGGATCAATGCTAGAAGAAAATTTGGAATAATCTACCCCAAATTTGGATCTTTGGATGACTCAGTACAGTCACCTGCGAAAAATTGAGAACAAACGAGAAAAGGAGGATAATTTTATAAAAGCTACATACTAGAATAAAGCGTCAAGAGTAGATAAGCACGCGTCTTCTACTAATTGCTTTGGCAAAGGTAATCTTCCTCAACTGGTTTCTTATGTTGGAAAAATTACTCAATATAGGTGACGGTGTAAGGTGCAAGTTCATCGAGCTGATACCAAAAAGATTAGAAAAGAGCCTGATCTTCTTAAAGTACCACTGTACAAAAACCTTTGGATACTAGCGCATCCTTAGAGAACAAAACAGATACGAAGTTTTTGAACTGCATGGCTTGAGGAAGTCGGAGTTTCTGCGGAACTGTCTTGGACTAAGATCACAACACTATTTAACCTTAGTACACTGCTAGAGTATTTAGACAAAACTGAATCGGCTAGCTATGCTACCATTTAATTTTGTTTGCGTATGTGTTCATTCTGCAATATGACCTAATAGCCATACTTTCTAACAAAGTAGAGAAACTTTAAACACTTGGGCACATAAGTAGTCATTACTTCTGCGGCTGAAAAGCTCCTTTCTGAAATAAAATTTGTTAAAAATTAAGCTGTTACTTCAAATCCATGCATATGTAGGATCAAAAGGAGAACCAGTAAATTTGGAAGTAAATTTAGTTTGTGCAGAGTTGCTGATTTTAACTTTTGCTCTTGTGAAAGCTAAATGTATATTAAGTTGCATACCATTGAATAGTTATTGTATCTTCCTTACTCTCAGGCTATGGCCTTGTTCGACAAAGACAATTTATAAAATAGAGGTCACATGCAGAAGTCAGTGTGCTGTGTGCTTGGTGAGGAGGTGGTGAATCATCCACTTCTTCAGTACAAGGACCCATGATCCTTGGATTTTTGAATCCTTGCTGATTGTCATAAGGACCCAATAGTCTTTGGATGATGCCAAGATTAATAATTGGTCAACAGGATCCTGTAAGGAAGTGGAGGGGTCTGATGTTTGCAAGAAATGAGAAGACGGAACGATTTGGTTAGTCTGTGGAGATGAACGGTGTAAATTGTTGCCAAGGAAGAAGAATGGCTATCTTTGTTTAGACCTTCACTTCCTGTGGCTTGTTTTGCAAGGCAGCATCATTATTCTTGCTTCAATGTTTCACTAATCTTTACTTCAGTTGCCAGTTTGACTGATTGCTGCTTGATTGGACAGTTAGGTATCATTGTCCAAGTATGGAACTGCAAAGTAAATTAGGCATTAACTTTAAAATATAAATTTCGTGCAGTTGGTAACTATTGTATAGTTCTAATGATTGATAATAAGTGCATGAAATGTAGCATTGCAGCCTAATCAGGCACATTAATTTTCCAAAAATTATGTTATCTGATCATAATTCAGGGTCAAAGAGGTTGCTACTTGTTTTTGTCATATTCATGTAAAAACCTATATGGTTGCATGAAAAAATAAGTTACTTTTGTGACTTTGCAAATTGATGCTTTCTCTTTTGCGAGATTAATTTATTGCGAAATTAAGGAGATTGAAGGATTCGCGATTTGAGAAAGAGGATGCATGTGGTGGTGGCAGGGATGATTGGGAAGAACTGGAAAAGAAACAGGGATGAACAGAAAGAAATGGAAGAATTAATAAACGATGAAGGTGACTAAGTTAGAGAGAATCCATAGGATATCTCTCCCTCTGATACTGATGCTGACACAGTAATATCTCTCCCTCTGTGTTATGCAATGAAAAAAAGATATTCTCAGCTACAAATAGGAGTCGGAGGGTGGTCAGAATACGGGGATGATGAACCATTCCAGAGACATCCCGATTTCAAGTCCGATACGAGAAAATTCTGCAAAGACGCAGGTAAGTGATGGAGATTAGGGACAATATATAACAGATGAGCGCTAGAAACCTGATTGTCACAAGTGCTATAAGAAAATTTTTACAAAAAATAGCCTTGACTTGAATTTCGAACTGGGCTATGGGCCACTTAATTCTGAGCAGTGGGTCTGCTTAGGTTTACCCTGATGTTCTAAGTTTGTGTCGGATAGCATGCAGTTGTATGTGAATGTAGCAATCCATATATGATCATGGTTCTCTTTGGCCCTAATCTAGCATGGTTGCAACTTGCAAGTGCATGTCAATATCAGCTGAACAGGCCATGGCCACCTTGTCCCTGGTCTAGCTTTTGTTTTTAAACCTGGTTCCAACTTGTGTCAAATTTATCTTTGACGAACAAGTTCTGCTATTGCCCTACATCATTAATATGACTTCTGAAGACTTGACTAGTTGCACCCTAGCAGCAACAAGATTATGGTCCCTGTTAAGTTTTTAATATATACTAGCATTATGTACTTTGCATTGGCAAACATATGGCTAGATTGAATATGTAGTTAGGTACACTTGCTATGCAAACTGCAAACATATGCTAAATGGCTAGATTCAATATGTAGTTATGTACTTTGCATGTGCTAAATGGCTAGATATTGTACTGTGGCTGTATTAATTTGTCCTAATCAGTGATACCATGTAACTAACTGCAGAGAACACAGAAAACTGTGCATCTTTTTTCAGGTAGTTGTGATTCATGTCTATCAACCACTAAGATGATGTGCATAGGGAATCTTCTAAAGGCCCTATCTGTGGATTTTATTTGTATACAGGAATAAAATATGCATGTCCACCATTGTTATCAGGCTAATAAGTTCGCCTAAGAACATCCTGCATGTCTCACTCGAAAGTAGAATCGGATTTCTTTTCTAGAAATCTTTACATCGAACAATTACTAATCATATCAATCTTTTTTTTTTTCAGATAATACATCCCCTGAACAAATGGTTCATTATGGAATTGTACCATGTAGGACAGGATGTACATCTACTGTGGTTTATTTCTCACCAGCCATTAATTTAGTAAACTTTGTATAGTGCAAATGTTGTGTTAAATTAGGTTCTGGTTGAAATGGTGCAGTGGCTCCACAAATATATACTTACATTGAACGTGAAAAGAGTAAAGGGTTGGGCGGTGACAACTGAGAAACTGAGTGAGTTCGCAGGGCTAGTTTTCGGTGATTACTGACAAAAATCTGACACCAAACACATTCACAATCACAGGCTTATTCAGCCCATGGTGGTGGGCCTGCTGTTGCTGTTGCTCTGCTGCTGCTGCTATTTATTTATGTTGTTGCCACTTGCCAGAGATTGGCTTGGAGTGGTTGCTGCACTAACAGTACCATATCTTATACTCCAAATAAAATCTAACTAAATTACAGTACCATTTTCCAATTTTATGGAACTAATTACTATTTCAGTTAAAGTCGAAAACTTGTTTAAAGTGTTTTTTTTGTTACATAAATTGTTTAAAGTGTTTTGAATATCACAAATTCAAGAAAGTTAAAAGAAAGAGGAGGGATACGTATTGAATAATACTTCCTTTATCTAAGAATGAAAAAAAAATATTATTTACAAGTACCTCAATTGAATACATTGAAATGCGTGAAAAAATCATAGGATCATATAAATTGGGACGGGAGTTAGTAGAGTATAAGATCCCGATATTAAAGTTTTAAACAAAAATAAATATTTGCTTGCATGTTTTCTCCGAGAACTTAAGACTTTAGATCAACTAATTACTTAACCGAAGTTAAGTTTTGAACAACAATCTCAAACGTACGGTAAGTTGTTATGACATTGAGCATAGTTGTTGGGATAAGGTGCAGTAAAACTGTAAAAAGTCATGTGAAGAGGCTACAAAAGTTTGATAAAGTCTTTGGAGGGGACGCACGTATTGGGGCAGCAGCAGGTGCTTTGCTTCCACCATGTTCTGGAACTGGTGGGTCTGGGTGTGGTCAGTCTTATAACTTAAGGACTCAAACTGTAGTGCGCTCTTTTCTTTTTTCACAGTCTGTCTGCACCCCTCCCCCTTCCTTCCTGTGCTTCATTATTATCATTACAATTACATTGATCACATTAAATTTTAGTTGCGGATGCAAATAAATATCGCATCCGCAACTTAGAATTGCGAATGTATAAGATCTTAACGTTTTTTTCTTTAACGATCCAAGATTATTTAGTTAAAATTTATAGATTTACAATTGTAACTAGTTGTCCACTTTCATATCTAAAACATTAATATAAATGTGTGCTTCTTGTTCTTTGTAACACTTTTAAAAGAAAATTAACTAAAATGTCAAGTAGTACGAGAAAGTTGACTCCTTTTTAGTGTGTATTTTAAATTGTTTTGCATTTCTTTCAGATTTTACTTGTGTAATGTCTGACATGCATGCGTGACTCGAGCAATACATTTTTTTTAAATAAATTTATACCGTTAAAATAAAGAGACTTTTGCAGTCTTTTATACTAATATAACGCACGGTCACTTACCCGAGAAGAGTTCACTGTTAAAATATCAAATGCTACAAACATTTGCGATTTAAATTTTCTTTTTAGCTTATCCTATTCACAAATTCATATTCCAAGACAAGTCCTTGACTTTGTTTATACAGGTCTCAAGATTATATGTTTGTGCTGTTGCACACTGAAAACCAAGTGAAACATAAACTTTACTATATTGCCTTTCATTTGTTTGCCACAAATAATGATGCATTCCTTGATTCTTGTTCACCGAAGAAGCAAATATTATCACCTCCCACAAGAGATTGATGATACGAATTTTACGGGTGCGTGAGTATTTAAATTTTTATTATCCCTTCGATATAGATATAGGAGTAGCTTATATATATGGATTGAGCTCTGAGATGCCTTGGTTTTCATACTAATCCAAACCTCTGTCGTTATGGTTCAGATTAAAATATAAATTGCACAATACTTCAAACAAAATGATCACTTGCTTAATGTGTGATTAAATGCAGAGATTGGAGACTTTCTACAAGCTGGGAGAATAAATGTTCCCCAAGACTTTGATAACATAAATTTTCTTGGGAAGATAGTACATGAGATAACAACACAAATAATACACAAGCAAAGGCCAAAAACCACATTACTGATAGGGTCCTACTACTCTATCTACCTCAGTGTTGCCGCAGATCAGAAGCTTTAACTAGTGTTTAAAAGCCTTGCCATAACAAAAGCCAAAAGAGTCAAATTTGCTAACTCACAAAACATCCAAGCAAGCATGTGGCAAAATGTTAAGCTAAACCCTACTCTCTTAAAACAAAAGATTATTGGTACTAGCAACAGAATATAATGTGAGAAAAGCACATGCTCTACTCACAATTACATCACACAAAATTCAAATTAACCATGCTCTCAGACAAGCCCTTTTGTACAAACAAGATAAAAGAGTTGTTACTGTTCAAGTTCTGACTTCAGACTTGATACATACATATATCTGTGTCTTGCAGAAGAGCTGGAAACATAAAAGCACTGACCCACCACCATGCAAGTACTTTTTTGGCCTTCTGATTCTGTGTAACCCACATTTGCAAAACTCTCACTTATCTGCAAAACATAGTGAATGTAAGCATTAATATCATACAACAAGCTAAACAATATATGCTAAAGAAGACTAAAACTTGACAGTTGCCTAGAGCTAGTTACCATTGTGTGACATGAAGAAGTTATGATGTGCAGAGTTAGGCATGGAGATTGAGAGCTGAGTTGTTGAAACTTGGCCATGGTTTGACAGCTTATCATCTGATTCAAGCCAAGATTCTTTGTTTTTAGGCCATTCATCAAAAAAATGATGCATTACTTTCTGTGGTTCATCATCTCTCTCCATTTTCAATGAGGCTTCATCATTAAGCACATAGTACTGTTGTTGATCTTGCTTCTCTTGCTTCAAGTAAGAGTATCCATTTTGAAAATCAGAACATGTCTTCTGTCTGTATGTAGAACCACCCACTGTTAGTGGCTCCAAGTGCCAAGAAGAATCACCCACTGATGAACCAGACATACTTCTCACAGTTCCAGAACTTTCTGAGAAAAATGGATGCTCATCTATATCATCTCTCATCCCATGACCATAGCTATTGTTTCTGCAAATGTGAGGTAAAATAAATAAAAATACTTTAAAAAGGTAAATCTTGCAGAGATAGAAAGGTGATGCAAACCTGAAGTCTTTGTTTGTGTGGGAATAAAGGCCAGAATCCAAACCAATACCAGAAGATCTTGAAAATGGTGAATGAGTATAAATGGAAGTATTATGAAGTGGGTTGGTGTTATATGAGGCTATTGATGTGAGAGACTGATGAGAAGTTGAGTTGGTTTGAGTAATATTGTAAGGACTATTTGTGTTGTTTCTTGATGAGATAGGTATTGCAGTTGGCAAAGAGATGTCCCTGGTGTTTGTTGCTGTTGTTGTTGATGTTGTTTCCACAGGCTTTCTTGAACGGTTTCTACCTCTGTGCATGTGCCTTTCACAGTACTTGGAATCTGCGTATGCTTCTTTTGAACACCTCCATTTTTTCCCATCAGTTCTTCTACACCTCCCTGGCTCAGGGTCTATTTTTCTCCCAAATCCCATCTGGAAACAGTTCCATCCCACTGCCAAAAACAATAATAAACACATTTTTACGAGAAGTCGAGAATTCAAATTTTGTTGAATAAGACAAGGTGGGTGCGTGAGTGTGTTTATTTATCGGAAAAAAGAGAGGAAAGGGGGACTTACTGTGTTGAGGTTGGTGAAGGAAGAGCTTGTTTGAGTCCATGCTTCTTTTGATAGTGAAGAGAAGATCAGGAGGAATAGGCATACCAGAAACCATGTACTTAAAGATGAGAGCTTGGTGTTCAAGTTCTTGCCATTGTGATGCAGTGAAAGGATACCTACTGTTATTTCTTGCACTAGCACCAGTACTCAAACTCATCATTTTTTCAAAAATTTTAAGAAAGAAAGAATCTTTTTAATCTCCCAAATTTCTCAGATAGTTGAAGAAACTAGAAAAAAAGGTATGCTAGAGTATAAGTGTTTCAAGAAGATATATAGAAAGATATGTATTTGAGAAGTAGTAGTAGTAGGTATATATTTATTTCAGGGACCATTGGTGCTGCAGAATCTTCTGACATGGATAAAACTAATGGTTCTGATCATGGTGCTGCCACTGCTACTACTGACATTTCTCTCTCTTGTAAAAGCACAGTCACAGACTCTCTCTCTCTTTCTCTCTCTGAGGGAGAGAGAGGGGTATTCAGTTTTTTTCTGAGAATGGTCAGTGGGCTGCTTCATTTCATAATATGACTGTCACCACTCTGTGGCATCTCTGCAACAGTGCACTCTCTCTCTGACTTTATGGCAGGCTATTTGTATATTTTTTCAGCACAAGTGTACAGAAATTTATAAACTAATAGGTATGCTCCAAAAGTAAGCAATGTGCAGAAGAAAATAGGAGAAGAGTTGATAGCTTTGTAGCTACAGGCTACAGCTAGCTATTTGTTACTCTCATTTTACTATGTACCAGTACTCCAGTAGTCTATCTATCTACTTCTATTACTGTGAGGTAACTTTTTTTAAATGCTGATGATAAAAGATTTTTCTATGCATCAAGATTTGTGGGCAGTTATGATCACTTTTTAACACATGAACCATCCAATCAAACATAATACAGGGATTGATGAATGAGAAATTTTCAGAAATCTACCAGAATTTAATACTTTTCTCAAGCATACAAGTGCGGATTTGATCGTATTAGTGTATTTATATTTAATGTTATGTTGCTGCACAAAATTTGTTACTGTACTTTAATAAAAACTTCAATTTTTTTTTCTCAAAACATGTTCACTTTCGTGTAGTAATGTAGGTAGATAAAATCCGAACTACTCCGATCGACATTTATTTTAAGAGTTCACTACTAACAACCAAAGATTGTTCATCATATTTTGGGAGTTTTAACTTTCGGCATGTCTATAGATGGTATTCGGCATGTAGATAGCTGGGTGCTGCTCATCATTTGGGGGTTCCAATGTTCGGCATGTCTATAGCTGGTGTCCGGCATATAGATAGCTGGAGTGTCGTTCCTCTAACCTCAGTTTATGCAATTGAGGCTTCTGAACACTGGGGTATCAATGGTTCCTATGTGATGTGGTCAATTGTGATACTGCTGCTTTCAGGAATGTTGGCGCAGTTTGGATCGCCTAGGAGATCTTTGAATTCGTTTGTAGTTTCAAGAACTTTTAAGTTCAATGTGTTAAACTATCAGAAAACAATTTATTTATTTTTCAACCTAATTGTATCGACAGTCGGGAGTTTGTCCCACTATTTTATTTTGAGTTGATTTGATCCAGTAATATAATTCTATGCATTTTCGTCAAAAAAAATTATAATAGACCATGGTGTGCGCATGTCCTCCGGTTAAAACCAGGTATAAAACATGCAAACTCTGGCCCTGGGCATATCTTTCACATATTTCACAATCTTTTTACATAAGTTGCACGTTTTAGAAATCTATGCCATCTGATTTCATTTCACTGCATCATTTAAATGTGTCATCGCTTTAGTTTAAGGCCCCTGTTCCCCCTGGTTAATATTTCACGGAGCTGCACAAAGGTTCAAAATCCGTCTGAGATCAACAAAAAATCGTTCTTCAACTAAATTCTCAGTTAACAAAATGTATTTTTACGGTTTTAAATTCTTGCACAATAAAAAGAAAAAGATAAAAAGCAAATACAGAAAAAAGGATTGTAAACAAGAACAAAATAGTGGCCATGTTCTGTTTCATATTCCCTTGACAAAGTGAAATAAAGATTGCACTCTGTTTGCTCGCGTGCAGGTTGTTGTTCCTACCATTGTATACACTAATCCTTTTCAAAAAAAAATCTATAGTAACAAATCTGCTTTGATTTTTTCAGTTTAATTTAAAAAAAAAAAGATTACCGTTTTCGAAATAGAAATACAAACTTTAATTTTTATAAGATATATTTTAATATTTTATGCTCCATTATATAATAATAAATGAGTTACCACTGTACTGGTACTAATCTATAGCACAAGGGGGACAGATGGTAGGTGGCACTAACTCATATTTCACAACTTCAGGTGCGTTTCTGCTCTCGTTCATTAATTTCTTCCTTGCATTTCTAGTTCGCATTAAGACTAGTACTTTTTCATTCATTTAGTGAATGAGCCTGTGACCCAGCACAGGTTACAAATCGGAGGAAGAAGTCGAACATGTGACCTATCGTACACAAAAACTTCGATTAAAACTCATCGGCTTGAGTACCGAGAAGTCGAGAACATGTACCTCGCTATATATTAATCTTATACAAATTACAAAACTTCAGTCCCGTAACATCATGACATATTGTCCCAAAAAGAGGACACAAAACAAGTATTGTAGTAATTTACTAGATATACTTAACTTGCAAATGCTGTAGTACTACATTTTTTACCCCTATAAAGTGGGGGACTACATACACAAAATCTCTGACAACACTTGCTACATAGTTCACCTACTGTAAATCTTATGCAAAATTTTACAGCTTCATCTGCATTATTTGTGTCCTTCAGTCCTTGTACAGTTTTTATGACACTGAGGTTTGTAAATCTAACCATTTTCTAAAGTGGCATTTGCCAACTGCACCAAAGAATTATTATTAAAGGACCTTGTGGATGCATCATAAAAAACCAAACCAAACCAAACATACCCAGTATATCCCGCTCAGAGCAGGGTCTGGGGAGGGTGGGATGTACGCAGACCATACCCCCACTTTTAGAGCGGGGAGGCTGTTTCCGTGTAGACCCTCGGCTAAATGCACGACATACAAAGAGTGTGATAAATACAAAGGAAACCAAATGATACGGAAATGATCAAAGTCATACCTGCGCCCATGGCGTTCTCCACATGGGGCAAACCTACCTGCGAGGATTTAAGATACTCAAAACTTGAAGCGCTCCAACCACACGAAAAAATCCTGCACAGAAGCAAAACCAGAAAACAGAAGACACTAAAAACGCAAAGTGAGAACGTTATAGCCGAACTACTACAAAATCGCTAACCGAGACAACCCAATTCTGATGCTCTCGACAACCGAACCGCACCCTAAAAGGGAATCCACCACTCTGATACGCCGCCTCCAAGCAGACCTATCTGCACACATGGTCTCATTTAAGTCTAAGGCCTTCAAATCCAGCCTGAGCTGCTCTTCCCACGACCTCCTCTGCCTGCCTCTCCTCCTCGCCCCAACAACCGAAAGACTCTCGACCCTCCTCACTGGGGCTTCAGCCAGCCTCCTACGAACGTGGCCGAACCATCTCAACCTTCCTTCCCTAAGTTTCGCAGAGAAAGGCGCCACTTCAAGCTCGCTCCTAAACACCGAATTTGGGATTCTATCCAACATCATGTGCCCACAGGACCACCGCAACATCCGCATTTCAGCCGCTTCCAACTTGCTTACGAGGGCCTTCTTCTCCGCCCAACACTCCGAACCATATAACATCGCAGGACGGATAGCCGCTCTATAGAATTTCCCTTTCAACTTTAAAGGGACTTTCTTATCGCAAATCACCCCTGTCGCTGCCCTCCACCTTAGCCACCCCGCCTTGATACGATGCGTAACATCGGCTTCAATCTCACCTTCCTTCTGGATGATCGAGCCTAAATACTTGAACTTGGCCGTCTGCGGGACGATCTGGTCTTCAATCCTAACCTCCACCCCTTCTTCGTTGGCCTCACCACTGAAGTTACACCAGAGATACTCGGTTTTAGAACGGCTCATACGTAACCCTTGGGACTCCAAAGTAGATCTCCAAAGCTCCAATTTCTCGTTCACCTCCCCCATCGATTCCGCCACTAGTACGATATCATCCGCAAAGAGCATGCACCAAGGGACAGCATCTTGAATCCCTCGCGACATGACATCAAGGATAAGGGCGAAAAGAAAAGGACTTAGGGCCGACCCCTGATGTAGCCCCATCTCAACAGGGAAGAAACGGGAGTCCCCCACTGGGGTCCGAACGCAAGAACTAGGTTGGGAGTACATGTCTTGAATCACCCTAACATACGCCGACGGCACTCCCCTCTCCTCAAGGCTCTTCCAGATAGCTTCACGGGGTATGCTATCATAAGCCTTCTCAAGATCAATGAACACCATATGGAGGTCTTTGCGACGATCCCTGAACTTCTCCATAAGGCGTCTAACGAGATGAATAGCCTCGGTCGTCGATCTCCCAGGCATAAATCCAAATTGATTCTCTGAGATTTCAACTACTCTTCTAATCCGACTATCAACCACTCTCTCCCAAAGTTTCATAGTATGGATGAGTAATTTAATACCCCGGTAGTTGCTACAACTCTGAGCATCCATAAAAAACACCAGAAAAGAGTTTCGAGACAACCCGGTTAGGGGTGACAATTTTGGATTTCGAGTCGTATTGGCGTTCCTTGAAATCTATATTCTTTATTAAAAGCAGAAATCCGGTATACCATGTGTATCGCGGTATGCCATGTATACCACAGTATGCCACTTAAATATTAATTAATTTAATTAATTAAAATCATTATATTATATATTAATATAATTTAATAATGAAGTTATATAATAGGAGTCTATTAACTAAAAATTAAATTAAAAATTGAGAAAATAGTATTATATAGAACTTAGGGCTCCATTAATTAATATTTAAAAAGTATACATAATAGATTAATAATAAATACAATTAACTACTCTTATATTACTAGAGTGAAGTTATATAAATTTAATTAATTAAAATAGTAATATTATATATAAATTTAATTTAATAGTGAAGTTATATACTAGGAGTCTATTAACTAACAATCGAAATAAAAGTCGAGAATATAGTATTATATACAACTTGGGGCATCAAAATTTTATTTTATATAGATCAGGGGCAAAGTTGTCCAAAAACACAAGTTATATAATTTAGAGATACTTGATTAACAGTTATAATCATACACAAACATCAATCACAAAATCCTCCATTTACATCTTAAAAATTTTCCAATATTTTCATCAACTTTTGTGAAAATACTCAAATTATGGTATAAATACAATGTATGAGATTAAATGTTCAACAACAGAATATTCAAATACAAGTAAGTTCACTTGCACAACTATAGAATTCATGTGCTTGAGTTAAAAATTCGGATGCATGACTTTTAAGTTCTTTTTAAGTTTAGTTGTAAAACATTAAAATTATGTATAAATGTAATATGAGATAATTATGTTCAGCAGCAGAATATTTTTTAAAAAATAAGTTCAGTTATAGAATTTTGTAAAAAAAACAAATTCAGTTTGTAAAACTTCCAAGCTCATGTACACAACTTTGAAATTCAATAGTAAAATATTGTATTTTTACTACGAAACAAAATAGGTTCTACAGTACAAATATTCTATTATTTCGGGGATTATTTTTTAATTTGTAAATAAGCTTAATAAAATAAATTAAAATTTTTGAAGAAAGAAGATTGAAAAATTGAAAAAATCAGCCAAAAGTTATGTGAGATAAAAAAATATTAATAAAAATAAAAGATTTTAATCAATAAGTCATTAATTAAATTTCCTTATTTCAATTAATTGAACTAATAGTGTAGCTTTTGTTTCCAACAATATCCTTACAAAAATTATTTAAAAATGAACAGTAGACAATTGATATAGAAGTAATCCAACGACATTGGCTCTTTTTTGACCCAGGCCCTATAAATAGTATTGACTGATTATAGTCAACATAAACATGAGATTTTTTAATATATTAGTATCAAAGTAAATAAATGTTATTAAATAGTTTAATCAAAATAATATAATAAATAATATTATTTAAAAATTTAAAATTTAAAATAATTGATCACGATCCGTGCTTGGTACGGGTTATCAGCTAGTATGATTAAAAGAAAAATATAAGGGCAAAGAAATAAATTCATTATAAACAAGTCATTTCAGGTCATTTTCACATTGGTAAATTCGTGCTGATTATTAGGTCAGATTCGAGACAGTTTACACGCTGAAACTCTATTTACGATCTTTACAAGCAAGCTAGACCAGATCAAACACAAACTCAATATTACCACTCCGAAGTTGGGTAATGCAGACAGCATAAATCAGCCATTTATTTTTAGTTCATTTTTCTTACTATAATGACTACAAATTAGTAGCACGCCTGATATAGCCTCAAGATTTGATAACATAAAACCAAAAAGCTTCATGATCTGCTGTAAGACTGAATAAATCATCTGAATAAAGACAAGAGATAACATTACTGAATATACAAGGACAATGGATAGAAACAATTGTCAGGGCCCCTACCAGGGAAAAGAACATGCAAGGCACCCAGAATCTCATAGCTAGCCGCAGCACAATAACGCTACAGAAATGTTTTTACTGTCACTATAACCGCAGAGAGACAAATTTCGTTTCACCTTGACTAAACCACGATATGGACAAACGGTAAAATCACAACTTAATATAAGTGCTATAATATTGATCTTCAGAGATTTGAACATTAATCAACTTACTAATTACTTTCCTGTTATCACCTAAAGAAGACTGACACAGCTCAGCAGCCCTTAACTACTTAGCAGAAGAATCCTCCATTGATGGGCTTTAAAGTAGATGTCCAGATCTGTACGACAATTAAATTTGTAGAAGAGATGCAATGAATTTTATTTACCATAAAACAATAATCAAGGTCTTGTAAAATCCTAGATTACATCCGCAGTTACTCAATGCTAAGCTATGACGCAGCTAAATCGTAAAACTTCTGCTTCACTTTAATAGAATCTTGTTGTGAGATGAAAACAGTACAAGGATAGCAGATAACGGTTTTTCAATTGAGACAAAATTTAATATGCACAATAGGTTAATGGTACAAGTTGAGAAGCATTATTAAAGTTACAAAACTTGTATTCAAGTGTATAGTCTATACATAAATTTCAAGGCCGACCTTGTATCGCATCTCTATTCCTTCTGGAAGAAAGACAGCATAAGATCTGTATGTGCAGTGAAGAGCTGTGTGTCCAAGAAAAGCTGTTTAAATGTCCAAATGAGAAGACAGCAAATGAGTGTGTTTTCACTTGGCAAAAGAAAATAGATGAGTGTGTTTTGACTGTTTTCTACTTCCACAAGACAGCATATTAAAAACGAGCTAAATAATCTTATCAGGAACAAATAAACATACTGTTTAAATAATCTAATGAAAGAGCACAATTTGGTTCTCCTATATCTGGACTTGTAAAAAAACCCAAATAAATGCTAGGCCTAAATGGTTACAGACATCTTCTTCTCCAAATATACTAGTGCCATTGAATATTTCAGGTGTTAATTGAAGAGTTAAATCTAATGTTGTCAGTTACTGTTTCATTGATTTGTAAAGATGGTAGTTGGTCAACATGACCCCGATGAGACTCAGGTTGTCCATTTCCCATTCATTTTGCAAGGTAAAAATAAAAATTAATATTTAATACTAATATTAAATAAAAAGCGGTCAACATATGACCCCGATGAGACTCAGGTTCTCCATTTCCCATTCATTTTGCAAGGTAAAAATAAAAATTAATATTTAATACTAATATTAAATAAAAAGCAGCATCTGAACAAATTTAACAATAATACAGTATTTTTTGCAAAGGGCAAATATTATTCTCAATGATAAACATTTACTCGTATAATATTGCATTGTGACTGCAGTATTAGACTACAGTCTACGTACTTAATACCAATCTACTATACAATCTATACATGACATGTCTATACACATGCGCTGTACACATTAGAAATAATGTGACAGAATACTCAAGAACGCACCTTCATAAAAGGTCTATCACGACTGGGGAATGACTCGATGAAACTTTCTTTTAAAAGCAATGATACCTGAAAACGAAGGAAGAATTAGTTAAAAGCAATTGTTTTATCTTGATAGAATTTCAGATATAGCAAAAAGGTTAACATTAGCCAAAAGACCAAACCGAGAAAGGAAAACTTTGCAGGGAATAATGAGTTGCTAGGGATCCACCAAGGCAAACTTTTGTTAGCAATACTTACTTTCTGAAAGAACACAAACCTTATCATCATTGGATTGAACATTTGTAATGGTGTGAGAACGGAGGTTAGAGGTTAGAGAATCCAAGTAAGATCTTACTACTGCAAGGAAACTGTTTGCAGCTGCAACCTGCAGAGGTAGAATATCAAGATACCACGTGTCATATTTTATTACTATACATTCCATTCCACACTATGTGAAGAAGCTACACCAAGTAGAGAAAGGATAGGAAAACCATAGCCAAAACTGCTTCACTTACCCACCAACAGTGCCAGAACTGATGTATCTGACTTAAGACATGACATACTTTCAAAGAGATGAGAGATAAGCTAAAGGCCTAAACTCCTTTGGTTATGAAAAAGTACTACACGACAACAGTACAAAAAGCATGCAGACTTTATGCCATCAGGAACAAACAAGGATTATGCCTAGTGCGTATGAACTTATCTCCAACAAAACCCCACTAATGGGAAAGGAAAAGCTAAACTTCCAGCTGCACTACCTGTACATCAGTACACTGGTAAACTGGCCGTCTTCGACCCAGATAACTTTCTCCTACAAGTTTTGAATGGTATGGAGCTAATGATGAATACAGCTCCTTCTGCCTGGGTAGTTCTGGTATGGTTGGGGACCTCACCTGTTGTCCACACAGCAGAATAGTCAAATGCTCATTGTTAGAATGGAAATCAAAGTCCTAAGCCAACACAAAATCGCTGAAAGAAGACACGCTTGAACAAAATTGACATAGATCAACAAAAAAGGTAACTATTACTCTGTTAGGTTGTTTAATTACAACTACAGGTTCAGACTGGACCTCTTGAATTATCAAGGGAACATATTTAAACAAATTCAATGTATACAAAAATTGCTTTGTTCACAGTAAATTCATTTCATAACTTAGGCAAAAGGCAAAGAAGCTCTTAAATGGAAGCAGGGCGGACGCAACATATGCTCATGAAGCCTTTCCGGACATGGTCAAATAGATCTAAGGTTAGGGATTTCCCATTTGAATTATATAGCACCCTACTCTTCTGTATTTTTATAATTTTTTGCAGACACTACAAAGCTCACTGTGAAATGCTGGACAATTGTCCCTTGGTGGGTTATACAGGTCCATAAACTACAGACCAGTAGTTAAGGTATTCTTCCATCCTCAGAGTCTGTTTTTTTTTTAAAAAAAAGTGCATTCTTTCCAATTCTATAAAATGTTGCTCTTGATTCCTGCAAGTAATTACAAAAACTAAAAGGAAATCATGTTGGATTATAGTTGTTGATATTCATCATTTTTTATTATTAATTATTAGCGATTTTAGCATGTTGTTGTACTTGTTGCTTTACCATGCAACTTCGAGTTTTGTGATTTTTGGTTTAGATTTGTGAGGGATGGAATGAAAGGTTGTAGTACAACACACTGTTCATGAAAAATGTTATTTACAAAATTTTAAAGAATGATATCAGAACACCACCTACTCTGATATTCATGGAATGATTAGAAATTTAAAGAAAGCACAATCAAATTATTTTTCAATACCTTAAGTTATTCACTGAAAAATCTATTCTTAAGACACTCACCTGATTCTTGTTTGCATCTATGAGAATGACATCTGCGAATTTTGACTGCAATGCATCAGTTTGGGTTTTCACACCAACCTGCACAGTATTCCTGGATGTTAGGATACTATGTTAAAAGCAGCAACTAATTATATATATATACACTATTCTGGAAAGGACAAATTCTTCTACTCATCAGAAAGAAAGAAGCAGATGCTACATAATTTTTTTATAAAATAACCATCAGAGTGCAAATGCTACAAAACAGTGTGTCCTTCTACCTATAACATCACAAGTAACTTTTCAGGTTCAATTAATGCTTCCACAGCTCCTTATACAATAAAAAAGCTAGAACAAGGATAAAGCGCCAAAACGCTTTACACTCACTATGTATGGAACAGGTGCATCCAAAAAGTCCTGCATGTCCTTTGGTAAAACCTGGAAGTTTATCAAGTTTAGAATTGATTAAGAGATTACTAAACCAATCTGAAGGTAAAGAAGAATTAACAAAAAACAAAATACAAATAAATGTGATTCTTCACAAGGTGCTGATCAAACTTATACCGGCATTAACAAACTCTGCCACTTGAAGGGACATATGAGGGGTATGATTGACAAAACTGATGCTGACAATATTCCCTGTGTTGAAAAAAAAATGAGCGGAAAATTTACTGTATCAAAGCAAAACAATATGAAATTTAAGCAGTTGACAAATATCCCAAGTTTCAAAAGTCATGTGCATTAGCTTCAGGCGCATATAAGTGGAAATTCCATCAAGTCATGCAAAATAAAGTTTTAATTATACAAAAATTGTCATATGTAGTCCATCTAAGTAGAAATTCCATGAACACATGCAAGCCTTGCTGCGTATAATAGTTGAACTAAGTCTCAAGAAATCCATGAATTTGCTATATTTAAGCAACTTAAACTCCTGAGCAGAGTAAATTGGTTGGCATCTTGCAAACAAGACCAAATAGTAAATACATATCTTTAGTAGCATGTAAAGGGAACATACCAAATTAGAACAAAGAATTACAATCTTCTTCTCCAGCAGGACCCCGGCAAACAGAGTCAATACCTGTAAAATACGTGACTCAATACTTAGGGTTTTATCCAGTGTTTCTGTTGTACTAATAACAACAGGAAACAGGAAACAGCACATAAATTTCCATATTAACTCACATGCTCAAGGCGCAATGATCCACATAAGCATGCAACTGCCCATACTGATAAAGCAGTTGCCTCCTCCTCTGCCATGAGGGCACTTCTTACCTAGAAAAACCAAACCTAGTTATATTTTATGACTGTTAACTAATTCAATGTTATTTGCTAAATCGAGAACAAGAAAGCTATACGAGGTACAATACATTACTCGTGATTAGGGGTAAATATATACTTGTCTTATGATGACCAGCTGTCACTTGGTTTTTTTTTTTTTTCTAGAAACCTGTAGAATAAAGTGTATATGTATACTATCATGGGTTGCTACATTATTTCTTACTCAATAGAAATTGCATTGTTCAGACTTTATTTTAGAAAATGGATATGATATCTAGCTGCAGACCACAGTTCATTACCTCCTACACTTTGCATAAACAGATACATAAAGAGGATACCAATAAAAAATTACTGACTGGGAAAACGAGCAATTTGGGGAAGAAACTTGGATTGTTAAAACTTGGTATCCGAATCAAAAGTTAAGGTCTTGGCAAACAAGACAGAATTGCTATATCTAAAGGCATGCAATATAATTAGCAACAAGTATCTAGCAACAAAAGTAAGAGATGCTCCTTGTTAAAAATTTATATCATCAGCTGACAGAATCAACCATACTGCCTCGAAATAATAAATACCTCAGCCTTTTCCAAACCAGTACTACATGATTCCGGATCAACTGTTGATCCAGCAATACGCAGAACTGCTTCATCTGGTCTGTGATATTCTAAGGGGTGTAGATGCTCTAGAGGGTGGAACTTAAGTGTTGAACCCCTTGCAGGACAACATAACTGATAATACTCTGATATTATTCGTAGAGATCCGTGATTGTTGGCCTACAAATTTATAGATGAAGTAACACAAATGTTGGAAATACAAAATGGTAAATATTATTGAAAATACAATATCCGCTTTTCTGTAGCAAGAAAAGACTCTAACCTTAGCCCATTCTAAAATATCATTGTGGTCACTGGATTGGCCTGAGACAGATGCTTCTTCAAGCTCTGTTTCATCAGATAAATTTATATGGTTTCTATCTTCACTAGGGAAACCCTGGAGACTGCATGCAAAGATATATGCCATCACTAACCATGTATATGCTCATTAAAGGTTGACATTACACAGACACAACAAACAAACATATACTTTAACATTTTAGGTTCCTGCATGGAATATCTCCAAGAACCGAACACAAACTCATCCTATTTAACCAAACTAAAGAATACAACAAAAATTTCACTAGTTGACTCTGCTATATTATTAATTATTTGCTAAGTTTAAGGTGTAAACTGTAAACACATTTTTGGAAAATAGCTAGTATTTTCAGTTCCTTCACAATAAGAAAGATGTGGATAAGACAATTATTCTTTAAATATGATTTATAAGAATATTGAATAGTTTAACAACTATGTTACAAGTTTATAGATACTATGTTCCAAGGAATTATAGCATAAACGATGCAATTGATATAAAATTAATCCAGAAGATGAATTAATGCCGCACCTGCAACCAGATTCAAAGCTTTCATACAGTTGATGTTGTGATAAAGGTAAATGAATTTGTGATGTGTTATTGTTCACTGATACATCAGCAGTAGAGGTATCGTATGCTTCACTAATCAGTGGAGCTTCTTTTTCAGCTTGAAGCTTCTGCGCTTCTGGATCAACGGGAACAACAAAGTTACTATCAACCACTTCTTCAGACGAGGAATATTCCTCTTTAAGATTCTGATGCTCCATGTGAAAATCATCATCGGTGACTTTTTCTGAAATGGTATCACTTGTGCACGATTGTGAAATTACTACTGTGCCGTTAAGCATGGTGGCTTCTTCTCCATGTTGAGGTGATATACTTGCAGATATTTCTGCAAAACTTTCTTGCTTGTCTTGAGAACTCTCTTCCTCATCATACAAAAGAAGTGAGTCCATATCTGATTCGCCAATATTTTTGGTTAACCTTTCCAGCCTTTCTTCAGTAAACATGCTGAAGGGGGGGAAGCATGTTAAATTTCAAAGATGAATTGCAAATTAAAAAGGGGATAAATGGGTAAGGTGAATGGGGGAGGGGGATCTAGACTCGATAATAAAAGAGTTCTTTTATCAAACACAATGTTGGCTGTAAATATTAATGTAAACAGTTTCCCGCAGACAGAAGACAAAACTGCTCCGTCACCAGAACCTCAAGTTAGCTACTAAGCCATTGTGCAGAAGGCTGAAGTTGCAAAGACAATAAAGAGTTATTGTCCTCTCAAGTAAACTAAGCGATATTATAAAAACCAATGAGTTGAAAAGGATTTGTTAGTAATTTGGTGAAGGAACTCATGGTGTTCAAAATAATAACTAAATACTTTGCAGAGGCCATGTCAGTGCCGTACATAGGTAAGATTTCTGGTCACGTATCCTTTAGGAATCAGGATCATAAACTTTTGGTAATAATAACAGAACCTAAGCCCTTAGAAGCATGACTTTATCAAGTCAAAAACTGAAAAATGTTATTACAAAGGGAAAACCCCAAGGCAAAACAAAATAAACTGAGTCCTCTCTATCTAGTCTCCAGTACCATATATGAATTCCATTAAATTGAATGTTGAAGGATGTTACCTATTGAATACGCCAAAATGCAGTTCAAAACATGGAACACGTGTAAGAATGCAATAACATCGTCGGGTGGTTAAAATATGGCGGCTCAAGGGCAAGCGCAGATGTTGCCTATCTGAGACCACGGAAAGTAACCCAGAAGACTCCTGTATTATTTCATCAACTAACACACAGCAACCATATAGGGTTGACAAATCAGCAACCTAGATGAAAAAGATATGTCAAATATGAGTTCCAGAAATCAGAAAAAATACTCGGATAAAATTTATACTAAAAACCAGAAGAAAATAAACAATTATCATGAGATGAAAGTTGAAACATGTACAAGTGACAACTAGCATATTCATAACATTACTATAGCTATTAGTCAAAGTGCTAAATAAGTCTGTGACCTCAGATGTGCTTTTGGTAAAAGCAACAGCAGTAATTTGGTGACCACCTAAATGAAAAGCTAGACAGAAGGTCCAGCTTGTGTTGATTTCTTATATAATATTATCCCCGGCGCATTCTATACTTGATTACTGGGCAGGTAAAAATGTCTTGTGCTTACAATTACTTAATAACAAGGTAGCTATAACTCTAATGATTCCTGAAAACCAAATTCAGGTAGTCGTAGCAAACCTTATCACTGATATAATAGCGATAATGGAAGGAATATGACTAATCAATATCATATATTTGAAACCAAACCAGGCATACCCATTATGTCTGACTAGGATTTAGGGAGGATGAGATGACGCATACCTGACCCCTAAACTTTTGGAAGATGTTATAAAATTAATTAAGTTTTTTTAAACATTTTAGAGGGGAAAATTTGAGAAGTTACCAAAAGCCATCAAAATGGAAAAGACAGCCCTAGAGGTGGGTGAAGTGGCAAAGCTTATTAGTAACAATCTCAAATTGTAAGGCAGAGATTATCTAGAAGAATGGAAAAAGGTCAAGAACATACATAACAATTGATGGATGGGGCTCATGAGCAAAAAATTTACAGTCAGTAATGTCTAATACTTACATATGTCTGGTTGGAGGAAATAGAATGAAATTTGTAATATTCTATGGGTAAACATTTATAATTACCATTCCTTCCACCATCTCATATGAATTTAAACTAGAGCTCAAACCCACCAATTCGAGGATGAATGCTCCATTCTCCTTACTCATTTTCTCCACAACACTCATCACGAACATTTGCACTTACTCTTTTCTCTTCACTCTTATTTCTCACCTCCTTACGTTTCCCTTCGATTTTGATTACAATTTTCCATTCAATCCATTCCCAGTTCCATTTTCTCCAACCAAATGGAGCATTAATTGACCTATACAAAGGTCTCGCTTTGAAAAGCATACGTATGTTAAAAGGGAGTCATCTTTGTTTGATAGTTGCTTTATGATCCACTAATTACGTTGGTGACAAATGACTTGAGCAACTCTTTTTGGTGTGCATAAAGTTGATATTACTAAGTGAGTCTCACATGAAAATAACAAAAATAGTGCGAAGGGAAAAAAATTTGGCTACAACATATACCAATTTGGCAGAACTGCATTCTACAAAGAAAACCAAATAATTTTAGCTCCATAAGTGAGGCAGCACATGCCCAATGGAAGTGAGGAAAAAGAAAGTTCTAATGTGCTTCATCATTTACCTGCATTCGGAATATAAACGACAGGTCACTCTGTCTAAAGTGTTCCTGCAGAATCAGCATTAAGTCGAATTAACACATTGTCATTGGGATCTAAAAACAAATTCCATAATTGAGCATAAAAAAACCCGGTAAGTTTTGACTTCAGGGAGACCATATTTATCGTTACAATCTACACTGAATGCAGAATGCAGCAAATAAACATTTAGCTTCATAAAAGAAAAAATTGCAGATTACATTGTTAAACTTAAATTCATTCTCGGTCTAGATCTGGCTCTACCAAACTCGGCAATTTGCATCCCTCAACTTTGAACGTGTTTCAATTTACAACCTTTTTTGCATTTTTCATCCAAAATTATTAAACTGTATATTTTTCAAGGGTATATAATTATAAGAATAAAATGAAAAGTATACTGTGTGCAAGAGCACCATCTTTTTTATCTTGTACTAACCTCCTTGAAACTAACCCACCACTTGCTGAAAATGAAGGTTAAAATCGGGTGAAAACAAAATGAAGATGAAACATATAAAAACAAGAATCCAGGAGAGCCTGAGACGTGGCAAAGGTGCTCCTAGGGCAAGTAAAGGTAAAAATTTTGATCCTCAACTACCCACCCCTACACTTAAAAAACATATCAGCAACCAATTAAAAAAAAAAAAACAATGCACCTAAGTTTAGAATTGCAAGACTTGTGAAGCTAAGCATAGAGCTGGTGGTTTATTTAAAGTACCCCGACAAAAATTCAATTGTTTAAAATCCAAGATTCAAACCAAAGATCTAGAGATAAAGAATAAGAGGTGGTGGGGAACTGGGAGACAGAAAGAAGGATTCTTCCGTTTTGGGGGTGGAAATAGAAGACTTGGGGAAAGAAGTAGAAGGGTTTTGCGGAGGTTCGTCGAATGAGGTGATGTGGAGTTTTGGTTGGCCAACAGAGAAATAGGGGGAAGGGCGATAAGAATTTCTAGGTGAGACCTAAAATGAGAATAAGTCAAAAGTGAGGTCTGGGCACTGCAATTTACCTTTTTTTAATATCATGGACATTTTTTTTATCTAATAATTGGTAAAGAGCATACTATTGTTCAAGAAAATATATGAATCTGAAAAGCACAACTACCTGGCCAAGAAGTATTTCATTCAATTCGCTCATTGATGAAGTTCTCTCAACAGCATGAACCTAGTAAACAACAAACATTAGCATTTAAAATATTTTATGACAAATTACACTGACCCATATTTCAGAAAAAACATCTACCAAAAACTTACACAACAAATGAAAAGGAAAAGTTTCTCAACCTACAAGTAACAACTAGAACTTCATGCTTTGGTAAATGATCAAAGGCCGTATTGTAAAAGAGTAGCAGTTTGTTTCTAGCAATTGCAAAAAAGGTCAATTTTTAATGTTTTAAAATAAATAATAATGGAAGGCTAAACAGTTAACAAAAATCGAAGACAGCAGCAGGCAGAGTATCAAAGAACCATATGATGGTTGCCCTTGCACCAGCTACATGGACATCATCCCATATGCTTCGTTTAAAAAAGTGGGCAATAATTAGGCACCGATCATGTAAATATGTGGCTAAACTCGTGCAAGTCACATGTATACAATGGGTCTCAAATTGGATTCCGGCATTTTCTAGGTCATAATCTCTAGGAAGCACAGCTTGTTTCAAATAAAAGGTTGTACAGTAAGTCATAAAAGTTTATGTATGTGTTAAAAAGTTAATATATATATACAAAGTTCTACACATCATTAGAACCTTTGAATGCCCTTCCAATATCTAAGTGTAGTTCCTCAAGTGTGTGCTCGTGTTTATGTGCACGTGTCCATGTGTGTGCATCAGCACATGTTAGTGCACGCATATGTGTACTATGTAGCGCAGCAGGCAAAGTACTGAGTCAATAAGAATATAAATATGCCGTTTAGTCCCAAATCTCTGAATCTCCCGTTAGAGAATAAAAAGAATTAAATGGACAAAATCAATATGGCAAATCTAAGTATTAAATAAAAAACTATAAAATATATTACAGAAAGAACAACTAACAATAAGCAAAAAAATTCAGCGCCCAGGCAATCATTAACAACCAACCTCAACACCTGCAGGGAGGCAGAATGAAATTAGATCCTTGTCGGTCAGAGGTAGCTGTTTTTGAGGAGGATAAACATACAAGACCTGAAAGATGTTACAGATATCCAAGTAATGTTCAGCACCCAAACCATCAGTCTCCTACAAACACATTTTCATATTGCACACCACTTTGTACCTGAGGCTCAAGATTTGTTTCTACTAGTGACTGAAGCTCAAGTTCATTTCTAAATCTACTCGAACCTTCAGACTTCCTGCCAAAAGAAAGACTTTGAAGTGGCCGGATATCACAGTTAGGATGAAGCCCAACAACCACCATGCCCTCAATAATTCTTGATGGTTCCTTCCATACCCTATGATCCTACATTATTAAACAACATTATTATTTGTTGAGATAAATTGATCCATAACAACATTATAAAGTTACTAATAAGCTTCTTTCATTTTTAGTACGACAAAAGGAGCGAGTAAATTTGGAATAAGATTATGTAAGATCGTGCAGGACAAGTTAAGAAAAAGTATGTTTGGACTAGTAGCATACCAATTTAGAGATCAGATTCATGTATGAACACTTGGATTGTATTTAATTTTATTTTCTTTTCATTTCAGTAGTGTGTCCTGTGTACACGATGTTGAGACCATAAACACTACAGCTGGCCTTAAGTTTTTACATAAATAGTTATGATTGCAGACTGAGCTAAGCTCGGAATCATTCAGGTGTACTATGTACACTTAGACCATAAACACTACACTTGGCCTTAATTTTGACACAAATAAGTTATGGTTGCAGATTGAGCTAAACTCTGAATCATTTAGGTGTACCAAGTCTGAGCAATATCAAGGATTCTAAACTCAGTGATTGCCTTGATTCAGTTCTAGCAATATTTGGGACTTTAAAATCCTTAATAATCGGTTGCTACTTGCTAGCATTGGGACTTTAGAATCCTTAATAATCTGTTGCTACTTGCTAGCATGCGACAGATGCTTTATCTACTGATGTGAATTAATGTTATTGGGTGGATAAAAGTTTTGAATGCAACTATGAGATTAAGTGTTGCAAGCATTTTGGCTATATATAAATGTAGTTACTGGGCAAACCACATCATGACATGACCAATCTGTGGACCAAACAGATACTAATTTATTTTTTTGTAGTACATGTACAAGAACTTAAAAACTTGACCAAAAGAATTAACAGGAAACAAACAATAACAATAGCAGTAAGTTTGGGTACATTAGTGCATTTTCTATATTTATATCTACTTGTCTGAGGATTGAAAAAGCATGACGAAATCAAGAAAGTAAATACTACTAAAGAAATACCAATTATTTCTGGGAAGAACAAAAAAAAGGAATTTGTCAACAGATCCACATGAAGAGATCGTCATACCAGGGATCGCATCTGAAAGCTTGCCCACTGACGCTTTAACTTAGTTAGAACTTCTGGGTTATAAGCTTTACTTTTCACTTCAGGGGGATCTGACAAGCCTCTTAGTAGTCTGGAAACTTGCTGCTGAAGCTTCTGAAGATGGCTACCACTTTCATCATTAGAAGAAACTACGACCGGGGAGCTTGGTGAACTAGGAGTAGTCGCAGCAGTAGCTGCAGCAACAACAGCTCTTGCAACATCGCCAGCTGTTGGCATGAATAAAGAAGCTCTCCAACTAGGACTACCAGATCCTTCGTTGTTCTCCATACTTACTATCTTCTCTTTCAAAGGACCATACTAATCTTCCATGCTGGAAACAGTCAAAAATTGCACCAATGGGAACAATATTGTTACTCAACGGTGGGGAAAGAATGGAGATTTTTCTCCAACTACACTACAGCAAAAAGACTGATATTTGAAAATCCAAAATTGAACAAGGATTAGAAAAACACACCTTTGTGGTTCTTTTACTGGCTCCCAAAAATGAGAAACTTGATGCCGTAGCTACGCATGCTTTTGATGTGTAACACTAATGGTACTCCAAACATGAACCTACAAGCAAACCCATTAATTAGAATTGTCCTAACATAATGTTTGACAAGATCCTGGACAAAAGGTCAAAAATTACAAATCCGCTTCCTTCACAAATTTAGCTCTCGTAAATTTTCATTTAAATATTCTTAAGCCTCTAGCTTATTAAGATATCTTCTTGAAGCTTCTCTATCTTGGATACCTTTTGTCAGTCCATTTAAAACAGAAACCAGCTAAGAAATTTACACCTCTTGCGCTACAAGGTCATCTTCGATCAAATTTGCAATAAGCTAAAACAAAGAAGATATGTAAAAGCTAAGTCACGAACAGGGGAAACACAATTAGACTTTTTGTATCTAGACAAAGGAATAGGACAGTGGCATATTAGACGTGAACACGCTGAATAATTAAAAGATGGGAACTATTGTCATTAATAGATGAGATAGACCTAGTAGATTTTAATTTACTCCTTATAGGTGGCATCAAAACCGTCAAAAGGTAATAACATACAAGAGAAATACATTCGTCAATCACAAAATTCTTTATAAATAACCACCATTATGCAATTATAATTCAGAGGCAAGGATAGTGTAGAATTAAAGAGTAGCGGTCCAAATTTTATACCCTTCCCTCTTCTATGCCGAACAACCTTATTTCCTCTGGGTCAATGATCTAAAATATCATTAAACTAACAAGAGCGTCATTGAACTGAAAAAGATCCTAGACAACTCATTTATCTATAAAAGCTTGCAAAAGAATATGGGACGTTAAAAATTCGGACTTGTTATGTGGCAGGCTGCTAATGTATCAGTTAGAGAATGATGTGTCACACTGAGCTGTTAAGTTCTGCAAGACTAAACCTACCTGTTACCTGGTCCAACCCAAAACAATCTTTTTCCACAAAACACAGATAGAACCCCAACTTTAGTTCATATTGGCGGGAATTCATGTGGAACTATCAGCCTTCTCGCGTCTTCCTTCTTCTTTCTCACCGATTACTGCAACCTCAAACCTAAAACTACTCCCAACTTGGCCGAAATGCTCTTGTATCACTTAGACTCAGATCAATCATCTCAGTCCTAAAGTTTTTGACTTGTTTGTGTATTGGAATATCTACTGAAATTAAACATTTTTCAGCACATGGATTACATAGTTAAAGAAAATTGGAGATTAAAGTTTGGTTCATTTTATTTTAATCCCAAATATTTTGATATGTTAAACATTAAATTCAAATTGTCATTTTTGCCATAGATCGAATTTAGGATTTTATTCTTAATTCTCCAAAGTAAAAAACAATCACGGTATATGGTAAACCTTAATATGTCAAACTATATATATATATATATACACACACACCATATATATGTATGTATATTAAAGAAGTTCGAAAATAGGAGATGGATAAGATTTTCAGATCTATCAATCACCGGAAGCTATGTGTGCTATCGGTTGTCGTCATTAGATGGAGGTAAGAGGAAAGAGATGAAGACAATTGGTTGGCTCATCAAGACTACCAAGGTATCGTTTGATGTGTATTTAATCCCGATTTAGTGTAGACCCATTTTAAATCAAAAGATTGAATGGAAATGATAGTTTTTAAATAGTATAGGAAGGAATCTGCAAGTTATAATCATTTGACTGATGGAGCTCAAAGGAATATTAAGTAAACACTTCCAAGTTGGAGTCTAGTTCGGCGATTTTTAGATCATTAACAAAAATTATCTTAATTTTGTTGCTACTACTCCCCGTTCATTAACCTCCCAATCAACCAAAATGCCTGTAAAAGAGGAAAGAAACTACGCTCACAAAAAAATACTTATTCTTTATTCCTCCTCTCTCACTGTGAGTATATAACTTACAAAATGAACAACTTCTCTCCTGTATCACTCTTTCCCTACATCCATACCATCCGCAAACTAAGGTTTCACATATTCCACCATAATCAGTCTTCTCAATCAAAAACTCACCTTGAAAAAAATAATCACATCAAACTCCTCTTCAACATCAAATACATTCATTCACCATGACATTCTAAATCTCCAACCAACACTCCTGATCATAATCCAACCCAACCAACCTCGACTTCACAATAAAGTTTCGATCTTTACACTAGAATCGACAATCACAGAGCTAATAACATACCAATATTCGATAATAGATGCTTGAACACAACAATCAACAACAACGCCATAAAAATAAAAACTGCAACTACACCTAAAAATGATCATAAACCCATAAAAATCTCAACTTTTTAACATAAAATCACCACTTTTTCACAAGAACTAAACTTTACATAAAAGATTATCATAAACCCAGAAAAATAAATTAAAATTCAATCAAACTATTTATTTGAGCACAACCCAACTGTTCTTGACAAGATTATCAGATAACCATCAATAATTAAACTGAATTATACTTACAAATACATACACATGTAGATACAAATGGGCATAAAGGGAGAATCTTTACCTTTTCTTGTTCTTGAAAGATGAAGTGAAATGCTGAGGAGATAAAGTGAAGAAGAAGTGACTTTATTAGCACATAAATATATTGATTAATTCTTACCTAAAATGTGTAATGGGTTTATTTTTGTGAGTAGTATAAATTGGTATGGAGAATTTATTTGTTACTAGTACTAAATACGGTAAAACTACTTTCAAATTTCAATTAATAACATTGGGATTAGTATATTTTACTATTAATTAATCGGAATTATTAACTACAATTAACCTCGATAAATGAAAACGTTGGACCGAAAAATTTTATTCATTAATCAAGATTATTCATTTATCAAGGTGAAAAATACTCTATCTCTATTATGTCGGGACCGAAAAAAATTTATTTGATGAATTTATTCGTTTATCGAATATTCATTTATCGGGGTTCTACTGTAATCGAGATGAATATACATAAGAATTTCTCATAGTGAGCGATAGGAGAGAGCACGGTTCGGTTTCGGGGCATCTGAAATCGTATATTTTCGGTATATTTTAGGATAGTGATACTGTTAATGCTAGATTTTCATATTAATAGCATTGCATTGTAGAATTTATATATAGGTGGTCTGGCAATTATCTAAATTTTCTTGTACGAGTATAAAAGATAGGCACCTTTTGTGAACGTTATTCAAGTTTTGAGAAAATTGCATAGCAAATCTACTTTATTTTCTTAAAATTGCACATTATTAATATTATTTCGTGTTTAATGAAGCAAAGGAGAAGTTTACAGTCTCTGTTTTTTATGATGAAATTAACACTCCCTTTGGATTTGGGTGCTACTAAAATCTTATACGTTTATAATCTACTCGGATATTTATTTAATGCGAGCTAAAAACTTTTATTGTATTTACGCTATTATGAAGTTCTTCTGCTGCTGTTTTTTATTCGAAAAAAAAAAAAGAACTACTCCAATGTTTAGGTTGCTAAAACTCGGACACTCAACCTGAATTTGTATTCAATACATAATTAAGAATTTAAGATAAAAAATTTTATTACATATATCCAGCCATCGTTTTGAAGTTTAAATATAATTTAAGATATAATATATTTATTAATTTTAAGAATACATATAAATTATATATATTTATATGAATTATACGTATATTTATTTATTTTAATAACCGGTTCGGTTTTAACCTATAACCGGAACCAGAAGTCTCGATTTTTGATTTATTCGGTTTTGCTTTCAATTCGATTTTTTGCTCACCTGTAATAAGAGAGGTTGTAGATTATTGCTAAATAACACAAAATAACATATGAAACTTTATTTTATTATATTCATTTATTTATGATGTTATTTCCTGTTATTTCAGAATAATTATGTTAGTAAATATATGCATTATAGATTGCTAATTAATTTTATAGTATTGATTATAAGAAGGGTGAAGACCCTATCTACCCACAAATTAAATACCATGAACCAAAATATCCATGGACGTTCAGGATGGCCTTAAATACCGACAGGATACGTCACATGGGGCTGACACGCTGCTAGATCAGGCGCATCATTGTGACACGTTGTTAGGCTTTGACAGGGGAGTCTGTAATACGCTGTTGTTAATGGCGTGTCACCTATGATACGCATTCACGTACGGCGTATCAGGTGTCACGCATCTGTGAGATGCGTGATGACGTCATCTGACGTCATCGTCAATTTTGCTCAGATTTTACGCGAAGTTGGTCAGCTGTGGCGATTGCCGGTGATTTTTGCCGGCAAAACAAAAACCTCCGTTCAACGCCCTCCAAATGTTTTCCCATAACATATTATATACCAATCGAATCGTCTTTCGACGATCTACACATCCATACCACTTTCAAATCATTTGTTTCACCATATTTTCAAAACCCAAATCGAACCCCGTCTCTCTCCCTCGAATTTCAGATGGCTTCGTACAAGCCCCTGCGGGGCCAGTTTTTGATAAATCAGTTGGGCAAAATGGAGACGAAGTTGTGGTGATGATTTTGGTATGCTCAAAAGAATTGGAGGTGGCCGGAAAGAGACGAACGAGGCGGAGAGATTGGGAGAGATTCGAGACAAACGAGAGTGATGGAAGATAAATTGACGGAGACGGAGATGAACAGTAATCTTAGGATACGCTACACGCAATAGCGTGTTGCGTGGGTAGGTAGGGCCATCAGTTCCGAAAATCAGTATTTTGGGCCATGGGTACCTCATTTTGAGGTATTTTGATCATTTTCTCTTATAAGAATATGTGAGAAATAATAATTAACAACCTACAATGCATGTATTTACTAACATAATTATTCTCAAATAACAGGAAATAGCATATGAAATTCTATTAAATATTAAAAGTAAGGACTTTATATTCATGTTCATAAATCATATTAATATCTTAATAATTAAAAAAGATTATACGTGTACTATATTTGGAATTGGTACGATTCGATTTGATTTTATTTAAAAACCAAAACCAAACTAAATAAATGTGATTTTAAAAAATTAAGAACAGTAACTGAACCAAGTTTCAATGGTGCTATTTTTCCAATTTTTGGTTTGCTTGTGTTTGGTTTGATTTGTGCCCGAAAGTATAGGGGCCGCAAATTCGTACCTCACTATATATGTACTAATGTACATATTGAAATTTAATAAAAAAAAACAAGAAGAGAAGCTCTTTTTAAGTAAATTTATTGGAGGATTACGAAAAAGTTATTTAAATTTATGTTGAAGTATAAATTAAGAACCCAATTTTAAAATTTATAATATTTAAAACATTGATATGAACACTTGCTTGGAATGAGAAAAAAAAGAATCGAAAACTACACCGTATGAAACTACACCAAATAATAGTCAATCTGAACTTATTGCTTTCACACTACAAGAAATTTGGATTTTACCTACCAATAACTTACCTACTATTAGATATTAGTAAGTAAAAATCACTTTTTACTTACCATTAGCCATATGTGTAAACCATAGGTATAAATATTAAAAGTTCTACGGTAATTATACAAAAGTTCATCAGCTTGGACCCACGTTTCCATATCAGTTTAGAAGTTAACCCTTTATTGTTATCTACGTGTGAGCGACGTGTTAAAAATATTATTTAAATACTATCACTACTAAACTTACCAATATGTTGACTAGTGCCAGATCATCTAAACACCAAAATTGTGGAAAAAAGAAATCAAATTATATACTAACACTTTCTTCCTCCGAGCCCATTTTTGTGAGTTTTTTGCGCATGCAGGCGTGCCGGGCCGGTTCCGCGAGTCACAGTTTTTTTTTTTTTTTTCTGTTTGCAATTGTTTTGTTTATATTTTATTATTTCTATACAGTACACCCTATTTAAAAGATTTAAATGTCGATTTTGTTACAACTAAAATATAATTGTTTTTAATTTTTATTGTACTTTTAATTTTTATCTTATTTTCAATTTTTTGTCCAAAACATGAATGATTTTTTTATAATTTTACTAAATGCTGTAAAAGCTTTATTTTATTGTAAATGACTATAGAAAATTTATTTGTAAATGACTATAGAATTTTTTTTATATTTATATCGAAAAATAAGGTGAGTATATATAACTAATAAATCAATTTATTGAATTAATTAACACATGCGTAATTAGAAAAAATTAAAAAAAAAATAGACGTGCCGGGCGGTTCAGTGGCGTGCCGGGCCGAGTTACTATACGCATGACAACAATGCGTATCATAGGCGTGCCGGGCGGTCCGTGCCATTCCGTGCCGAGTCCTTTCTCTTTTTATTTTTTTTTTATTTTTTTATTCTTATATGCAATTGTTTTGTTTTTACAACTATTTAATTCTATAACTATTTAAAAGATGTTTTCATTTAACCATTATCAAAAATATTTTTTTAAAATTTACTATTTTTAAAATTTAAAAATTGAATATCATCTAAAATATTTATAAAAATCAATGAACAGATTTACGAAAAATCCAGGACCCTTGTTTATTGTTCAAATATAAACTGATGTCATGTCAGTATGATAAATCCAGGACCCTTGATATTTAACCCAACGAGAGTTTAATTAAACTTAAAAAACATTTTCATTTTCTTCCTTTGGCGCTTGTGTTTGGCGCTTTGTGAAAAATTTAATTCCATGAAAATTTAATAATATAAGTTAATGATAAATCGTGTGCTTAGTTTTCCTTTAATTTGCTAATGCTTCCTTTCTTTCTTTTTTGTTAATACTTTTTCTTTTTGCTTTTTGCTTTTCCTTTTCACAACTTTACAGTTTTAATATACTAAACTCCGCCCGTGATATAAGCATTCAGTGGATTTTCTATTCATCCTAAAAAAAAAAAATTGCAAATATTTATAGGTACAAGTAGACACTGCGACCTTTTGATCGGTTGTTTAACTTCTTTTTTTCCCTTGTCAACTCTTAAACAACAACCAGGTGGATCATGGATCGATCTTGGATAGACATACCAGATAAATTATCTTCAGAATATGCTAAAGGTATCACCGAATTCATATATGTTGCAAGGAAGTGTATGGACTCCATGGGGATGGTGTTATGTCCTTGTTGTCTATGTTTGAATAAGAAATCACAAAGCATCAACGTGATTAAGGTACACTTGCTTAATAATAGTTTTCTGAGTACTTACAAGAAATGGTATTATCATGGGGAAGAAATTGATCAAATAGAAGATGAAACGTTTCTTAATAATGAGGATGAATATGTAGACGATGAACCTAATGATTTGATTGCGGGTATTAACGATGCGATTGGAAGTAGGTATTTTAACATAGGTCCTAGCAGTGATTTTGATGAATCTCCATTCGATGTGGGCGACAAGTACGATACCTTGTTTAAAGCTCTACATAAGCCTTTATATGAAAATTGTAAAGATTTTTCTGTCTTAAGTACAGTGGTTAAGTTGATGAATATAAAAGTGCTTAATAAATTAACAGATAAGGCATTTGATGATATTCTAAAAATTTTCAAAGAAATATTGCCTGAAGGTAATAATTGTCCAGAAAGTTATCAGCAAACAAGAAAACTTCTTTGTGAAGTGGGCTTAGGGTATGAGCAGATTGACGTTTGTCAGTATGATTGTGTTATATTTTATGGTGAGAATGCAAATGCCTTGGCATGTCCAGTGTGCAAGTCTAGTCGTTATGTTCGAAATAAAATACCACATAAACGACTTAGATGGTTCCCTATTAAGGACCGATTAAAGAGGTTGTTTAGTTCTAAGCATACTTCTAAAGACATGCGATGGCATAAAGAAGTACGTAAAAGTGAAGATGGGATACTACGTCATCCGGCTGATGGAAATGCTTGGAAACATTTTGACAATGTGTACCCTGATTTTGCATTAGATTCCAGGAGTGTGCGAATGGGGTTAGCTTCAGATGGATTTAACCCTTTTTCTAACATGACATCAACCTATAGTTTGTGGCCTGTGATATTAATACCTTATAACATGCCGCCTTGGGCTTCTCCAAACGGGACAAACTACCTCATGTCTTTATTAATTCCGGGGCCAAAATCTCCGGGAAAAGACTATGATGTGTTCTTGAAGCCACTAATTGATGAACTTAAAGATCTTTGGAATGGTATCGATGCATATGATTCATTTGGTAAGTGCAAGTTTAAACTTAGAGCTGTAGTATTATGGACCATTAGTGATTTTCCAGCTTATGCATATTTGTCTGGGTGGAGTACTGCTGGAAAATTAGCATGTCCTGTGTGTTTGGAAGATACAAGATCTAAAAGAATAACTGACAAGCAATGCTTTACAGGTCATCGATGTTATTTGAGTACCAATCATTCTTGGCGAAGGAGCAAAGAATATGATGGATCTAGCGAGTTACGTGGGCCTCCTCGTACTTTTAGCGGTGAAGACATTTTAAGACAGTTGCATGATGTTCTGATTCAAACAAGTGGTAAGGCACCAACTAATATTTCTAGAAAACGAAAGCGTAGGGGAAACGAATTAAATTGGAGTAAAAAGAGTATTCTATTTGACTTGCCATATTGGTCATCCCTCTTGTTGCGTCACAATCTAGATGTGATGCATATAGAGAAAAATGTTTGTGATAACATTATAGGGACACTTTTAGATATTGAAGGTAAATCAAAAGATAATTTGAAAGCTCGTAAAGATTTACAAGATTTAAATATTCGTGAAGAGCTTTGGTTGAAAAAGTCCACCAATGATAAATTTGAAAAACCCCATGCCAGTTATACTTTGACAAAAGAAGAATGCAAAAGTTTTTGTAAATTCATTAGAAGTGTGAGATTACCAGATGGATATGCTTCAAATATAAGTAGATGTGTAACAGATAATGACAAGCTAAGAGGGTTGAAAACTCATGACTGTCATGTTTTACTTCATAAGATATTGCCAGCTGCCATACAATCCTTTCTTACAAAGAATATTCGTGGCACTTTGATTGAGTTATGTCAATTTTTTCAAAAAATTTGTGCCAAAACTGTACGAGTTTCTGATATTGAAGAACTGAAGAAAGGAATTGTAATAATTTTGTGCAAATTGGAGAAGATATTTCCCCCAGCATTTTTTACCATAATGGTACACCTTTGCGTGCACTTGCCAGATCAGGTTTTGTTAGGTGGTCCTGTTGCTACGAGATGGATGTTTGGTACAGAACGTCACATGGGTTTGTACAAGCGGTATGTAAGAAATATGGCTCGACCAGATGGCTCAATTGCAGAAACTTTTGTTGTAGATGAAGCTGTAAGCTTTTTGTCCAGATATATTTCAAACATAGAGACGAGATTCAATAAACCTGAGCGTAATTGGGATTTACCTTCTCCAAATTATAGTATGCACATTTTCAAATCTAATGTTCGTCCAATCGGGGCACCATCTATTCAGTTGCTACATAATTGGAAAAATGTGATTCAATGGTATATCTTAAATAATTCTGCAGATGATATCCAGGATTACCTTGAGTAAGTTTTGAATCTTTTATTTAATTGAAAAAATATATGTAGTTATGTCACTTGTTGATGTTTAACATATTTATGATTCTTTCATTTTCTGTAGTGATCACAAAAAAATATTGGAAGAAAGAGGACTTTCCGGTTTAGATGTTATCACTAAGCAAAGAGAGGAATTCCCATCATGGTTCAGAAAGAAGGTAAGAGTTTTTTATCGATTATTTCAAAGTAGCTATAGAATACTTAATAATATATATTTTTCTCTTGTGTTATAGATATCTCAGATGAAAGTAGAAAAATCGGATGTTGTAAATGATGATTTATACTCTTTATCTCAAGGTCCATTGGAACGATATAGTAGTTATCAAAGTTGTGTTGCAAATGGAGTACGATTTCGTTGTAAAAATTATGATGATACTCTTCGGACACAATGTTCTGGAGTTTGCACAGAAGGTGATCATGATGATAATACCAGAAGAAGAAGGAGGTACCCTATGAGGATCTACGTCTAGAATTCTACCTTTTTGTCTTTTGCCTAATATAGATGAAATGGTAGTATTAAACCTACTACTACTCTTTTCAGGTGAATTAGAAATTTGAATTCTAGGACTATACATTTCTACAAGACGATGCAAATAGCCTAAACAATTAAGTACATATAATTTATAATTATATGAAATTCCTAACATACTATAATAATGATCTAATATGTTTTCTAAACCTTCTTGTCTAACACCCGGATCAAGAAGACATGCAACACCATAAATATAAGGAAATTCTTTCAAATATTCGATCCACTTAACTTTCATATCATGAATAATACTACTAAATTGGGGGTTTTCTTCATATTTACGTAAAGTATTAACAATAAGAACACATTCAATAATAACTTGATGTACATTTGGTTCATAAACATAAGAAAAAACGTTAGTAGCATGTGAAAAACAATCAAGAATATCACGTACCGTAGATGCAATCTCCCACTCCATTTCGGTAATAACTGCTTCTTCGCGTTGGTGATTTGGATCCGCATTATATAATTCAGTGATAATATCCTTATATTTAATTGCATCATTTAATAATTTATGAGTCGAATCCCATCTAGTAGGACAATCGATACCCCATTTTTTCGGCCTTAATCCATTATCTCTACACAATTTCTTGTACGTAGACCTATATGTACCCGGTAAACGTAGATATTTAATTACTTTCCTAATAGGTTCTAATAATGTAGTTAAATGTTTAATTCCCACTTGTGCCGTCAAGCTAATAACGTGAGCACAACATCTAATGTGTAAAAATGCTCCATCTAAAACTAAAGGAATATCGGTCCTAATGTCATCCATATATCCATCATTATCTAGAGATATTGTAAATACCTTTTTATACAAATTAAATTCTTTTATTATGTCTAAAATTCTTTGTTTATAACCGGAGTATGACTCGTCCATAATATCAAAAGCAATAATTCGTTTTTGTAACAAATAATCAACATCAATCCAATGAACTGTAACACAAATATAAGGCTCGCCTTGACTTGAACTCCAACAATCACAAGTTAAAGAAACCATACCATCAAATTTTTCAAAATATTCAATTAATTGTGCTCGTTGACTATAATATTGTTTTTGTGTGTGACGTTTAAGTATGTTTCTAGGAATTTTCATAAATGCCGGGTTTAGTGAATTCTTAATCATGTGTTCTAAATTCGGACTCTCGCCGTGGGAGAAAGGTAAATCGTCTAATGTAACATAACTAGAAAAATCTTCGATCATTCTATTTCTATTATAGACAAAAGGCATACCTCCACCGGGAGACGAACTCATGAAACCCTCTATTTGTTGTGAACCTTGTGCCGCTCCACTTTCATGATTTTGCTTCGTTATTCCATGATGTTTAACCAAGTGGCGATCAAGTGTACCCGTACCACTCCCCTTCGCGTGAATGAAAGGAGCTTGTTCTCGACCATTTTGAATACAAAACAAACAAAATGCCTTAAATTTGTTCGGCTCGTCCGTTGCTTGCCTCGAAAAATAAGTCCAAACGTGTGAATTATGTCGAGAAGAAACACCTACAAAATAAAATATAAATCGATTAAATTCAAAATGCGTAAATTTAAAATGAGTTAATTTAGAATGAGTTAATTTAAAAAATGAAACTTTTAAAAAACAAAATTTTTCAAAAATCGAATAAAACTAGGAAATTAGACATTTAAAAAAAATGAAATTTAATAAATACTACAAAAAATGAAATTAAAATGAGTAAATTACCGGGCATCGAGGAGGAGGGTGCTTGACTTGAAGATTGAGATGATATAGTGCCCCTTCCTTCCATTTTTTTTATTTATCGGAAGTTTTAAAGATTGATGGAATATTTTTAGAGACAGAGAATGAAATCGGAGAAATAAATGGACACAGTAGAGAATTGAGAAGAGGTGTGAATTGAGAATGGACAGTAGAGAAACTATTTATAGATAACAAATGGACCGTTACATACTAGCCGTTAGTTAGAAAAAAAAAAATAAGTAGCCGTTAGTTAAAAAAAAAAAAAAAAAAGCAAGAGAGCCGTTGGAAGCAACAGAGAAGAGGCGGGCCGGTTCCGCGTGCCGGGGCGAGTTTTTTTAATGACATACGCATGATACATATGCGTATCCAGGCGGGCCGGTTGGCGGGCCGGTTCCGCGTGCCGGGCCGGTTCCGCGAGTTATTTTTTTTTTATCGTATACGCATGCTATAAATGCGTATGTAGCGGGCCGGTTGGCGTGCCGGTTCAGTGTTCCGGGCCAGAACCTTTTCTCTTTTTCTTTTTTTCTTTTTCTTCTTTTTTTATATTTTTGTATTTTATATTTTTGTATGCAATTCTTTAATTCTACAATTATTTAAAAGATGTTTTCATTTAACCATTATCAAAAATATTTTTTTAAAATATACTGTTTTTTGGGATGAGTTTAATCCAAAAATTCGAATATTATTTAAAATATTTATAAAAATAAATGAATAGATTTTGTTTCACTTTTAAAAAAAAATCATTTCTGTAAATGGAAAAAATTGCATCAAAAATATTTTAAAAATTACAAAACAAACAATTCTAAAAATACAAATTAAATAAATTGCTTGTTTATTGTTTAATTAATTTTTTGACGAAATTTATTTATGATATCAGTCGGATAAATCCATAATCCCTGATATTTAACCGAAAGAGTTGGAGTTTTAATTAAACTTAAAAATCTCAATCATCTGTTTGGCGGTTTGTGAAAAATTTTAGTAATAAGTGATGTGGTGCTTTTCTTTTTGCTTTTTGCTTTTTGCTTTTTGTTTTTTGCCTTTCTTTTTACGGATTTTGAATGATAGTTTTTTAATGCTCACATTAATTAGTAGCAATTTTTTAAAATTATAATATTATCCACACGGTGGTGAAGTGAAAAATTTAACTAAAAATAGATAAAAAAAATTAAAATTTTAAAAATAAAAATGTACAATTTTATTTTTCAATTACTCCGTTTCTCCTAAAAAATTTAAAACGGATCCCGATTTACTATTAGGACTTTTTATTAGTTTAAAGATATTATTCTATTACAATGAAAACTGGGAGGGAATTTTTTTGGTTTGGCGCTTTAGTTATCCCCAACTTTTTTTTTTAAAAGGTGTGAATACTTATTAGTTAAAACCTCCACCACTCTTCATCAAATACTTATTTCACCGGTACTAATCGCCGGTACTAATCGCCGACCTACCTTCATCAAGAAACTTATTAGTAATTGTATGTGTATTTGATTATTATGATAATCATATCCGTAAACGGGAAAGTTCCTGATTCAATATATGTTAATACTTTTTTTTTTCAGGTTTGTGCATCATGGCACCTGGACGGCGAATAACAGAACGCATCACTAGTTCTGGTGCTAAAGTTCCCCAAGTTGTTGAATGCACCACTGCTGTTGAGGGCCAACCATCCACCACACAATTTGTTGTACAAGGTGAAAAGAGTAGACCCAGCACACTTTTTGGTGAACGGACTGAACAAATTCAACCTTCTGTTGTGGAGAGTGAACAACACAATGATAATCATTCTTCTAAAACTCGATCTGGTAATTTGTAGTATAATTTTACATCTCTATTTATAATATTTTGTTGCTTAGTACTGAATATCTTTGTAGATCGAAATGTTACCTACAGACCACGTAAAGCCACTCGTGGCATAGCTACTTCTAAGATCGCCAGGGCAGCTTCAACAGGAAAATTGTCTGTAACTTTTGACGCGGATTGTCGTCAACCAATATGTATTAATGCTGAGAGATTTAATAATGAGATTGGATTTATCGTTCGTAATCATGGTACCTTTTGTTATAAGGATTGGAGACTTGTTCCTGAGGAGGTCAGAGCACCACTACGAATTTATCTTTTGGTAAAATTTCATATTTGATTAATTTTAAATGTTTTTTGAGTTGCCTTTACGATTCGTCCTTTGTATTTTATGCTTAACTGTTTCTTGTTTTAATATTCTTAGGAAAATTTTGACATAGACTTGCGGGATAAAACAACTATATTGTGTATTGATGATCAAATGAAAAAAACATGGAAAACGTACAAGTACAAGTTACACTCGTACTTTAAACGCATTGGAGGTATAAAAGATGTTGAGATGGCGAAGAAAAAACGATATCCAGACTTGAATGAGGACCAACAAAAAGATTGGGAGTTCTTATGTGATCAATGGTGTTCAAACCAGTTTAAGGTAACCTAGTTTGTATAATCAGTTTTGTTATTTTCTTGATATTTAGGATCTACCTTATCTGTTTAGGAAAGAGCTGCAAAAAATACCATTAATCGGTCCAAAAGACCTTGGGAGTCTAAAAATGGATCAGTGTCAACAATAAGACATCATATTCGACGTGGAATGGAATTAACTTCTTTAACGGGACAAATTGAAACATGGCGTTTAAAGCATTTTGATGAAAATGGATGGACTGGGCCAGACCTTCAAAATTTATATGTGAGTAATAAATATCTCTCTATTTTTCACTCACAATATATTATAGTTACTTTCATTCGAGATACTTTTTTTTGCTAAGCCTCATTCGAGATACTTATTGTCAATATTATGTAACTAGGATAAAATGATGACTATAAGAGAAATTTATTCTCCAGAGGAAATGTCAGATAAAGAAATATTGGAAGCAGTACTAGGTCGTCATTCAGTATACTTGCGAGGATGGGGGCGATCTAGTGGCACAACCAACAATAATAAAGCTCATGGTACTACTACTATGGAGTCTGATCAACCAAGTTATCAAGAATTAGTTCATCGACTTAATGAAGCCAATAATCGTCTTGATGAAGTTGTTAACGTCCTGTGCCAAAACAATCTTATGCCACAACCAAAGATTTCTCCAACAAATGAAGATTTAGATGCAAATTTAGAAAATTTAGATAATTTAGAATGATTTATTTTAAGTTTTTTTTTTTGTAATTGTTGGAACTTTAAATTCTATGTAATTCATTTGACACACTTTAGTTTCTATGTTATTTTTTATTGAATAGAAAGTATGTAATTTACAAATCTTTTCTTTTTTTTTCTTTTTTTTTGAAGAGGACGAATTGTATCTTAAATAAAATAAATTTATTTACGGGAAATTATATATGTTCTAAATTTCAACCATTGAAAAATTATCACATTTCAATTATACAGCCTCCATGTGCCACTCTTTGGAGATGCCACATGTCATATTTTTGATGCACCACATGGCACGATTTGTAATGCGCCACATGGCACAACATTAATGTTCCAGGTGGCATGACAATGAGACACCACGTGGCATGTCCATGAGGTGCCACGTATTCAGATGACACAGCCAATATCCATGTAATCAGCCAATATCCATGTAATCAGATGACACAGCACTTTTATTATTGTGGGGTCCACAATATTATTGTGGGGTCCACAAATTTTATTACCTACCAATTTATAGATGTGTGGGTAATAAGTCTTTCTCCACCAACTTTTACCTACCAATCTTGACCAATGATGTATTGGTAGGAAATTCTGTTTACCTACCAATAGCAAAATTTTACCTACAATTACAATTGGTAGGTAAAAACCAAATTTCTTGTAGTGTTAAGATTAATCATTTTATGAAGAGGAAAACTCAGGGTAAAAGTGGTATTGCAGGACTTAAGATTGACATAACTAAAGCGTATGACAGGTTGGAATGGGGGTTCATTAGTAGTATGATGCAGAAATTCGGGTTTAATCAAATATGGATTGACAGGGTGATGTATTTTATTCAATCAGTGAGGTATAGCTTTCTGCACAATGGGGAAGTGTTTGGAAGGGTGATGCCTGAGCGTGGTATTCGTCAAGGGGATCCGATATCTCCATATATTTATATAATGTGCGCAGAGGGGCTTAGTGCCATTATTCGGAGACATGAACGAGCTGGTTTGTTACATGGGTGTCAGGTTGCTAGAAATGCACCGAGAATTAGTCATCTGTTGTTTGCAGATGACTGTTATCTCTTTTTCAAAGCGACAAAGGTAGAGGCACAAACGATGAAGCGAGTGTTGCAAAGGTATGCACATATTTCTGGGCAGGTAATTAATTATGAGAATTCAACTGTGACTTTTTCAACAAACACGTCAGTTGAGGTGCGTCAGGAAGTGTGTGTGCAATTGGGAGTGGTAGAGAAGCAGGATCCGGGTAAATATTTAGGTTTACCTATGAGAGTAGGAAGGAACAGATGTGGGGTGTTTGATTTTTTGGTGGATAGAGTTGATCAGAAGTTACAATCATGGAGTATGCAAAATATATCGAAGGCAGGGAAAGTGCTTTTACTTAAAACTACAGCTCAGTCCATACCTACATTTTGGATGAGTTTATTGCTATAGCCTCGCGAGGTTTGTGACAAGATTGAAAGAACTATGAATGCGTACTGGTGGGGGGGACGAGATGGTAAGGGTATTAAGTGGATGAGGTGGGACAGGTTGTGTGAGGTGAAGGAGATGGGAGGTTGGGTTTTCGTAAACTCAGTGATTTTAATGTGGCTATGCTAGCTAAGCAAGCTTGGAGGCTGATCAACAATTCTAATCCTTTGGTTACGGAGTTAATGAAGGCTAGATATTATGCTCAGTCAAGTTTTTTGGAGGCAGAATTAGGAACAAATCCATCGTTCATGTGGAGAAGTATCATGACAGCTCAAGAGATAGTCAAGCAGGGCTGTAGGAGGAGGATTGGGGATGGTAAAACAACTAGGGTGTGGAAGGTCCCGTGGTTGCCATGTGGTGAAAATGGATGTCTTACAAGTGAGATCCATGATGAACTTAAAGATATAGTCGTTCACAATCTTATGGAGGATAATCGTAATGTTTGGGATGACGATATTCTGAATGATATTTGTAATGAACGAGATAGATTATTGATACAAAGAATACCTATACCTGGGCGAAGTCGTGCTGATTCTTGGTATTAGTTATTAGAAGATAAGGGGGAGTTTTCTGTCAAGAGTTGTTATAGAAAACTTCGAGGTGAAAGTACAAGTGGGGAGAGAGGTTTTTGGAAGCAGTTGTGGGGGCTTAATCTTCCTGGCAAGGTTATTAACCTTGTATGGAGGGCATGTAAAGAGGTGTTACCTACATCTATTGAATTGGTTAAAAGGAGACTGAATATAGACCAGGTGTGTCCATGGTGTCATATGTATGCAGAGACAACAGTTCATACGCTGTTCACGTGTAGTTTTGCAAAAGAATTATGGACTACAGTGGGGTTGCAGGGTGTAGTGCCAGGAGGGGAGGATACTACTGTTCTTCAAGTGCTTAAGGATTATTTCAGCAAAAATTACTCTACAGGAGTGTGCTATGGTGAGTCTGTACTGCTGGAGCATTTAGTGGAGACGAAATTTGTGGGTATGAGACAGGAAGAATACTTCAGTGCTTGGGGTTTGATCTATGGCAGTAGCATACTGCAAGAATGGCAACGAAGTCAGGAGAATGTAGCAGGTGGGTGAAGACAGAGTGGTCCTGGTGGTAATAGATGGAGTAAGCCTCAGGAAGGGTGGGTTAAGATAAATGTGGATGCTGTGTGGGTGGGTTAAGATAAATGTGGATGCTGTGTGTTGTGATCAGTTGGAGTACATAGGGATGTGATGTGTGGTGCGAGATCATGGGGGTCATTTTCTCCGAGCTCGTAGTGCTAGAATAAGAGGAGGGTGGCAGGTTAGAGAGGCTGAGGCACTAAGCCTCAAGGAAACGTTGCTGTGGATTCGGGAATGGCGGACAACCAAGTGCATTTTCGAGTTAGATGCAAAATTGGTGGTGGATGCACTGCAAAGCAATGGAGGCAATTCTAATTTTCACACAATTATAGATGATTGTGTAAAAATTCTTAAACACTTTAGAGAGGTGTTAGTCGTTTTTGAACATAGATCTGCGAATAAAGTAGCACATTTGTTGGCACAAGCTGCTTATTCTATGCCAGATCCTAGAGAGTGGTTAAATACTGCTCCTGATTTTATCCTATGTAACCTTATTTCTGAAGAAGATTAATATATGCAAGTGCATTTAAAAAAAAAAATTGATTTCTAAAAAATTTCGAACCGAACTTCAATTAATCAGTTATACAGTAGAGCCTCTATATTATAAGAATAACCTCCCTATTGTAATAAAAATTTACGATCCCAACTCGGGCCAATTATATTTAAGAATAAATTCTACATTGTGATATTACATACATTTTTCAAGTCCATCCTTTATAAAATTTCCTCTATATAAGAATAAATATGCTTTATATATATATATATATATATATATATATATATATATATATATATATATCCAATAATATATACCATTTATGATGAATTAAAATATTTTTCTATTGTTGTCTGTGATAATGACTTGATGATTTGGGTTAAGTGGTTAACACTACATCCTTTGGTAATGACTTGATGATTTGGGTTAACACTACATCCTTTAGTTTGCGCATAACAGCTCTTCATGAATACATATTCATGAATAAATACATATTCATGAATCTTAATACCGTATATATTTTAAATTCATGCATTTGATATTGTTTTTCTTTATTTTACAAACTTATCATATATTGTATCTTCTAAATTCATGTATTTATGATATATAATAAATATTTATTAATTAAATTTTAAAATTATAAATTTACATATCAATCTTTATTAAAGAATAACCTCCGTATAATAATATTTTTGCCGGTCCAAGGATATTACTGTATAGAAGTTTTACTCATGATTTAAACAAGTTTAACAAATTTTATAATTTCAGTGAAGTCTGTGCCATGCAAGCATTTCTAGTTCCTTTATCCCAGAATACATGTTCCTTTAACTTTTTACGTGTATTTTAAGATGCATAAAAATAATAGTTTTACATATATTTTTTTAAAATTTTCTTATTCTGAATAAAAATTTAAATATTAAATTTTAATTCAAAAAACTAGTTGATAAAGCCGCGCTTCGCGACGGCGTTACAATTTTTATTTTTAAAAAAATTCAATACATTTACGTTATATTATAATATTAATATTAAATTTTAATAATTAAATAATCTTCTCTAATGAATCAATTTCTTGTTAAATACGATTCTTTCGATTGAGCCGCTCTCTCATTAAAACCGAAATCCCAACTTTTTAACATATATTATAAAGACTTATATAATATTTTTTATCCATAAAATCGAACCGTAAAAATAAAATAAATTTATGACTACAGTATCAAATTCTAATAGCTAATACAATCTTTTCTAGCGAGCCGTCTTCCCGTTAAATACGTTTCGAGCCACTCTTATTTGAAACCGAAATTCTAACTTCACTATATAAAAAGAGTAAATTCCAATTTTTATATTATTTAAACTTTCTAATATTTATGGAGTTTTAAAAGATGAAAATACATCTTATATTTTCTGTATATTATAGATAATTTTGTATAAAAAAGTTAAAATAAAGGATTTTTAGGAAAAAAGATGTATAGTTTTAAAAAAATCGTATATGACGTCTCCACCGTCCTCATATTCTACTTCCAATAAAACATTTTATTTTATGTATTATATATTTAAACACTTTTTATACGGTCATATTTAATGAACCGCTTTTTTGTTAAACACGGTTATTACTATTGATCCGCTCTCTCGTTAAGACCAAAAACCTAACTTTTACATATATTACTTGTATGATAATGTTTATCCATAAAAATTAAATCCTAAAAATAAAATAAAATTTATAACATCAATATGGTATTTTAATAGCTAGTACAATCTTTTATAGTGAGCCGTCTTCCCGTTAAACATGTTTCGAGCCGCTCTCGTTTGGGATCGAAATTCCAACTTCATTACATATTATTGATGATACTTATCTTACATAACAATTTTTTTTTCTTAAAATCAAAAACCTAAAAAATAGAGTGAATTCCAATTTTTACTTTCTCTAGACTTTCTAATTTTTTTGGAGTTTTAGAAAATGAAAACACATCTTATTTTCTCTTTATATTATAGATACTCCTGTATTTATTTAGGATTCTTGCATGAGATTGTTCTTTAATTATGTTAACACATCAATTCTTTTCTTTTTAAATACGGTGACTTTTTTTATGACAATAGTATTGGTTTTATGAATAAATTTTCCTAATATAAGTATAATTAACTTATATAAAAAATATATAATTTAAGAAGACCGTGCTTTCTATAAAATATTTAATTATATGTCTGCTCTATATATTCAAACACCTATTCTACTTCTAGTAGAACGTTTATTTATATATTTTTTTCTATAAATTTGAACTCTTATTCTCTATAAATTCGAACTCCTATTCTACTTCCAATAGAACTTTTATTCGTATGCCTTATAAATACTTATTATACTTCCAATAGAACTTCTAATCATATGTCTTCCCTATAAATTCGAACTCTTCTTCTTTATAAATTCGAACACATATTCTACTTCTAATATGTTAATTGATATTTTTATATTTGTTAGTGTTTAAAATTCTAAAATTCTAGAAAATTAGAAAAATAGATTGAGACGATCTTAGAGCGCCACCTAAACTCCCGCTATCCTCCTTTATATATATATATATATATATATATATATATATATATATATATATATATATATATATATATATATATATATATATATATATATATATATATATATATATATATATATATATTGATACGCGCTTCGCTGCGGCGTTACAATATTTTTAAAAAAAACAATACATTTATGTTATATTATAATATTAATATTAAATTTTAATAATTAAATAATTTTCTCTAATTAATCGATTTCTTGTTAAACATGATTCTTTCGATTGAGCCACTCTCTCGTTAAAACCGAAATCCCAATAACATATATTATAAAGACTTTATAATAATTTTTATCCATAAAATCGAACCGTAAGAATAAAAAAAAAATTATGTCATTAGTATCAAATTCTAATAGCTAATATAATCTTTTGTAGTGAGCCGTCATCCCGTTAAATACGTTTCAAGCCGCTCTTATTTGGAATCGAAATTCCAACTTCATTATATAAAGAAAGAGAGTAAATTTCAATTTTTATATTCTTTAAACTTACAGCTTCCGCATGGGAATGTCTTTCTATTATGTTAACATATCTAAAAAAAATTAAATATGAAGACTTTTCGTTACGAAAATAATATTAAATTTATGGATATATTTTTCTAATGCAAGTATAATTAACTTGTATAACAAAGTTAAAATAAAGGATTTCTAAAAAAAATATATATAGTTTTAAAAAATTGTATAAGATGTCTCCACCGTACTCGTAATCTACTTCCAATAAAATATTTTATTATATGTATTCCTTATATATTCAAATATCTTTTATACGGTCTTCTCTAATGAACCGTTTTCTCGTTAAACACGGTTCTTACTATTGATCTGCTCTCTTGTTAAAACCAAAAACCTAACTTTTACATATCTCACTTGAATGATAATGTTTATCCATAAAAATCAAATCCTAAAAATAAAATAAAATTTATAACACCAATATGATATTTTAATAGCTAATACAATCTTTTATAGTGAGTCGTCTTCCCGTTAAACACGTTTCGAGCCGCTCTCATTTGGGATCGAAATTCTAACTTCATTACATATTATTGATGATACTTATCTTACACAACAACTTACTCCTTAAAATCAAAACCTAAAAAATAAAGTGAATTCCAATTTATACTTATTCTAGACTTTCTAAAAATTATGGAGTTTTAGAAAATGAAAACACATCTTATTTTCTCTTTATATTATAGATACTCGTATTTATTTAGGATTCCTACATGACAATGTTCTTTTATTATGTTAATATATCAATTATTTTATTTTTTAAAAACGATGACCTTTTTATGACAATAGTATTGGATTTATGAATAAATTTTCCTAATAGAAGTATAATTAACTTATATAAAAAAGTATAATTTAAGAAGTTCGTACTTCCTATAAAATATTTAATTATATGTCTGCTCTATATATTCAAACACATATTCTACTTCTAATAGAACTTTTATTTATATGTTTTTTCTATAAATTCGAATCTTATTCTCTATAAATTCGAACTCCTATTCTACTTCCAATATAACTTGTAATCATATGCGTTATAAATACTTTTTCTACTTCCGGTAGAACTTATATGATATGTCTTCCCTATAAATTTGAACTATTCTCCTTTATAAATTCGAACACCTATTCTAGTTCTAATATGTTAAATGATATTTTTCTACTTCTAATAGAAGTTTTATTTATACAATTTTTCTATAAATTCGAACTCTTATTCTCTATAAAGTCGAACTCCTATTCTACTTCCAATAGAACTTTTAATCATATGCATTATAAATACTTATTCTACTTCCAATAGAACTTCTAATCATATGTCTTTCCTATAAATTCGAACTATTCTTCTCTATAAATTCGAACACCTATTTTACTTCTAATATGTTAAATGATATTTTTAATTTATTAGTGTTTAAAATTCTAAAATTCTAGAAAATTAGAAAAATAGATTGAGACGATCTTAGAGCGCCACCTAAACTCCCGCGTATCCTCCTTTATATATATATATTGATTTTTTTTGAAAAATTATATACAATATTATCATTTTTATGCACTTTAAAATATGCCTAAAAATTAAAAAAAAAACATGTATATTTGGGACCGAAAAAGTATCGATCATGCTTCTACTTGATTTTTATGTGTCCCCTCTTGGAAAAAGAAAAGATTGATTCCAACACATTTGTTACTGTAAGAGGTCACATTCAAATAATTTTAATGGCATAAAGTTATTGCCAGATGCATTGATCTTGTGGTTGGATTGGATCTAGTTTTGAGTGGAAAAAGATTTAATATTCTTGCACTAAAAAGAATGTTATGTGGGCTACTAGATATCCTCATGTGCGTGGGATATACAATAAGGAACAAGTGAAGGCCCGGAAGAAAGTAGTGGATGCAGTACACAAGAAGGGGGCTATTATATTTTGCCAACTTTGGCATGCTGGTAGAGCATCTCATCAAGGTATAGTTCGAATTTTGTATATACTATATCCGTCCCATAAAATATGATCCTTCGACTTTTTCACACATTTCATTTTTATGTGTGCAAAGAAAGGTAGCAAGGTGATGAACAAGAAGGTTAGCTATTGTGTAATTTGTGGTAATCCTAGGTAGCTAGGGTTGCAGCATTGGAGTTGTCATGGTTGAACTTTCTTGTAGGGTAAAAATCGTGTACTATACATGGAATCTAATTCAGTAATTTATGACTTGATCAGTGTATCAACCTGATGGGGCAGCACCAATATCCTCTACATCAAATCCGATATATATCAATTAGCAGGTAGAAAATATTGATGCCAGATGGAGAACACGCAACTTATTCAAAACCACGTGCTTTGTCAATCTATGAAATAGCAGAGGAGGTGGAACACTACCGTCAGGCTGCAATTAACGCCATAGAAGCAGGTAATATAAGTTTGGATTGATATATTCTACAACCCTTGTGTTGGATAGGCTAATCTGACCTGCATTGGTAGTTCTCATCCGTCCGTGTCATCTACTATTTATGTCTCAAAAATTATAATAAGCAGCAGGCATAATAGTCTGGGGAGAATTGCTGATTATAGCTGAAATGTTTGTACCTGTAACAGCCACTCCTGAACTGAAACATGTGGGACGATTTGATTCTAAATGCACCAGCTAAACATGTTTCTTCTTGTTTTTTTTAAGGGAGGAGGGGTTGATATCGAAACTTTGTTACTATTTGGGCTAGTAGAATAGGCTTATTCTGGATACAAATTGAGGATTGACCCAACTTTTTGTTTTGTGCTTGGGAGTTGGGATTTGCACAGGATTGTCACGGAACCACAATAGCATTTATTCACCAAGTGAATGTTGAGAGGACATTCAGCTACTATAGTTTATCTGCGGCTAGCACTTGAACCAGAATAAAATTCAATACCCAGTGAATCATCTACTCAACTTCTAGGAATGGTTTAATAACCACTTGGAATATTGGACAAGTAGGATTTTCTGTTTATACATAAATAACTGATTATTATACATATTTAGGTTTCGATGGAATTGAAATCCATGGAGTGCATGGCTACTGATCAGTTCTTGAAGGATGGCATCAATGACAGGACAGATGAGTACAGTGGATCGCTTGCAAAGTGCTGCAAATTCGTAATGCAGGTAGTTCAGGCAGTAGCTTCAGCCATTGGAATAGGCCATGTGGCGCTCAGGATTTCACCAGAAATTGATCACCTTGATGCCAAGGACTCAGATCCACATAGCCTTGGTTTAGCAGTGATCGAGAGACTTAATAAATTCCAGCTAGAATCGGGCTCTAAACTTGCTTACCTCCATATAACTCAGCCCAGGTACACTGCTTAGGGCCAGACAGGATCGGGGAGGCATGTCAGTGAAGTCGAGGAAGCTGAATTAATCAGAGCACGAAAAAGGGCATATCACGGAACTTTCATTGGCAGTGGTGGATACACTCGTGCACTAGGAATGGAAGCTGTGGCTCAAAGTGATGTTGATTTAGTGTCGTTCGGCCGATTATTAATCTCCAATCCAGACTTGGTTTTGAGACTGAAGAATAATGCACCACTAAATAGGTATGTGAGAGCTACTTTCTATACTCAGATAGAGTTACGGGATATACAGATTACCCTTTTCTCGAAGAAGGAAATCAGATTACACCCTTTTCGCGCCTTTGAGTGTAATGTTATTTTACTAGCACATGAGCTTCATTGTATTTTAAGCGTATATTGAGCATCTTACTTGTGAGGAAACAATGAAACTTTAATGCTCGTGATTACTGTGTAAGAACCATCGGGTTTTTGAAATTGAATAGTTTTATTAAGTGTAAAAAGATTCTTATATCCAGAAAATCCATCGACACTGGGCCGTAGTCAAGTCCGCATGAATTTGTTTTTGGGCTCCTCCCAAAAAATCTTATACTAATGGAATTGTTTTTGACTGCTTATATTTAAGATAATTCTTCTTTATCTCATCGATGTGGGACTTGGGTTGACACTCACTCTACACCAAGTGCTGGGAACTGCTGGGGGATCTATTCCCTTTCCAGTTGCATAGCATTCTAAGGAAGGATAAAAGATTAAGAGGATCTAACACTACTAAGATATATACTAGTTAACGAGGAATAGTCTTTATTACTAAATCTTGGATCTCTATATTTATTTTTGATGTACAAGTGTGTGTAAACACATGATAAAAAGGCTGGTAGAGTAGTTCATAAGTTGGCGTCAAGTAGTAGAAGTAGGCATGCCTGACTTAGTTAGCCAAGGAGTTGTAGAGCAATTAGTAGTGTGTTTGTGCGCGCTCGTGTGTATGCTAGATTAAGGTTGGAACAGTAGAGGTTACAATGGTTGAATAAAAACCACGGAGGTGTACAACTGTGGCATAGGGCTATACATTCCTAGTACAGATAGTATGCTTAATTTGTATATATACGAGAAGCCATCTAGGTGAGTGAATTAGCCTTTCTTATCGTTCTACTAAATTCCATTTAAGAGGTGAGTAAATCACATTATAGAAAATAGTTAACCATTTAGATAATGAAGTACGATGAAATCGAAAAATCATAAAAGGAAAAAGGATGGGGAAAATGGGTAGAAAAAAGAAACACCAGTTTAAGAATACACTGTGCTCAAATAATATTAGCAGTATCCAGATGAAGATGCCCTTAAAGATAGGCAATTGGTAAGATCCACACATGGTGTTGCAGTGCCTTCAAAATAAAATGACAAGAAGGAAAGAGACCTTGTACAGTTTTTTGGATGGCACTAATATGTCTGTTTCTTAATCCAGCTTGCAGTTTTGTCTTTCTGTATGTGCTTTTAGGACCATCGTATATATTCTAGACGATATTTAGTAATTATGAATAATAATAATAATTTATAAGATATTTATAAGGTTATATAGAGTAAGTATAAAATCATGTTTACAACTTACAAGATACACGTTTAAGCATTCACATTATCGACTTGATTCGGCCTACATTGGGAGTAGCCGAATAGGGTAATGTGTACGATACCCTACTTAAGAGTAGGGCATACCGAATATGTTCGGTTTGATTTCTTACTTAAGTTCAGCCTTCATTTGCATCAATAATCAAGGTCAAGGTTAGTTAGTATAAAATAAATAAAAAATAATCAAGGTCAAGGCTTGATGCAATACATATGGATGATTGATCCACTCTACTCTTCTAATTTCTGTTTTTAATGAGAACTAGATTTTTCATATACATCGACAAATAATGAGGCTGATCACTAGAATAGTATATTAGTCTGAACTTCAACATCAGTCTCTTTTATAGTCTTTGAAAGGTCTCTGCAAACAGTTTCAGTATGTAGTTTTGCAAATCTTTGATTACTACAAACTAGAACATCGTCCGTCATAGGACTTAGAAAACGATGTGTTAATTTAGTCATTTCTTGTGAAATATTAGTTGCATAGTGATATGATTAAACATGAATGTAAGTAAGTCTAGCAAATTAAAATCCAGGGGTCCCTGCTCACAAGTATCTATATCTTTCTCAGAAAATTAAGGATATGCTTCATCTGGTCCTAAAAATTCTTCAAGAAAGAGTCTTTTTGTTTGTTTATGAGAAAAGATCACAAAGTCACATGCATCAACAGCCCAGAATCTGTGGTTTTCCTTGTATCACTTATGCATGGCCATATCTTCATCAACCAATAGCATTGCTTAACAGATTATCCTTCCCATAACATTTTCTTCTATATAAACCCCTAGCCCCTAGATATCAATCTAACCACACTTGAAAACACTACTGCGAAAATGTCTCTCCCAATCCTCCTCACAATTGCCCTCGTCTTTTCATCATCAGCTTACGCTTCAGTAAATGATTTCTGCGTTGCAGACTTAAAGCAGCCAGATACTCCTTCAGGATATCCATGCAAGAAAGCTACAAGTTTGACAGAAAAAGACTTTGTATACTCAGGCCTTGGAGTTGCTGGCAACACTACAAATATCATTAAGGCTGCTGTGACTCCAGCTTTCGTAGCTCAATTTCCCGCTGTGAATGGTCTAGGTATATCGTTGGCTCGATTAGACCTAGCTGCTGGTGGTGTTATTCCAATGCACACACATCCAGGTGCATCTGAGGTTTTGGTTGTCATACAGGGGACAATTTGTGCTGGATTTATATCGTCTGCAAATACCGTTTATTTTAAGACATTGTTCAAGGGAGATATCATGGTTTTCCCTCAAGGTTTGTTGCATTTTCAGATTAATTCTGGTGATGGTGCAGCTCTTGCGTTTGTTAGCTTCAGCAGTGCTAATCCTGGTCTACAAATTCTTGACTATGCATTGTTCGGAAATGAATTGCCTACTGAATTGGTGACTAAAACTACTTTCTTGGATGCTGCTGTTGTCAAGAAACTCAAGAGTGTTCTTGGAGGTCGCGGTTGATTAATCGAGTCTATTATCTTGTAGATTATTGGTCACTCTTTTGCCTCCTTGCTTACTTTCAATTTATTGAGATCTTGTGCCACTCTCATTTTTTTTTCTAATGTTGTGTTGTAATGGATTTGAGGTCTGTAAGAATAAGATTCTGCGTTGTACTAGTAGTAATGCTAGTACATTTGTGTAGTTTCTTATTATGTGATTTTACTCTATGGTGAAGTATTTTTTGTATTTCTGTTTTAGATGTCAAAATATAAGTTCATTGTCATTGAGTACTGCAATAAGCTACATTTCTTCGAGGAAAATGCTAGTTACTCTAAATTTGTTCCCAAAATAATTTCCAAAATGTTAAGTGTTTTATTTTAATTGATTATAATAAAATGGACCCCTCTTCGTTCACACTAACTTACACAATTAAAATTTTCTAATCTATCACGTCATCTATGCCAGAAACAATTTTTGAATATCGAGTACCTAGCATTTTCCTTTCTTTGAACACAATTTTATGCTCTTCCACTAATAACATTCTTAAATAGATGTATTGGAAAATGTGAAAGGCTGTTTCATAACTTATGATTGGCCAATTTTGCTACATAATAAAAAAATTTACGTTTTCTATTTTTCACATCATTTTCGACACCTTTTTCCAAAAAATACTCCAATAATTGGTACCTTATAGATGTTAACACTATAAAAAAAATAGAAAATTCAAAAAAAATTCCAATATTTGTCCCAAATATTTATTTGTCATCCATTTAATTAGTAAATTATCAAATAAAAACATGAGATCCCGCCTAATCAAAACGTGTCATGTGTTGCCACATCATTAGGGACGATTTTTGGGGAAAAAAAATTGGGTTACCTAATATAGATAACATAGATATATTAAAAAATAATATTTAATTCATGATTGTGTCTACAAATGAAATTGGTACCCTATAGATGTCAATTTTTGGTATTGAAGTTGGCATAATGCTCTTAGGCTTAGCGGTACTAAAATTCTAAGAGATATTTAACAAAAAAGAATATCCAGACAACATTTTCCGGAAACCGTAATTTTGAAAAAATATTTTTAAAAATTAAAATTGAATTAGTATTTTTCAGTAAAGAATTAATTCCCGATGTTTGTGTTGTGAAATCTGAAGCAACGTGACTTGACAGTATGTCCGAATGTGGTAAAGGTCATGTCCAGGAAATCATTTTCTAATAGAATCACTGTAAATGCCTATTACTATTGAACTCGTAAAATAATGGTCGGGACACGACCGATTACCTAATATGTTATCGGGAGTAATATATAAAGATGACATATTTAATTGGGAAATTTACAAAAATATACAGTTAAACTTTTTTAAAGTAATACTCTTGGGACCGGGAAAAAATATTACTTTACCGAATTTATTACTTTATCGATATAATAATATTTTATTATTTTATCGATAAAGTAATATTTTATTACTTTACCGAATTTTTATGTTTATGTATTACAATACTTTATGTTTAAAAATAAGAATCAATCACATACAATGTTTTTGATCTAAAATTACTTGTATTATGATTAATTTATCTAAAAACTAGATTCATGCATATAAAAATTGCAACAATATATGTAGATGTAACATGTGTTGTGTACATCGTATAGAAACTCAATCATCTTAAGTTTATTGTAATTCTAAAATATAAATTCATGAACATCCAACATAATATTAACACGATAAAATTTCATAATACTTTGAACAATTACTTGTTACAACACGAGCAAAACATACCAGGAGTTATTTTTGCTTTACCTAAAATAAAAAATGAGGTTAATTTTGGCTTTAGTGGAAAGAATAAACAAGCTACTATAGATTCATATTTTAAAAAGAATTAAATTTTGTAACTCATATACAATATATATATATATATATATATATAATATACATATATATATACATATATATATATATATATAATTCTGGAATTATTACTTTACATATTACTTGGGCCTTTAATGACTTTCTAATTTTTTATTATCTTATGCTTTTAGCGAGAATATTACTTTACAACATTGGCCCAAATTGGGACCGACGAAATTTATTACTTAAGCGAGGTTATTACTTTATCGGATATTACTTAACCGAGGTTTAACTGTATATATGTCTTCTCCTTTTTGTTTTATTTTTACTATCCTTCAATTTCTTTTGTATTTCTATACTATTATTTTTTTAAAAATACGATAGGCCTTGTCTTTACTTTTTTTTCTGTTGAAAAATACGGACCTCCTCTCCTCGCTTTCATTCCTGCTTTCATTGCGCCATGCCCCATCCTCTTACTGCCGCACCCATCCCTACTAGCAACACAAACTCAATTATAACCCCCGATCTTCAACCCTTCACCCTCTCTGTACATATCGGGGCCGCAGGCCGTCGGAGGAATTCCGAGAAAGAGAGAGAGAAAGAGAAGAGATATATAAAAAGAGAGAACTGATGGGAGGTGGGTTATCGGAGAATAGTCGGTGGTGGTGAAGGTTGTGGTCGCCGGAGAAGAAAGCGATCGAAGGAGATGGGGATTGAAGCGATCGATTAATATTATCTTTTGCTATTGATGAACTCTTCATAGGCCTTTTGGCAGGTTATTCTTTACTTGTATTATACTATTAACTGGTTATGCAACTTTATGCTTAATTAAGTTTAATTATTTAGTTTAACTAAATTTGATGTTTCGATAAATTAATTATGGTTTGAACATAGAATGTTACTAGACAAGTAAAAGAGCTAAATAGCAAATTGTTTATATGACAATCTCTGCTTGAGCCGAGTATGGCTATTTACCTTCATCTGGTTCACTCGTGTTCGTGACAGGTTTAATATGTATCTTTTTTTGACTTGGTTCATATTTTGTTTCATTGTTCAGCTCAAACTGATCCCTCGGTTAACAATATTCAGAATAGCAAAGGAGAGAAAGCGATGAGTGAATGTTTAATGCGATGAGTGAATGTTTGAAAGACGGTGATGAAGATGGTGTGATTGGTCATGTTCGGTTTCGGAGTCTAGACACCGGTATGTTTAGTTAGTTGCTGGTTAGCTTTATGATTTGTTAATGTGTATATACTTTTATTTTAACATTCATGGCTTTGTATTAAAATATACTATGCAGAATTGAATAGTTACAAGTTGACAAAACTGGGCACTTACAGCCAGTTGATTCTTGACTTTTCTATGTTTTTTTATAAACTTTGAATCAAAACTGAATTTTGGTTCCTATTTCTGAATTTTCAGGAATCTACATCACTGAAAGACATACCAGTTGTGATCAAGTCCTCGGAGAATGAACCTTCAAGAATTAGTAGGTGAGGCTTGAGTTTTATAATTGTGCTTTCTAGATCTGATTTATATTTATATATAAAATCCTATATAGAAATTGGTATCTAGTTTAGTGGATTTGTTATTTGATCATATGCTTGGAAGAATGAGCTGAGGAGTTCTTCTTTAAGCCAGTGCAATTATCGGATATTAATAAACTAAAACCTCATTTAATGAGGAAGAAAATCGAAGAAGTCCAACTCATTGATCACAAGAGAAAGAGCGATGAAGAATGTGTTTCCCCTGACAGAATAGGAACAAGATACGACGAGCTTGAATTGTTGTCTAAAGATGAACAGACTTCAAGATGAAAGAATTACGCCTTTCTTACTTCCTATTTAAAGCAATTTTGAACAGACATGATATTAGATTAAATTTAGTGAAAGAGGAAGGCCGCTTTAATTTTACCAAATGACAGAAGTAGAAATCAATATATATCACCTTTTCTGAATATTAAAGTAATGAATTTTGAGCACGTAATGGAATTGCATTTTGTTCAATTTTTTTTGCATTTTGTACTTGTACATTTTTAATAGGCCCCGCCAAAGGCAATAATATTTTAATTAACCCCTAAATAGAACTTACTTGTAGAAATGAATAAGAGAATCACTCAACCGAGCATTTTAAACTTGAATCACAGTATATCATCTTAGTCATTGGATAAGTGAAAACTTAAAGTTAAGTATCGCTTGGGGACAACTCCACCTCTAAAAATAAAAGAAATAACAGGACTAACATGTATCTTCGAACTAGATGAACTTGAGGTATATGCTTCTTAAATTATTTTACCTTGGAAATATGGTTGCATAAGTTGCAGTCATGGTTGCATAAGTTGCAACCATGGTTGAAAAGGTTGCAAACATGGTTGCAAAAAAGTACTGCTCTTGTTTCTATGAAATTACAACCATTGCAACCTTGTTTGCAACCATGTTTGTAACCTTTGTAACCATGTTTGTAATTTCTGCTACCTTGTTTGCAACTTCTGCAACCTTGTTTGCAACTTACACAAAAGAATAAAAGTAATAGTTAAATTAACAATTAAGATGAGTGCTTTCACGGGGCCTGTTCCACATAAAATCAAAATCATATTCTGACAATATGATTTTATGTGGAATAGGCTCCATAGGGGCACCCATCTCAAGAGTAAGAGTGAACTATTTCTATCAGTTGCAACTTTTTCAACTTCTGCAGTTGCAACAACTTTTGTAGTTGTAACCATGGTTGCATAAGTTGCAAACATGGTTACAATAATTTTGCAACTTTTGCAAACTTATTTGCAACTTACACAAAATAACAAAAGAAATAGTTAAATCTGATAATTAAGAAATAGTTATCATATTTTGTATAATCAAGTGTCATGGTCCAGAATTTTGGCATTGTTGGGTGATTTTATCTCTTATAAAGTTGTACTCACTATTATTATTGGAGCCTAAAAGTGTTTGCTAAACGCAGGGAATCCTATTTATTATTATTATGAATAAACACAGAATGTGTGAAAAATGCTACAAAATATTAATGAAAAATTAGAACAGAACTAAAATGATATAAAAATTCATTTAGAATTGGTATACAATTCTTTTACATTCATCCATTTAGCTTGAACTTCGTAAACCAATTCCTTAGTGGTGTCCAATATGCCTGCCTTGTTCCTAGCCAGCCATTGAGCCCTCCTAGCCGCCCTTGCCCTTTTCCACCTTTAAACATTAGCCATTCTAGCATATATTTTGTAGGGTAAATATGTAAATTCACCAATTACCAAAAAACATGTACCAAAAAATAGGTACCAAAACTTTTAATGTTTCGGTTATTATATAATAGCATAGATTTTTCTTGAAAATTATGGTGTGATATTTTCGGGTATAGATTAATGATTGTAAGATTTGTTTTAAATTAAAAAGATAACGTGTTTTAATTCGAAAAGAAATATTAATGATCGGAAGATATGATACGATTGATGTTTTTAGGTGTTTATAAAAGGTAATATCCTAAAATAAAAGTAATTTTGAAAAAGGTAATCGACTAATTACCATTAATTATATCATGTACCAAAACTTTTAATGTTTCGGCTTTTTAAGTATATGTATATTTTGTTAAATATGTGTCGGACCTATTTGTGAAGCTTATATAATTTATTTTATTATAGATTTGGATAGTGAGCTGTGGCGGTAGTGTGCTTTTCATATTTATTGAATTTGTGTCGCTCATTCTTTATATATAAGTAAGGTACGAATTCTGATTCCTTTCTTTTAAATTAAATTCATTTATACTCGTTTAGTTTATTATCAAATCAAATTCATAAATTGTGATTCTACTGTAATCTTTTTGTAAATCTTATTACAAATTCTTTATATTTTTTCTCTCTACTTAATTATTCGTTAGATTTATTGTAAGCTCACTTTTTTATAAAATTGTTAGCTTTTGTACTCTGTGTACTTTTTAGTTCACACTCTTTTATTTCTTTTTATATTCCTTATTTGGAATTATAGTTGCCTTATTTATTTATATTTGTTTTGTTTTGCAATTATATTGCGATATTGTTTTATTCTGTTCTGTTCTGTTTCGTACAATGAGTTTGGCAATATTTTTTAACCTTTCTGTTGGGCTCTTAGACCGATCTGTGTGGGTTAATCACAGACAATGTTCACATGGAGTTCGGAGTAAAGGTGAACTAGGAACTTACTGGTATCAGTGTTGTGAGTATGCGAGCACATCTTTGGGGTATGAAATTGTGTTTAGATCATGATCGTTTCTATTCTGTTGAAATGCTTTGTGCATTTCATATATTTCTTCTCGTGGATTACGGAGAAGAAACGTCTGGACTATACTCGCTTTGTGATTTGGACTTAGCGAGTACCGGTTATATAAGGTTATATAAGAGACCCTTATTGTACCCACCTTACTTGTGATTCAGCCTTCAATTTGTTGAACTTTGTTTAGTTCCTTTTGTATCGTTATTTGTGATTACAAATTTTGTTATATTATATTCGTACTGGGCATTTGGCTCAATAGTATTATTTTCCTTCTACAGGTAATCAGGGGGTAAACAGGATTGAGATGAGTGATGCCAACCAGATTTTAGCTGCAGTCTATATAGTTGTTTAAATAAATTCGAGGACTTATTAGATTTTGTTTTCAGACTTTACACTACTTTCATTTTGATGAGTAAAATATTGATATTTATCAGGATTATCGATTGGTTTCTGTTTCGCTTTAATATAATTTGTAATCCATTTCAATATTCGTCTATTAGATAATGGTCCGAAAAGTCGGGCTGTTACAGTCTAAACGTCCGGGGGTAACTTGCGTGCCTTTTGGTTAGATGATAGACTTTTTTGAATGAGGGAAACTCTTTCCTCCGATCTATGTATTCTGGTACAATTCATTACGTAATAAACGTATCTTTTGTCAAAAAAAAAAAAATTGTAGCATCTCCTAAAATCCGATTGACGATAATCTCATATGTGTCAATCACAAAGCTAGAGTTATTGATGCTATATCAATCCTCTCCCGCACTTATTTGTCTGAAATTTGCATCATTAAAAATGGCTCATTTTCACGTTCAAAATTAGCGAGACTCATTCTTTTAAAAGTGTGACAGCCCCAGATCCAGGGTCAGGAATCCGGGCCGTCAACGACCAATTTCCATTTAGTGACACTTCATTCTTGGCAGCTGGAATATAAATTCATACTAAAACTTACATAATAGACCCCACACTTAATAATGTTACACACCTGTCATATGCTCAGAGAACAACATCCACAATATTAAAAGTTTAGATTTAAGCAGTTATTACAAAGCAGGATCATACTTAAATACCTTGTTGAATAATACTTCGACATGAAGCATTTCAACAATCAAAAGTTTATTACAACAGCTTACACACTAAATGTACATAATCTACCAGTACCCAACCGTCCGATAGCTACCTCGGGAATCGTTGCCAACACTCTCTCAAAAGTTCATCTTTCCCGTACCCTCTTGCGGGGTGTAGTGCGGAGTATCGGCATACCTAGCTGTTGTAAACATAATAGCAAGAATGAGCTAAAATAGCTCAGCAAGGTAAATTCTATCAACTAGCATCAAAGGGAAATAAACCATTATATATATATATATATATATATATATATATATAATAGACAAAAATAAATTTCAGTTATTATGGAAAGAATTTTATTTTCATTCAATATATATACACTTTCCAATTATCTTTGTACGAAAAGAAATATATAGTATTATAATATCAGTTTCTCTTCTAATATCATATAATATCAGTTTCTCTTCTTAAATAATATAACAATCAATATACCATTTCAGTGTACTTTTCTAAAATAATATGATAAACTTGAACAAATCTTTCGCTATCATCTTCTCATTTCCTTCTTATGCAACAATTATATAAATTAATATAAAATCAGTTTCTCTTCATCTGTAACAATAATTCCATCATTTTAGATCATGTTTCTGTTTTCAGTATAAAAATCTGAAAACCATTGTCAACACTTTCTTTTCAAAAACATTGGGGATATCTGCTGTCGCCTGATACGTTAGGACGATGATCAGTCGCTTAATCGTACCTGCTCTCTTTTACTACCGGTAGAAGGAATGAAGATCATCCCTGGAGGAAGGCCACCTGCTAACATCCTCCCTTGGCATCTTCGTGCCGTAATAAAAATAATAAATGCTGGACTGTGTCGCACACAGCCCTGACACAGCCACTTACGCAAGTCTGTTGCAATCCCCCTTTTTGTCAATATCATTCCACATTTCCATTTTCTCGCTTTCATTTCCACATATCATTCACTCATATCATTTCCATTCTCGCACATTACTTCTATAAAATATATATATATATATATATATATATATATATATATATATATATATATATATAACATAATGCTTTGATTATGATCCAGACATCTCTTTCATATTCAAGAAATCAAATATACTTTTATATTCATATAATATTCCGTATATTTTAAAAGTAGTAAATAATAATCAAATAATATTTATTAAACCACTGATACCATTCTTCATATAACTCTAGATAACAACTGATACCATTCTTCATATAACTCTAGATAACAACTGATACCATTCTCTTTCACCTCTCTTTACCATAAAGCATATTCGCTCCATTCATAATCATATCCACATTCATATTTCATAATTTATATCCATTTCTCTTTAATTCCAATATTAGGGAAATAATTCTTAGCAATATAGCAAACATAGAATAACATATATATTCCATGAAATCATTTACTTTGAAAATAAAATAGTTTTCCAAGGTAAGGATAGAAGAAATCTTGTCTCGATCTCTGTATCCTGGAAGTATGGCTCGTGGCTCTCCCGAAGTTTCTATAAACACAAAAAGGACCGTCGTTAGAATACTACATCCCTTTCTCACTTCACCTTTATATAACCACACCCTTAATGCTTACTATGTGAATAACATGCTATTATAACCCAAGTGTTCCAAGAACCTAACCATTTTAGGTTAAATCAAGGTTTTCTATGTTTGTTCACCATTTTCCTTAACATCCACACTTGACTATAAAAATTCTCAGAAAATAAAGATTTCGAATTTTACTACAAGGTCAACTGGTTATGATTCTTTGACTACCTTACTACAATATCCCAAAATATTATAATTTTTAAAAGTGTTTAAGTATGGTAGTTATAGCCTCAAAGTTGGTACAACTACGTTTTCTCGACTATCGAACGTCTTTCACTAAAACTGACTTTTCTCCTAAACCGTTCATCAGATTTTAACGCACTTTATATCAAAACGATCTACGAACTATGCTCTATCTCATCATGGTCACTTGGGGGTCTGGACAGTAAGGTACCGTACGGGTATAGTGTCCAAAAACAGGGAAGTTTCTGATTCTAACGAAAATCGGACATTATAACGGCTATATTTTCATACTTTCCAAAATCCAACTCCTCCAAATCTATCATCCACCTTATACACCATCACCTACACCATGTGGTCATCTTACCAACCATGGTTACAATCACATACTCCTTCCATATTCAACTTTAATCACTTAAAAACACATATATCATCATGAATAATCACTTATCATAACCTTAATCACTAAACTTTCTATAATCCATCCTATATTCAAAGTAATACTAAAGGGTCTTGAGATTTATACCTTCTTGAAGCTTTAACAACCCTTATCAAGCCTTGGGATATGCTTAATCAACCTTATACTAGCTTGGATCAACTAAAGAAACCATAAAAACAAAGTTAGTTTCTAAGGGTTACTATTCATCATCACTTTTGTAAAAATCATAACAAATCGAAAAATAAAAGTTTGGCTGTCAAATTTTTACCACATCTTGGCCTCTGTATAAGCTTTGATTTGAGCTATAGATCACCAAAAACAAAGCTTCCTAGCTATGGTTTTGAGCTCCATCTTTCCGCTGAACAGAAACTGGACAGGTTTGGTTCTCCCACTTTGAGCATGGATTTGACTAGGCTATACTACTTGGATTGCTATGAAATTTGGAGCGAATCATGCCCATGGAGTGGAGAGGTTGTGGTTAAAATTTGGTGATTTTATCATGGATAGATGGAGATATGAATTTTTCTTTGAGTTGTGTTCTTGTTTGGCAGATTGGAGAGCTTTGTGTTTATCTTGCTTCTTTCCCTTTACAAACGTTTTTCACCTTTTATCTATCATATATATCAGTTGTGTAGTCTTATAATAAAAGTCTTTGAAGTCCACCAATGACAAAGAGCCAATTGTTGATCATCTAAACACCTTACCATGAAAAATGCTACTTAGTACTCAAGTTTGACGACTTTACTCTTCTTCCACTTTGGTTTTAATGTTTGCACCAATGGGATTCCTTCCCTTACACTCTAATATCACTTAATATCAGCTCCATACTTGGGTTGGGCCGAATTTGGGCTTTTGGTTTGGGTTTTGTACAAAGTTCTCCCGTCATCTGATTCATCGAACGATTTCTGCGATCGTCTCAGTGGTTTTTCTCTTGTAAATCTCTTAAATATATTTTATCCTTTCTCACATCATATGTTAATGTGTTAGGGTGATTCTAATTCTCAAGTAGGTATTAAATCCAATATCCTTGGTATATTCTCTTTTTCTCAGAAGTTGCTCTCCTGGTTATCTCTCGGGTTCTCAAGCATTCTCAAACTCGTTTAACAATCTAAATTCCCTTGGCATTTCTTGACTTGATCACTCCTTGGTTTAACCTAATTTCACTATTTCCTCAAGATATAAACCCTTTAACATTTCTATACTCCTTAATATCACATTCAATAGAGTCTCAATCGAAATAAAAAATCCTTAAAGTCCATATTCAGGAATTTCTGAAATCCATCGTCATTTCGAGTCACTTATTTTCATAGTACATCACTAATATGGTTTCCATTTATTCATTTTCTGTTTCAAGTATAGAGTACCTACATACCATTTCTCTAAATCCTCAAAATTTACTGTTCATGTGATCACTGTAGCATTGCTAAAGTTAGGGTTATTACAGTCTTCCCCCCTTAAAAGGATTCCGTCCCGGAATCATGTTGAAAATGTCCATAGATATTTTTTTCATCCACACCTTCTAACTTCTACACCACTTTCTCCATCTCTTTTTTTTTCTTCATAATATCTCTATCTTGTTTGCGCAAAAATACACCAACATAAACTTGCTTGTCATTCATCAACATGCCATTTAGCTTTTCAATAGCAGTACTTTCACTATCTTTTTTTTTTCTTGCAAATCTCCTCCTGTATTCAGTCATTCTATCTTATCTCATATCTCCTTCCTCTTTTGCTTAAGGGTATCGGCCACCACATTGGCCTTCCCTGAATGGTAGTGTATCTCACTATTGTTTAACTATGTTTTGATCTCTATCATGACATAAAATATTAATACTCCCACATTTGTATATATCACCTCTGTAAAATTTTCCAGAAAATAAGTTATAATAATATTCCTTGAAACAATTGTAAGAAAATATTATCTATAATATATATTTCCTGTTCATACTTATACAAACATATACTTTCCTTTCATCCTTGAAAAATATTCTCGCGCTTTCCCCAATACTCTTAATCTCCTTCATGATATACTATCTATTCCACCTCTGAAATTTCCCTTAATTATTCTCATCAAAATTTTTACCTCAAGTTTTACTCATTCACACCTTTTGGATTAATCCTTTGAATACTTAACATCTTTAATCTCTCTCTGCTACTTAGGGTATTAGTCACAATATTGACCTTCCCCTACTAAAAGTTATTGCACCTCGAATACTTCATTAATTATCCCCAAAATACACCTTACTTTCAATAGTAAATCTCAATTATGCCTTAAAATTCCTCATTTTCTTTTCTCTTACTAATCATCAAATATTCCCATTCTTCTCACGAAATTCCTTTCTCTCTTATATTGAAACGCTTCTAGCTCTAATTATCTCTTATTGAAATTTCCCTTGGAATCTCAAGTTCCCTTTTATAATCACGTATACTCTAAACCTTGCTTCCATTATCCCATCCATTAATGAAATCTTCTATATTCGAAACAATTTATAGAATTTTAGAAACTTTGAATTGAAACGAACCCAGAAACAAGCAAGGGTCCCACAACAATTTATAAGATTAAGAGTTTTAAATAGCTCTTATTCGAAACAAAAGAATATTTGGGAAATCAATATGATAGAAGAACCCGTACGTCACACAAGTGAGGGCGTCCCCTCCGACTTTCTATCACACAGACAGATCGTCCTTGTGTATACATATAGGGCTGTTCCTCTTAGTTGGAGTAAGAAATATAGAGGGAAATTTAAATCACAATGATAAATACAATCTTCCGAAAATAATCTTAGAGGAATATTTTGACTAATACAATTTTGAAACACATTTCAAGGGTACCGAAAAGTTTTGAAAAGATACCGGCCCTTAATAAATAATTACCCACTAGTGGAGGAAAATTTGAAACTCAATAATATAATTTGGCAGGGATTTAAGAAATTTTGAAAATAATTACCGTTAATAGCCTCTGCCCAATTGCAAAACCCAATAATGGAAGGTTTTCCTCAAATACCATTTATTTCTCTTATCAATCCTGTATGCTACATAAGCTTAACACTTTTGGCATAATAACCTTTTCATTTAAGTCAATCTCGGAATGTCTCAGTCTGTCTTGATCCTTAAGGTATATCTTGGCTTTACCGATAAATCTCAGTTTCACCATTTCATCTCCACAATCAATTGAAACAATCAGTGTCTGTTCACCAATCCACTTACAATATTTCTTCAAACTCCATTAAACCAAGAAGACTTTAAATACCCTTAACTTTGTCTTACCAATCTCCTCTCCCTATACTAAAACATAAACGTTTATTAGTAATAATCTATAAAATTATAATCACTGCTTAGAATAAACGCTTCGTTCGATAAACCACCCTTGAACTCGATGGGAGTTCACCACTTATATTATTACTGATATATTTATTATTATCACTTTTGTTTCTGAGCATTATGACTCTTAGCTCTGATACCATATGTGACAGCCCCAGATCCGGGGTCAGGAATCCGGGCCGTCAACGACCAATTTCCATTTAGTGACACTTCATTCTTGGCAGCTGGAATATAAATTCATACTAAAACTTACATAATAGACCCCACACTTAATAATGTTACACACCTGTCATATGCTCAGAGAACAACATCCACAATATTAAAAGTTTAGATTTAAGCAGTTATTACAAAGCAGGATCATACTTAAATACCTTGTTGAATAATACTTCGACATGAAGCATTTCAACAATCAAAAGTTTATTACAACAGCTTACACACTAAATGTACATAATCTACCAGTACCCAATCGTCCGATAGCTACCTCGGGAATCGTTGCCAACACTCTCTCAAAAGTTCATCTTTCCCGTACCCTCTTGCGGGGTGTAGTGCGGAGTATCGGCATACCTAGCTGTTGTAAACATAATAGCAAGAATGAGCTAAAATAGCTCAGCAAGATAAATTCTATCAAATTGCATCAAAGGGAAATAAACCATTATATATATATATATATATATATATATATATATATATATAATAGACAAAAACAAATTTCAGTTATTATGGAAAGAATTTTATTTTCATTCAATATATATACACTTTCCAATTATCTTTGTACGAAAAGAAATATATAGTATTATAATATCAGTTTCTCTTCTAATATCATATAATATCAGTTTCTCTTCTTAAATAATATAACAATCAATATACCATTTCAGTGTACTTTTCTAAAATAATATGATAAACTTGAACAAATCTTTCGCTATCATCATCTCATTTCCTTCTTATGCAACAATTATATAAATTAATATAAAATCAGTTTCTCTTCATCTGTAACAATAATTCCATCATTTTAGATCATGTTTCTGTTTTCAGTATAAAAATCTGAAAACCATTGTCAACACTTTCTTTTCAAAAACATTGGGGATATCTGCTGTCGCCTGATACGTTAGGACGATGATCAGTCGCCTAATCGTACCTGCTCTCTTTTACTACCGGTAGAAGGAATGAAGATCATCCCTGGAGGAAGGCCACCTGCTAACATCCTCCCTTGGCATCTTCGTGCCGTAATAAAAATAATAAATGCTGGACTGTGTCGCACACAGCCCTGACACAGCCACTTACGCAAGTCTGTTGCAATCCCCCTTTTTGTCAATATCATTCCACATTTCCATTTTCTCGCTTTCATTTCCACATATCATTTCCATTCTCGCACATTACTTCTATAATATATATATATATATATATATATATATATATATATATAACATAATGCTTTGATTATGATCCAGACATCTCTTTCATATTCAAGAAATCAAATATACTTTTATATTCATAAAATATTCCGTATATTTTAAAAGTAGTAAATAATAATCAAATAATATTTATTAAACCACTGATACCATTCTTCATATAACTCTAGATAACAACTAATATCATTCTTCATATAACTCTAGATAACAACTGATACCATTCTCTTTCACCTCTCTTTACCATAAAGCATATTCGCTCCATTCATAATCATATCCACATTCATATTTCATAATTTATATCCATTTCTCTTTAATTCCAATATCAGGGAAATAATTCTTAGCAATATAGCAAACATATAATAACATATATATTCCATGAAATCATTTACTTTGAAAATAAAATAGTTTTCCAAGGTAAGGATAGAAGAAATCTTGCCTCGATCTCTGTATCCTGGAAGTATGGCTCGTGGCTCTCCCGAAATTTCTATAAACACAAAAAGGACCGTCGTTAGAATACTACATCCCTTTCTCACTTCACCTTTATATAACCACACCCTTAATGCTTACTATGTGAATAACATGCTATTATAACCCAAGTGTTCCAAGAACCTAACCATTTTAGGTTAAATCAAGGTTTTCTATATTTGTTCACCATTTCCCTTAACAACCACACTTGATTATAAAAATTCTCAGAAAATAAAGATTTTGAATTTTACTACAAGGTCAACTGGTAATGACTCTTTGACTACCTTACTACAATATCCCAAAATTTTATAATTTTTAAAAGTGTTTAAGTATGGTAGTTATAGCCTCAAAGTTGGTACAACTACGTTTTCTCGACTATCGAACGTTTTTCACTAAAACTGACATTTCTCCTAAACCGTTCATCAGATTTTAACGCACTTTATATCAAAACGATCTACGAACTATACTATATCTCATCATGGTCACTTGGGGGTCTGGACAGTAAGGTACCATACGGGTATAGTGTCCAAAAACAGGGAAGTTTCTGATTCTAACGAAAATCGGACATTATAACGGCTATATTTTCATACTTTCCAAAATCCAACTCCTCCAAATCTATCATCCACCTTATACACCATCACCTACACCATGTGGTCATCTTACCAACCATGGTTACAATCACATACTCCTTCCATATTCAACTTTAATCACTTACAAACACATATATCATCATGAATAATCACTTATCATAACCTTAATCACTAAACTTTCTATAATCCATCCTATATTCAAGGTAATACTAAAGGGTCTTGAGATTTATACCTTATTGAAGCTTTAACAACCCTTATCAAGCCTTGGGATATGCTTAATCAACCTTATACTAGCTTGGATCAACTAAAGAAACCATAAAAACAAAGTTAGTTTCTAAGGGTTACTATTCATCATCACTTTTGTAAAAATCATAACAAATCGAAAAATAAGAGTTTGGCTCTCAAATTTTTACCACATCTTGGCCTCTGTATAAGCTTTGATTTGACCTATAGATCACCAAAAACAAAGCTTCCTAGCTATGGTTTTGAGCTCCATCTTTCCGCTGAACAGAAACTGGACAGGTTTGGTTCTCCCACTTTGAGCATGGATTTGACTAGGCTATACTACTTGGATTGCTATGAAATTTGGAGCGAATCATGCCCATGGAGTGGAGAGGTTGTGGTTAAAATTTGGTGATTTTATCATGGATAGATGGAGATATGAATTTTTCTTTGAGTTGTGTTCTTGTTTGGCAGATTGGAGAGCTTTGTGTTTATCTTGCTTCTTTCCCTTTACAAACGTTTTTCACCTTTTATCTATCATATATATCAGTTGTGTAGTCTTATAATAAAATTCTTTGAAGTCCACCAATGACAAAGAGCCAATTGTTGATCATCTAAACACCTTACCATGAAAAATGCTACTTAGTACTCAAGTTTGACGACTTTACTCCTCTTCCACTTTGGTTTTAATGTTTGCACCAATGGGATTCCTTCCCTTACACTCTAATATCACTTAATATCAGCTCCATACTTGGGTTGGGCCGAATTTGGGCTTTTGGTTTGGGTTTTATACAAAGTTCTCTCGTCATCTGATTCATCGAACGATTTCTGCGATCGTCTCAGTGGTTTTTCTCTTGTAAATCTCTTAAATATATTTTATCCTTTCTCACATCATATGTTAATGTGTTAGGGTGATTCTAATTCTCAAGTAGGTATTAGATCCAATATCCTTGGTATATTCTCTTTTTCTCAGAAGTTGCTCTCCTGGTTATCTCTCGGGTTCTCAAACATTCTCAAACTCGTTTAACAATCTAAATTCCCTTGGCATTTCTTGACTTGATCACTCCTTGGTTTAACCTAATTTCACTATTTCCTCAAGATATAAACCCTTTAACATTTCTATACTCCTTAATATCACATTCAATAGAGTCTCAATCGAAATCGAAAATCCTTAAAGTCCATATTCAGGAATTTCTGAAATCCATCGTCATTTCGAGTCACTTATTTTCATAGTACATCACTAATATGGTTTCCATTTATTCATTTTCTGTTTCAAGTATAGAGTACCTACATACCATTTCTCTAAATCCTCAAAATTTACTGTTCATGTGATCACTGTAGCATTGCTAAAGTTAGGGTTATTACAAAAAGATAGAACTGAAATCTGACCATTATTTTACGAATTTAAAAATTTAGCCATTTTTTTGAAAATTGATGTAAAATATGACCACTACTTTGTAATTTACTCATCAAATTATCAAGTTCATTATCTTGGTTGGTTTTCAACCATATTTGGTTCAATCAAATTCGTTCAAATTTTGAATTTTGATATAACTCTTCATGATTAAGAATAACAATATTAATAAAAAAATAATATACAATTTTTTTTAATTATCTAAAATGTAAAAAAGAACTACTATTCACTCAATGATTAATTTGCAAAATATGACTTATTTATACAATATTATAATTATTGTTAATTTTTTCTATACTAAAAAATTATTCATGTAATTTTAAGGAGTTTAAAATTTATATTTGTTACAACGAGTGTCGGCTCAAGAAAACATGATAGAAATCGGTATAAGTGAGTAAAATTAAAAATTAGTTTATTTTATTATTTACGTATTTTTAATTTGTACGTATTGTTTTCTAATTTTTCTGATATTATAAATAATTTTTTCTTTTTCTTTTCCCCTTAAATAATCTATATTTCAGAGTTCTTTTTAAATAAACTATATTTGAAAATTTAAAACAAAAATATTATAAGGCCGTCGCGAAGCGCGGCTTAGTCAACTAGTCTATCTATTATTATATATATAAAGGAAATTCTCCGGGAGTTTGTTGGAGCTTCAAAATCACTCGAATCCTATTTATCTATTTTTCTAGAACTCCTCTACTTTAAATAATTAAAATCAAAACTTCCTTCTTTAGACCCTGTTTTTAAGAAAAGTAATCAAAACTTCCTTTTTTAACATTAACATTAACATCTTCGAAATAGAAAAGGTTTTCGAATTTGTAGGAAAGAATAATTCAAACTTACATATTCGAAATAGAAAAAAAAATTTATATATATATATATATATATATATATATATATAATCATTGCTTCTAAATCAAATTTTATTTTGTAACCATTTTCTTACTTCTGTTTGCTTTTGTTTTCGTCTATTTTCTTTTAATTTTTTTATGCATTCTTATTCTATTTAATTCTCAATATACCAGAGAGTGGCAAAAAGCACTAAATCTTTTTTAAAAGAAATTCCCCGGACGTTTGGTGGAGCTTTGTAATCACTCGAAAGCTATTTATCTAATTTTTTAAATTATCTCAATTTTCAAATATAAAATATGCAAGCAAGGAAATAATTATTTTTATCAAAGGCAAGGCTCACCTCTAAATTATATTATAGTTAGGATATAAAAAATAAGTTCTAACCTTTTTTTACAACAAAATCTCCCAATTCGAATTGATTCACAAGAAAATCTCACTGGTGTGCAAACCGAAATCAAATTCAAAGAGGATTTTAGTATTTTAATTTTTATTATTGTGTACGTTTAGTATTTTTAAAATATATACAACGGGTATCAACCTAAAAAATAGTTAGACAAAATCGGTATAGAAAATTATGTGAATAATTTATCTTATTATCATTTAATTTATACAATATTGTGTTCACCAATCTATATAGATATTATAGATATATTTTCATAGATTTTTTAAAAACTCGAAAGCTATTTATCTATATTGATGAACATAAAATATGCAATCAAGGAAATAATTGATGTTATTAAAGGTAAGTCTCACTTCTAAATTATATTATAGTTAGGATATAAAAAGGAAGTTATAATATTTTTTTTTTACAACATTATCTCCCAATTCTAATTGAATCATAAGAAAATCTCACCTACATGCAAATCGAAATCAAAGTCAAAGAGAATTTTAGTATTTACTTTTTTATTAGTGTGTACACTTTTTATAATATATACAACGGGTGTCGGCCTAAAAAATCGTGAGACAAAATCGGTATAGAAAAATATATGAATAATACATCTTATTATCTATAAATATTTATTTTATACAATATTTTGTTCACCAATCTATATTGATATTATACATATATTTTTGTCGATTTTTTCTTAAATAATCTTTATTTAAAATTTTAAAAAAAGTGTTACAAGACCGCCACGAAACGCGGCTTAGTCGACTAGTATATTATATAAAGGAAATTACCTGAGCGTTTGATGGACTCTGAAATCACTCGAAAACAATTTATCTAATTTTCTAAATTATCTCAATTTTCAAACATAGAATATGTAATCAAGGAAATAATTGATGTTATTAAATGCAAGTCTCATCTTTAAATTATATTATAATGGAAAATTATGAATGGTACCCCTCTGGTTTTGACTTTTATGAATGATACCTTTTTTGTGAATAGTGCCCCTAAATTTTTGACTTATTATGAGGGAAATTATGAATGGTACCACTTTACTGTTCATTTAGGGGTACCATTCATAACAGCCCAAACCAGAGGGCTACCATTCATAATTTTCCTATTATAGTTAGGATATAAAAAGTAAGTTCTAACCTTTTTTTACAATAGTATTCTCACAGGTGTGCAAACCGAAATTAAAGTCAAAGAGAATTTTGCTATTTAATTTTTTATTATTTTGTAAGCTTAGTATTTTTATAATATATACAACGGGTGTCGGCCTAAAAAATTGTGAAATAAAATCGGTATAGAATGAATAATTTATATTATTATCTATGTATATTTAATTTATACAATATTGTGCCCGCTAATTATTATTGATATTTATAGATATATTTTTGTCAATTTTTTTATTAAATAATTTTTATTTAAAATTTTAAAAAAAATGTTATAAGGCTGTCGCGCTGTTATAAGGCCGCCGCAAAGCGCGACTTAGTCGACTAGTATTATATAAAGGATATAATATAATTTATGATCCAACAGAACCCAACTCTTTTTTAATTTAATGGATTTTATGCTTTTCGTAGTACAGTAACCGCACCAAAGATAAGATTCATCTTATGCTTATTATATATGAGGATATAATTATTATAGATAATAGATTTAAAATTAAAGTTAACTAGGCAATTTCATTATATCCTAGATATAATTGGCGTAAGGAGTTTTAGCCTTTTAGGTGGTCGTCTGGTCGTCAGGGATTAATAGGTAATTTTATTAGAAATTAGAATTGGGCAAGAGAAAGAGTTGGGTCAGAGAAAGAGTTGGGCCAGAATATTGAATTAAAAGCTAAAATTATGCTATGAAATATTATGAGCCAGAATATTGATTTATAAGCTAAAATTATGCTATGAAATATTAAAACATATGTTAGGCTAAACCTTAAAATAAAATTTTCAAAAAAAATTGTTTACCAAATAAAATGTTTTAAGAAAAACATTATTTTTATAAAAATCATTAAAGATTCTAATTTTAGGTTTGACACAAAATAATTTCTAAAATAACAAACAAGAATAAAATAGCAAAAAAACATATTTAAAAATGAGTCACAAATTCATTCTTTATATATAATAAACAAGTAAATAAAGCATACCATCAGAATTTCAATTCAAAAAAATAACTTTTTTAAAAAAAGAATTTACAATTATTTACAAATAAAAAAAAGTCTTTAATAAAATATATGGTAAAACAAGATAATAAAAAGGTAATAAAAAACATGTCATAATTGGAAATGACACCAAAATTCAGCAAAATATATTCCATAAAACAAATGCCAATTCAAAAAAAAAAAATTAATTTTAAAAAATTAAAATCAACAATAAACCTTAATATAATGCATTTAAAACAAATTTAAAACAATACAAAAATAAAATAATACAAAATTTCATTAAAAAAAGTACAAATGTATTTGTGTTCACAATAAGTTAAACCAATAATTTCCCACGTGTCTAAATATATTATATATATTCTAATAAAATTGAAAACACCACAAAAATATAAAATATTAAAATATATGTTAGGCTAAACCTTAAATTATAATTTACAAAAACAATTATTTGCTAAATAAAAGTGCTTTGAAAAAATTATTTGTATAAAAATCATTAAATATTCTATTTTTAGGTTTGACAACAAATATGTTGTTGAAATTTAAATTAAAAAATATGAGCATAAATCAACATATAAACAAATTCTTACTTTGCAAAGAAAAAATTGAAATTAAAAAAAGTGAACACAAATCAATAAATGAACATATTTTAAATTAGAAAGCAATCCAAACACCCACAAAATAAATTTATATTAGTATCTAAATATAATGCAAAAAATTCGTAAGATTACTGTAAAGAAAAACACATAATAAATACCACACATATCGAAAATATAAAATTAACATGTAAATATAATCAATATTCAAACAAATAAAAAATTTTATACCACACATATTTCCAAACAAGTTTAAAAAATGTCTTTAAATACTATAAAACACTATAACAAAATATCTAATTTTTTTAAATAATTATTAGATTACATAATCAAAAATATAAAAAAAGAATAGATCATTACACAAATATAGTACCCATATGTTTTAAGCAAAAAAAATTATAATCAAAATTATACTACAAAATTTTAATAAAGTTACCCGTGCGTAATTAATTAATTGGAAAAAGAAACAAACTGCCTAAATTTTATTGATGTACAGGGCCTATTCGGTTGTGTCACTACTAGGGCCCAAACTTTCTGCTAATATATGTGCTAGGTACTTTATTAATCTATGACCTAGGACCACGTCACACCTCTTTGTTGCATATGGCTCTTCCGGATGAAGTGATTGTTGAGGAGATATTGATGCGACTTCCAGTTAAGTTAGTTGTAAGCTTTCGATCCGTCTGTAAATTGTGGAATTCTCTATTGTCTCAACCTAGTTATGTACAATCCCTTTTAAATTGTAGCATCTCTCAAAATCCTGATGACGATTATCTCGTATGTGTCACTGAAAAAGCTAGACGGCCTCGTGGTATATCGGTCCTCTCCCGCACTAATCTGTCTGAAATTCCCATTGATAATGTCCCTTATCATACAGAGTTAGTTGGTTCTGTCAACGGCTTAGTTTGCACAGTCAATCTCTGTTGTTCTGTCATAAGAGAGTTCAACAAGTATTACTTTATATTATGGAACCCGGTGATGAATCGGTATACCAAAATATTACCACCTAAAGATTGTCCTTCAAAATGCAAAATTCCTACGCGCAACCTATTCGGATTTGCGTGGGATTTCGTGGCAAACAAGTATAAAATAATAATTCATGCAACGGATTCGGATCAAGCTGCTGTCTACTCGTGTGAAACAGATTCTTGGAGTAATATTGTTGTCTCTATTTCTGACCGCAATTCTGGTGATCAGTTGTGTTGGTCTCGATCTGTTAATGTGAAGGGAATCTGTTACTGGGATTGTTTCTCCACTTATGGTCAGATTCTCAAGTTTGAGCCTGGAAATAACGAGTTCACTTACTTGAGAACTCCTCGCAAGTGCAACTGTGTCAAACTCGTCAATCTGAATGATGGCCTTGCACTGATAGAGTATACAAAGCTTAATAGTATTATAGATAGCATAGATGTGTATTATATGAGTGAGGAAAGTAGTGTATGGATCAAGATCTACACAAATATAAATAGTAGGATAAATAATTTTAAATCTATCATATCATGTTTTAAGAGTGGTGGAATGGTTGTGTTGAATGAAGAGTTCAATTTGTATGATCCCAAGTCGAATGAAATCAAGAGTAGCCTTTCTTGTAGCCCTTCTTGTAGCTACGATAAAGGATGTTATTCTTATTTTTTCCGTGGGTGCTTAAGTTATACTCCAAGCTTGGTTGCTCCGCGAAGGAATGACCATGTCAAATCCTAAAAGACTCTCACCTCTTACTAGGACCATTCGGTTAAGGTTAGTTATATTTTAACCTTCTCTTCTGTGTATTTCACCAGTTATAATAAGTCAAAAAAATGTTCGTTCTTCATTAATTTAATTCGGAGTTGGTTGTATGTGTAGGTGTAACCCTAATGAAACTTGAAATAAACCATGCAATTATGTGTTGTTGTGTGTTACATATGTACTTACATTACATTAATTAAGTACTGATAGCTAGCTTATAATGCATTTGTGATCCTATGCATGGATGTGTGGATCAATAATACATTTGTTGCTATAAGATCAAGAAGCATGATTTCTACATCTTTGTCATATGATGTACATGCTGAATTTAATTTGTGAAACCGGAATATCCATCAATGTACACGAAATATCCCCCCCCCCCACCCCCAAATTTGACAGCTGTTTAAGAATCCCCCACCCCTGTTTCATCCCATTCCAAGTCACTCATAATAACAGCATCTTCTTGCACCCCAATGATGATTATCTAAAAGTTAATCTAAATATATGACTCATATTTGGCTCTAATTTTTTAGGAACTAAAGGTACTTGCAGTGAAGAATTGAACTGTAATCTCTTATGGAAGCTTTAATTTTCTTTAGGTTTTAGCAACAGATGTTAATTATGTTATGATGACCATTATTCTAGAGAGGACCTTCTTATATAGAGAATATGAGAGAACTACTAATTTTATATGATTCTATAGTAGAATCAAAGTTTTAATTTTTGGTTCTATAAAAAAAAGATTAATTTTTTTTGGTTCTATAAAAAAAAAAAAATTCTGATCCTGTAACAGAACCACTGCTGACGTGGCAGTGCTGACGTCAGCTGCCATGTCATCACTGCTGACGTGGCAGTGCCACGTCATCAATGATGATGTCACTGATGGCGTGACACTGCCACGTCAGCAGTGGTGATGTAGCAGTACCACGTCAGCAGTGACGTGGTGATGGCGAATTTCTTTTTTTTTATAAAAAAAATTTTGGAAATTTTTTTTTCAAAAAAAAAGTGGTTCTATTGTAGAATCAGAAAAAATATATGGTTCTCTCATATTCTCTATATAAGGAGGTCCTCTCTAGAAGGGGACTCATGTTATGATAATGAACTCAGATACAGGTGGAGACGTGGAGTATTATATTTATAGCTTCTAATGAATCATCTACACCACTCAATCTAGAACATGTAATCAAACTTGGATACACTTGGTTAGTTCTACCAATGGCTTAGCCTGCCTTTTCATAATTAGGTAAGTCCTTGAATTTCCTTAAACTGTTCTGTCTTTCAGAATACCAACAATACCACTTATTTAACACTTCTTGCGAGAGATACTAAACTTTTATTCATTTATATTATTTGCGATCATATTAACTGTAGCTCCAACTTTACAGGGAATGGCCAATGTGATCAGGCTGGTGACCAAAAATTTGAGAGGTGGTTCATCAGTATGGAGTTGAATGTGGTGAAGAGATTTAATTGGTTAAAATGTTTTTCGTTTTTTTTGCGATCCTGTGACAAATTTCCAGTATCCTATTTATAAATATGAAATTCATCTGTCGTCTTTCTGTTGATCAAGTGGAATACTGACTCACTATGTTCTTTATTACTCTACATTCATGTTTCCCATCTCAGCGATATTATACTCTAGCTAATTTTTACATTCTTCATTTCTTCTCAGTTTCTAGCAAATGCGGATATTACTCTCTCCTTGATTAGAATGATTGCCCTTGGGAGAGAGAGATTATATATCATAAGTCTTAGAGGAAATCAGGCTTCTTGGTTATCTCAGTGTATATATTAATGGCTTTAGCTAAATACCCCTAGCTTTCGTATCATTGAAGGAATCAAGGCATTCCATGCACTAATCTAAATTGTAGCATCTACAATCCCTTTTAAATTGTAGCATCTCTCAAAATCCTGATGACGATTATCTCGTATGTGTCACTGAAAAATCTGGACGGCCTCGTGGTATATCGGTCCTCTCCCGCACTAATCTGTCTGAAATTCCCATTGATAATGTCCCTTACCCTGGATGCAGGACGGATCATACCGAGTTAGTTGGTTCTGTCAACGGCTTAGTTTGCACAGTCACTCTCTGTTGTTCTGTCATAATAAGAGAGTTCAACAGGTATTACTTTATATTATGGAACCCGGTGATGAATCGGTATACGAAAATATTACCACCTCAAGATTGTCCTTCAAAATGCAAAATTCCTACGCGCAACCTATTCGGATTTGCGTGGGATTTCGTGGCAAACAAGTATAAAATAAAAATTCATGCAACGGATTCGGATCAAGCTGCTGTCTACTCGTGTGAAACAGATTCTTGGAGTAATATTGTTGTCTCTATTTCTGACCGCAATTCTGGTGATCAGTTGTGTTGGTCTCAATCTGTTAATGTGAAGGGAATCTGTTACTGGGATTGTTTCTCCACTTATGGTCAGATTCTCAAGTTTGAGCCTAGAAATAACGAGTTCACTTGAGAACTCCTCGCAAGTGCAACTGTGTCAAACTCGTCAATCTGAATGATGGCCTTGCATTGATAGAGTATACGAAGCTTAATAGTAGAGATGGTATTATAGATAACATAGATGTGTATTATATGAGTGAGGAAAGTAGTGTTTGGATCAAGATCTACACAAATATAAATAGTAGGATAAATAAATTTAAATCTAATATATCATGTTTTAAGAGTGGTGGAATGGTTTTGTTGAATGAAGAGTTCAAGTTGTATGATCCCAAGTCAAATGAAATCAAGAGTAGTCCTGCTTTTCGCCATGATAAAGGATGTTATTCTTCTTATATTAATGGGGGCTTAAGTTATACTCCAAGCTTGGTTGCTCTTGAAGGAATGAAGTCATCTCATCTATGAGGTCCTAAAAGACTCACTGCTTACTAGGACCATTTGGAAGGTAGTTATATATCAACCTTCTCTTCCGTGTATTTCACTGAAAAATAAGTTAAAAGGATGTTCTTTCTTCAGTAATTTACTAGCATGATAGCCCGTGCAAGGCACGGGCCACATTTTAATTCATATAACATTTTTCAAATTTGCGATGGAGTTCGTTATATCTTTTTGTCAGTGTGTTTTACCTTTCACGTACAACGGTTTACTAAGATTCAATTGTTAATAATCGTTCTAAATTTAAATTATTAGCACACTCTAAATTTTGAGGATCACATTTATAGTGATGCTTACTGAATGTGAGAAGGAGACAAAAGTTGTATACAAGAAGAGTCAATCGTTAGCTATCAAGTATTACCATGATAATAGTGTCCTTTAGTTTGTTTTTCAGTAAAATCCTAAAAGAATTACCATGATAGTAGTTCTTTTAGGGCTTAATGACCTTTTGGCCCTTCAAGTTTGCACATTTATACCTGAAGGTAGTGTTTTTCGTAGTTCGTTCACAGGGAAAGACTCTCAATATTGATTTCGAGTATATTATCTCTTACAATCTAGAAGTGTGTAAATGGGGGGTTTTGAGTTTGGTTAAGGTGTTTTATCAAACACCTTGCATACAATAACTAAATTGCTACAAAAAATACAACTAAGTTAATGGCTAAAATCCAAATTTACCAACACAACAACACAATGAGCAAATTAACAAGATAAGAGACATTTGACCCAAGGATAATAGCAAATCAAGCACTTCAACCCAACAAGCAAGAATATATCCAACTCTACCTAACCAAGATAATTGGTGAAGCACACAATCACTTATTTCTCTTCTAAAAACACTAATTTAGTGAAGCACATAAATTAGCTCTCTTGATAATAGCTACCAATAATGAAGCACTACTAGTATAACCAAATCAAGGAATCAATCAAAGAGAGGCTAGGACAAACCCAAGGATGAGAAGCTCAACCTAGGTATTTGCACTTAAAGCTTGAGAATTTAGGTAAACTAAACTTGTGCTACTATAATGAATGTACTAACAATTACGGATTAGTACAAACAATTAGCAATTGAAATTACAAGAAGAGCAAGATGAAGCAACTTACAAATCTCCAAGCAAAATCATAAACAATACATTCAAGCAATTAAGATAGAATGAAGAAGATCTTACTTAAATTGAAGGGGATTTAGTACAAGAGATGCTTCCTTGAGCCAAATTATGGAGTTAGTTACTCATAATTAACTACTTCCTACTAACCCTAATTATGTTCTTGAAGAGGCTAAGAAGAGAGGAAAAATAAGATGTGAAGATAAGATGTTATAAAATGTAGGGTTTTGCTTCTTTTAATACACAGCAGGATTTTGCACGGCCGTGCAACTGCCCGTGAGAAAAACTGCACTCTGCACTACTTGGAACACTCTGCACGGCCTGTTGCACGGCCGTGCAGTAGCCCGTGCAAAAATATGCATCATTTAAACTCTTTGAACGGCCTAGCGAACGGCTTGCGGAGCGATCGTGCGAGATAAAATCTTCAAGATAACACATTAAAAACCTCCCGGCATCGCAAGATTGCATCTTCTAACCACCCTCTTGAATAATCTTCGCTTTCATGCCCAAATTAAGCCATCTTTTCAACAATTAAGCGTGAGGCACTGAAAGATGAAAAACATAACAAATATTAATAAAACAACATTCAAAACTAACAAAAATGCAAGAGAATAAATGACAAAACGTGTATAAAATACACGTTATCAAATCTTCCCCCACTTGAACTTTGCTAGTCCCGAGCAAACTAAAATTAACATAATCATATACTTCTAATTAGTACCACTTCCGTAGGTGATCACGGTTGCATTTGGCATATGCAACAAGCCCTTGGAACCCCTAGGTAGCCCTAGTGGACGAGTGAGGTCTCGTGAGGGTTTATAGATGATGTACCCACAAAATCACAAAAATCACTAATAAACAAGAAACTAACAACACCTACTATTAAACTAACTACTATACTCACATGTCCGAGTCGTCTACTTGTAACTAAAATCAAACATATAGAGCTATTCACCTTGTCATCCACTATAACGAGCTAGTAACCAATTCAAGAATCAAGATAACACACCTTGTGCAAAATGTAACCATGACATTAAGGATAGAATGAATGCACTTCAATCGTGAACACTAGACAAGATGATCACAAAGCATACATGGCTTCGCATTAAGAAGATGAAATTGTATGGTGAAAAATCTCACATCTCTCAATTATGTATCACACAAGTATGGGCTATAGATTTCACTCAACTCCAAGTCTAAATGCATGCGCTCTACTTGACCTTGCATGTTCACCTAAATTCCGGATTTCACCAAAAACAAGGAATTCAAAAAAATGGGTTGTAATGAGGCTTGGGTGAAGGTGTGAAAATTTAAGTTCAAGTAAGGTGTAAAAGTCTCGCTAGTTGAGTCAAAATGACGCTTGCTCGCTTCATCCACCAAATTCTCAAACTAAAGAATGTCTTCACTCACTTACAATTACAAAACATAACCACATTTACCAAGAAAATTGAAATAAAATAAAGTGCAAAGATTTATTGCTTTTTTTTTCTTTTTTTTTTGTTTTTTTTACATCCCCTTTATTATTATTATTTTACCAAAGGGAATGCATAACATAAATAAATACTACAAAGAACTTTGAACCACATCTAGATATACACATCAAACTAGTTCCCACTTACAATAAATAGAATTCTTCCTCTTCACAATTTCTCCAAATTCACATGCTCATCAATCAATTCTTTCCAAGACTCAACTAGCTCTACTAGGTCGAGAGTGAAGTATTTGGCTATGACTCATGTATAAAAGGGGAGAGTGACGAAGAAAAATATGGATATAAGCTTCAAAGGGGGTAACTAAGGATTATTTTCATGGTTCACAAGCTAAAAGGGTCAAAAAGGTTATCCTAAATTGAATTTCCTTATCATGGTGCATCCATGAATGAAGGTTTAATGCAAGCCCTAGAGCAACAAACACACATAAAGAGGGAGCAACACAAAAGCAAAAGAATCATCGTTCAAGGCCTCACAAGGTTTAAGTTGTAATAACATCTTCTCGATTTGATTCCATGCATTCTAAGAGATAATCGTCATGTCACAATTTAATTACAAACAAGCTAGACTTTTCATGTCATTTTAAGTGTGTGTGTGTGCGTGTGCAATAAGGTGCATCAAACTTATAGATTCACATCAAATTGATAATGCTAGACACGTAATAGGAGAAAACAAGGCTACAAGCTCACAATGTCATAAATTTCACAAACAAGTAAACACACTCATGACTAAACTTATTTACCAAATTGCAAACAAAATTACTAATACTAGCTACACATACTATACAAGGATGAACATAAACAATCCTTCCCCCACTTAAAACGTGGCATGTCCTCATGCATTACAAATAAAAATGAGGGAGAAACAAGAGTGAAAGAAAACTCCCCTGAAAATAAGCAACAAGGACCGGGAGCATCACTCATATTTACCAAAATCCAACTCCGATATTGCAAGCCATGAATTGGATCAATGCCACCAACCACAATCATCCCAACGAAAATAACCAACAAGCGAAAAACCACACCCTACAAAGCCACTAGAATAAACTAATTAAGGATATATACATAACTCAAATTATTGTTTTGTTTTGTTTTTTTTTTAAATAAAATAAAATAACTAAGCAATTAATAAAAAATAAAAAAAAAATCAAATTTAAAACTAAAATAAAATAAAATAATTACTTAGTTTGAGAAAATTAAATTAAAAATTAAAAAGAATTAAATTTTGGTTTTTGGTAATATTTTTTTTTTAAAAAAAAATGAAAATAAAATGAAATAAAATTAAATTAAAAAAAAAAAAATAATAATAATAATAATAATAATAATAATAATAATAATAATAATAATAATAATAATAATAATAATAATAAACTAACAAATTAATAATAAATCAAAATCAAATTTTAAAACTAAAATAAAATCAAATCAAAATTCAAAATTCAAATAAATTAAATTAAAATAAATAACTAAGTAATTAATACTAAAATCAAAGATTAAATTTTAAAATAAAAATCAAATTAATAATAAAATAAAATTGATTCTTGAATTGATATTTATTATCTAGTTAAAAAAATAAAATTAAAACTGAAAATCAAAGTTAAAAATAAAATAACATAAAGAAAACAAAATCAAAACAAACTAAGATAAAAGGGAACAGGGGAGGGGGTGTACAGGGGCGAAGGGAATTAAAGGGGAGGGGGGAAGAAAAAGGGTTGCAGGCGGGGGATGAAGTAGGAGACGAAGGGCAGCGGTGATTTGGACTGGTGGCGGAGAAAAAATGGAGGGTGGAGGCTGTGATTGCAGGAAAACGGATGGCTGGGAGGATGGTTGGGTGGTGGGAATAGAAGGAGGAGAGGTGGATATGCAAATTGAAGAGTGGTGGTAGTAGTCGGAAGAAGAGGAAGGGCTCGGTAGTTGCTGGGTTGTGGGGCTGAAAGAGGACAGTGGTGGGTTGGAGTGGAGGTGGAGTGGAGGACAGTGGTGGGTAGCGTTGTGTTGAATGGAGAAGGCAGAGGAGGTGCGGTGATAAGGATGATGGAGAAGGAAGGGGAAGCTAGTCGAGGTGGGTTGGAATGAACGGAAACGGGTGAGAGAAGGGAGAGGTGGAGGGATTGAAATGTGGGAGGGGGTAAGGGGAAGGGGAAAGAATGGCGGACAGTTGGGGGTGGTCGGGGCTGTTTTGGTGGTAGAGAGTGAACAGCGGTGGTGCGGGGATGAACGGAGATGAGGAGAGGAAGTGGTGAATTGATTGGAGTGGTGGTGGCTAGGAAAAACAGAGTGGAGAATGTAGGATGGAGTTGAAGACGGTGGACGGAGGCTGGTTGCGGTGGTCATTTCAACGGGGAGGTAATGAGATGGAGAGTTCGGTGGTTTGTGGTGGTGACTGCGAAGAAGGAGAGCGACGGAGTGGAGTTGTGATGCAGTTGTGAAGCAATAGGGGAGAAGCTGGGATTGATTGCTCTGTTTTTGAACAAGTCCTTTTTTTTAAAAAAAAACGCACAGCCGTGCAAACAAACGTGCAAGGAAGTGAGTTTTATGCAGAATGGACTTCAAAATTCACAGGCCTGCTGCACGACCGTGCACAGGCCCGTGCATAAATCTGCTAAAAATTGTTGCAATGCCTCTAAAATCCTGAAAACATGAACAAACACATCAAGGCAAGTGTGAAATAATATAAAAAAAATTATAAAATTAGAATAAATGATACTAAATATTATTGAGTGGGGCATTATGATTTTTTTTTTGTTCTTTTTTTTTTTTTGAAAATCTATTATAAAATTCAATAATCAAACCACACAAAAAAAATACTTTTCTTTTTTAATTATTTTCTTAGAATTAAAATGGATGAAAAATGGAATCCCCACTCACTAATATTTAGATCAATCCTCAAACTCACAATATGCATAACACCTACATAAATGCAATCGAGGAACAAAATCTAACACACACATAATAATATATAAACACATACGTACCTTGGGTTGCCTCCCAATAAGCGCTCTGTTTATTGTCGTTGGCTCGACTTATTTATACAAGTACCATAACTAATGAGGTGAAAAAGCAAATAAATGCACATACCTACGAATCAATAATAATAACAAGGTGTGCAAATATACCTTCGATCCATAAAAATATAAAAATATTTTTATGATCTTCACATCTTCGGGAGACTTTGAAAAGGCAAAATAGTTAGAAAAATCGTCAGAATAATCATTATAACTACGACTCAAAAATTGTTCCCAAATTGGATCCTTATATACCCAAGCAAATATTTCAACCTCATCAATCTTAAGCTCAAATTCCTTCTCAATTTTAATTGGACATTCATCAATTTTTATCTCATCTACCAATTCATTAAGCACAAAAGTATTTTCTAAATTTGGTAGATCCTCAACTACATCCAATTTATCATTGTCAAGCTTAGGGCAATCTTCAACTAAACAAACAAATTCATCATGCACAACATTTTCATCAATTACAAAACAAGAATCATGATTAGTAGGAGAATTGACCTCCTCTAATCGACTCACGGATTCGGCTAGTTGACTCATTTGCTTTTCTAAGTTGGATATGCTTTGAGAAGTGTTCGTTTCCATTTGAGAAGTGATCTTTTCCAAGTTGGATATACTTTGAAAAGTGGTGTTTTGAAATTGGAGGTTGTTTGCCGCCATTTGCTTCATCATTTCTTCAAGTGATGACAATGTAGATGAAGAAGACCCTTGATGGTCTTGGGAATTATATTGCGGATCATAACATTGATTTTCACAAGCATATGAATAATCGATGCTAGGAGGGTAAGGAGCATAGCATGAGTTTGTCGAATATAAAGAATTCACCTGATACGTATTAAAATTCTGAAAAGAATTAAAATCATGATATTGTTCTTGATCATAGGTGAAATCTTGAGCGTTATTCCAACCAAAATAGTTATCCATCGTCTCCTGAAAGAGTTAGTTCATGTCTATATCCAATAAACATGAAGACACACCAATAAAAACAACAAAGAGAGAAAGAAAAAAAATTATATACAAAGATAAAATCTAAAATATAAGAAACAATTAACTCAAAATTAATATTGTTGCCTTCCCCGGCAGCGGCGCCAATTTGAAGGTAGTGTTTTTCGTAGTTCGTTCACAGGGAAGGACTCTCAATATTGATTTCGAGTATATTATCTCTTACAATCTAGAAGTGTGTAAATGGGGGGTTTTGAGTTTGGTTAAGGTGTTTTATCAAACACCTTGCATACAATAACTAAATTGCTACAAAAAATACAACTGAGTTAATGGCTAAAATCCAAATTTACCAACACAACAACACAATGAGCAAATTAACAAGATAAGAGACATTTGACCCAAGGATAATATCAAATCAAGCACTTCAACCCAACAATCAAGAATATATCCAACTCTACCTAACCAAGATAATTGGTGAAGCACACAATCACTTATTTCTCTTCTAAGAACACTAATTTAGTGAAGCACATAAATTAGCTCTCTTGATAATAGCTACCAATAATGAAGCACTACTAGTATAACCAAATCAAGGAATCAATCAAAGAGAGGCTAGGACAACCCAAGGATGAGAAGCTCAACCTAGGTATTTGCACTTAAAGCTTGAGAATTTAGGTAAACTAAACTTGTGCTACTATAATGAATGTACTAACAATTACGGATTAGTACAAACAATTAGCAATTGAAATTACAAGAAGAGCAAGATGAAGCAACTTACAAATCTCCAAGCAAAATCATAAACAATACATTCAAGCAATTAAGATAGAATGAAGAAGATCTTACTTAAATTGAAGGGGATTTAGTACAAGAGATGCTTCCTTGAGCCAAATTATGGAGTTAGTTACTCATAATTAACTACTTCCTACTAACCCTAATTATGTTCTTGAAGAGGCTAAGAAGAGAGGAAAAATAAGATGTGAAGATAAGATGTTATAAAATGTAGGGTTTTGCTTCTTTTAATACACAGCAGGATTTTGCACGGCCGTGCAACTGCCCGTGAGAAAAACTGCACTCTGCACTACTTGGAACACTCTGCACGGCCTAGCGAACGGCTTGCGGAGCGGTCGTGCGAGATAAAATCTTCAAGATAACACATTAAAAACCTCCCGGCATCGCAAGATTGCATCTTCTAACCACCCTCTTGAATAATCTTCGCTTTCATGCCCAAATTAAGCCATCTTTTCAACAATTAAGTGTGAGGCACTGAAAGATGAAAAACATAACAAATATTAATAAAACAACATTCAAAACTAACAAAAATGCAAGAGAATAAATGACAAAACGTGTATAAAATACACGTTATCAATACCCATAAAGCCCTTTATTTTTAAAGCGCTCCTTTTCATCCCTCCAACTTTAGAATGTACCTTTTTGCCACAAACTTTCGTCTATTCGTTCTAAAAGACGACGATTTTATGCCAAAAAGACAACGGTTTTGTGGCTAAAAGGTACATTTCTGAAGTTGGAAAGGCGAAAAAGAACGCTTTAAAACTATAGAGCTTTACGGTATAACTGTGCAAACTTAAAAGACCAAGAGGTCATTAAGCCATCTTTTAACTACTTTCAATCTTAGCCACAACATTTTTTGAATATCTACTTTCTCTTATACTCATATGTCTACCTCATATCTACTCCAATTTATTACTGATCATGTGCACTCTCATTTCGGCCTTTTTCCGATCAATATTCAGCCACCTCATTATACCTCTAAGATCCTTCCTTTCCTCCAACCACATCATATATGCACATTTATCTTGCCCCACCACCTTTATTTTGTCTTTAACAACCTTAAGTTTGTTCGTCTTTTCTCTCTCCAATCATCTCGCATTCATCTTTGACAATCTCTCATCAACCTGCGTTTCCATGTTTATATAAAATTACTATTGTTGTCTTTACGAGCTGAATAAGTGTTATTATAATAAAATAGTTAATTGTTATATCTCTCACACATTAAATATGTATACGTTTTTCGAATGTTATTTTGGTAACATTATTTTTTTAAACTTCAATTAAACTCTTTTAATATTCGTCAACAAATTATATTAACATTTTATTGTACCTTATTTAGTTGTATTATTGTTTTTTTTTAAGTTAGATAAAAAAAATCGATGTACATATTCTTTTACTGGTATTTAGTTGAGTGTATTTCGTATCTAGGTGTCCAAATTTAACAATAAATGAATTCATACTGTATGTATACTTGGCGATGGGCATCAGATCGGTCAATTCAGGGTCGGGTAGTGTTATACCCGTCACACTCCCCGAATTCGAACATAATCATTGAACCCGTCCCGATTTCCGAACGAGGATCATTATGTTCCTAGATTTCTGCCCCGAAGGGAAATAGGGATTCCCGCGAGAAATCGTGGAGTTTAATTTTGTTTTAGTTAAAATTTTGAACTTGAACCCGTATCGATCCCCGAATGAAGATTATTTTACTTCATGATTCTTACCACGAACGGGGAAAGAGGATCCCCGCAAAAAATGGGAAATACTTAATTTTTTTTATTTAAAATGTATATATTCTCGAATATATCGGATAATAAAATTAATTTGATAAATCATGATAAAATTATTATTATATTATAAATAGAGATTTGAATTAATTTTTTAATAAAAAGATGAAATATAGTATTAAAATTCTATTTTAGTTTGTTAAATTTTATATCAGAAATTCTAAGTTTATAAAAATTTTGAAATTTTGAATTATATTATTTTTAATAATCTAGTAAACATATATTTTAAAAAATTATTCTTCATAAATATGATAATCATTTGGGGAACGAAATCAGGGATGGGATACCTTAATCTCTGAGGTTGTTCCCTTCCTCCGATTTTTTTTCTAGAATATTTCATGTTATCCCGAAAAATTTGTCAAATACCTAAAAAAATGGGAAACGGATTAGATCGAGGTCACATGATGAAATGTTCATCCCTACTTGTCTCACGTGAATTAGTTTTATTTTGTTAGGAGAATAACAAACATAGATAACTAATATAATTTATAATTTTACAAAATAAAACTAATATACACGTACCATAAATTAAAATTTGAATTTATGTTATTTCGTATATCATGTGAATTCGAGGCCTATATATTTAAAATTTTATATGAAATACACATAATTTCAATCTCTTTAATAATCTAGTAAATATATGTTTAATTTTTTTTTTCTAAATATGATAATCAGTCGGGGAACGGAAACGGGGATCGTGTCGGGATACCTTAATCCCCGAGCCCATTCCCTTCGCACGAATTTTTATTCTATAATATTTCATGTTGACCCGAAAAAATTCCCTAATCCACAATCCAAATGGGAAAGGAATCAGTTCGGGTAGATATGGTGAAATGCTCATTCATACGTGTACCACGTAACAAACATAAATAAATATTATAATTGGTGTTTGCATAAAAATATTAATATACATGTATCAGAAATTAAAATTTATGTTATTTCGTGTACCATGTGAATTATATATTTAAAATTTTATAGTAAATACACGCACATTCAATAATTGTTATTCATTCAATTAAAAATAGTTTACATGTTTTATCATTTTAATTAATTTTATCATGAATAAATTTGAAAATAAATATTAAAAAAAAATTAGCAAGTAAATTGTCTATGCATGCAATTATATTGATTATAAAAAATGTATAATTAATTGTTCTAGTGTAGTACTAATACATGCAAACACAAAAATTTTGGAACATGGAGGTCATATTAAAAAAAATTAGCAAATGGATTGTATATGTATGCAATCATTGATTTGAAAAGATGTATCATCAAATGTTCTAGTGTAGTGGTAATACATGCAAACATAAAAACATTAATACATGGAGGTCATGGGTTCAAATCCTTGAAAATCATTATTTTTTAGCATTAGCATAATGTAAGGGGTACTTTAGTAAATTACTAAATAAATGGAAATGGCATGTTGACATATAATAGATATAATGGATTTCGGAGTTGGTTGTAACTTGTATGTGTAAGTGTTACCCTGATACTTGAATTAAACCAGGCAATAATATGTGTTGTGTATTACAGTAATTAAGGGACCGTTTGGCTTATCTTAAAATGAGTAGCTTATGGCTTATAAGCATAAGTGTCATATAAGTGATAAGTAGATCAGAAATTATAAGTCAGTAGAGTGTTTGGTAAATCAAAACTTATAAAAATCAGTAGAGTGTTTGGTAAATCAGAACTTATAAGTTAATTTTTTTTATTATTTTCAAAGGATTTTTCTAGTGTGTGCCCAAGGGCACACGCTAAGAATCCGTGCTTAATGAGTTGTCAAATTTTGATTGGTGGATATTTATGTGAATGCAGGGGGCCCATCATTATTAATGAAATCCCCACCAATCAAAATTTGACAACTAAGTTAACACGGATTCTTAGCATGTGCCCTTGGGCACACATTAGAAAATTCGATTTTCAAAATATTTGTTTTTTAATATATATTAATGGATGTCAATGGATAGATATCGATGAGTAGAGAAATTTGATATATGCTTATCAATTTTTTAATGAACGGATAAAAAAATATATGATTTTGAAGATTTGAAAGATATTATATATTGCGTGTATCGAGAAATAAGAATAAGTTTAAAGTTGAATGTTAGGATTTCTTAACATTCAACTTATCAACATATAAGTTATAAGTTGACCTAAAATTTTAATAGGCAAACACCCCCTAAGTACTGAGAGCTACTCCCTCTAGTTCTGAAAGTTTTTTTGGTTTTGACTTTTGGTACTGTTCATTATAAGCGATTGACTATTAATTTACGCATAATTTATAAGATAAAATATAGTCATGAGTGATTTTGTTTGATTCGTATTTATGAGTACTTTAATACAGTGAAGTTTTTATATTTCATACTAACACGAAATTGAAAATATTAACGATCAAAAGTGTGTGTTGGCAAACGTGTCCAAAGTAAACAGAAAAAACATTTAGACCATCTCCAACCCAAGACACCAAAATAGTGTCCTAGGGACACTATTTTGATGACAAAATTACACCATTCACAAAATGCACTCCAACCCATTGATCACTATACTTGACACTAAAAAAAATAGAATATTCTAACTTTGTTCATTTTTTACATTATTAATATCTATTATATTTTAAATTGTAATGTTAATCTCAAGCGGTGTAAAATATTGGCAAAATCTCCGTCGGTAGAAATTAAAAAAAGATGTGCTGGTGGAGGATTTTGTGAAACCCAGTACATAAGGTTAGCTATGGTTAAAACTTAGTTTATTTATTTATTATATGTATTATAAGTTAGGTAAAATTATTATCTTGTAACTTCTTATTTATCATTATGATGTTATTTTTATAATTAAATTTGGTGTGTTGTTTATAATTCATTCAAGGTTTTGTGTGAAAGTTTAAAATTTAAAAAAATAATATTTTAGAATTAACAAGAGCTAAGAAGTAAAGAAGTTTCAACTGATAAAAATTTAAAGTTAAAAATTAAAAGAACAAATAAGTTGTAAAAAAAATTGGGAAAAAATTACAAGAACAAATAGTAGGACGTAGATGGAAAAAAATTGTTTTGTTATATAGGGGTATTGTTGGAATTTTGAAAGTCACCAAATTTGGTGACCAAGGATCACCAAATGTACTTTTGTCACCAAATTTGGTAACCCAAAACTCATTTGTTGATCTTGGATCACTAAAATAGTGTTGAATTGGAGTGAGTTTGACACTATATCCATCACTATTAATCTATTATAATGATTTAGTGATGGGTTGAAGTTGCTCTTTGGAACGGAGGGAGTAGCTTATAATGCACCTGTAATCCTGTATATAGTTTCTGGTTTGTGTGTGTTATGCCATAATTTTGGCATGTCTAATAATCTCAAATTTCTAATAATCATTAATTATTAATTCAGATTAATAATTATTGCTTAACCGCTAAGTTTTATCCTCTCTCTGAAACGAGGAAAGAATCAATCTCAATCAATCAATAACGGAAAATATCCTCCAAACGATATTCTTCAAATCAAGAAGATATCACAACGATAAGATTAAATCAGATAAAATCAGTAATTACCCAGATTAACGAAGTTTATCCCTAAAGTCTCTAAGGGATAGACACAAATCAATTTCACAGAACTGCGTGGGCTTGATCCTATATAAACATATAGGTACGCAGGCATCTTGGCAGAAGAGATGACCGATACACGAGACAAATCGAGACACCTGCCAAGTCCAGCCCCCTCTTTTTTCATAAACCCTAAATCCCTAAAATAGTCACATTCATACAATTCGCTCTATTATTCCAGCATCCCTCCGATTTCGTGTTACGAAATTCCTCCAACAACATTTGGCGCTAGAAGGAGGGGATCAATTTTTATTATTCGTGGAGGACGAATAATTTTATCAAATTCACCGGGGCTTTTGGGTTTTAGATCGACGGCAAAAAATAAAAACAAGAACCTGGGACTTATGAAGAAAAAGAAGCGACAGGCGCAGCACTACAACCTACAACGATTTAAAAAAATTGGACAAAAGACGCACACAAGAATTAAAAAAAGAGAGGAGCATCACAGTGGCATGGTCCATCGAGCACAGCAGGGAGCAAAAGCAAAAAAAAAATGGAGGAACAGCTAGCGGCAAGAAAAAGAAAAAAAAAACTCGGGCAAGAGCTTATTAACAAAACGATAGTAGAGCCAGCATAAAAAAGAAACAAAGTTAACACAAGCATGGCCTACATGGATGGATGGAGTTAAAGAACAACTCTGAGAAAAAGCACACGAGGGTCAGCGATTTAGAGTCACGCGCAGGAAAAGTCAGCCGGAACAAGACTGAGAACGCGGCTTAAAAAAAATTAAATTAAAAGATAAGTTCTTTTATTTTGTCTTAATTTCATGCGCGTTAATTATATTATATCTTGCCATGCATGCATATTAAATTTATGTTTTTAAATATTTTTTAAGAAAATTATTTATTATTCAAAAATTCGTGTGAGCAATATATTTTTATGCTTGTAAAATTATTGCGATTTGAAAAATATCGTACGAGATATTTATGCTGATGAATTGCGGATATTTATGTTGATTGATTGTGGATATTTTACAATCTCGTACGAGCTGCATGTTTTCAAGAATATATATATATATATATATATATATATATATATATATATATATATATATATATATATATATATATGCGAGATGCATTATTTTGTAAAAGATTTTCTACAAAAAAAAGGAGCATTATTTTCGAAGAAAATAAATATCGCGACACTCTTAAAAGAGCATATTTATTATTGCATTTGGATTTATAAATTATTTTTCATATATCGTCGCGCATATATGTCAAAAATATTTTCAAACTTGCGAACTAAATTGTCAAGTAGGGTAGTCTAGACAAGCTATAAATCTCGCAAGGCTACATGCTTAGTAAAGTTCAGCACCCTCTGGATTATTGAAGGCCTATGAGATATCACTATATCGAATGGGTGGAGGCATCCCTATGCACAATTACATTGAAGGCCCATGGCCAGATCTCTCAAGATCGCATGGGTGGAGGCATCCCTATGCACAACTACATGTACATCTTATCTACATCGAAGACTCCGCAAGACACATCATTATGTGATTGCATCAAACACATCCTTATGTGGTTGCATCAGACACTTGAAAAGTGTGTATGCCAGCTCGGGATATATACAAACGCCAAGGTCCTAACTTGACAATGAGGATCACAACGGATTTCAAACGAATTATTTATGCTCGCACATTTGAAAACCTTGGCAAATGTATATCTTATACTGGTCATCGCATGGTGTCACGCTTGCATCCGCATACGCCTAACGAGCACCGTGGTGCTCTAAGTATTTTTCTAATCACCTTTTTTTTCAGTTTTTTCAGCGACTCAAGAAATTTGGAAGCTCGAAGAATTCTTAGTTCTCCACTGCAGCAAGCTACACTGAAGAACTAGGGGCTAGTTGTTATGCCATAATTTTGGCATGTCTAATAATCTCAAATTTCTAATAATCATTAATTATTAATTCAGATTAATAATTATTGCTTAACCGCTAAGTTTTATCCTCTCTCTGAAACGAGGAAAGAATCAATCTCAATCAATCAATAACGGAAAATATCCTCCAAACGATATTCTTCAAATCAAGAAAATATCACAACGATAAGATTAAATCAGATAAAATCAGTAATTACCCAGATTAACGAAGTTTATCCCTAAAGTCTCTAAGGGATAGACACAAATCAATTTCACAGAACTGCGTGGGCTTGATCCTATATAAACATATAGGTACGCAGGCATCTTGGCAGAAGAGATGACCGATAACCCGAGACAAATCAAGACACCTGCCAAGTCCAACCCCCTCTTTTTTCATAAACCCTAAATCCCCTAAAATAGTCACATTCATACAATTCGCTCTATTATTCCAGCATCCCTCCGATTTCGTGTTACGAAATTCCTCCAACAACAGTGTGTAAAACAAATAATACTAGTGTTACTTTGTCATATCCATCATATACTAGTTTATCTCACTCGTAGAATAGAATACGAATGACTGTTTTGGAAAAAATGTTTTCTTGTACAGGAAGAGTAACTATATAATTTTATAAATGTGAAAACTTTAAAAATTGCCCGATGAAGGAATATTTTCAATTAAAAAGTCTAACATTCGAAATGAATAATATGTACCAAAAACTAATATGTACCCATCTTTAAGAGATTTGAATTGTCAAAAACTGGAATAAAAGAATCTTATCTCTCTGACCCAAATCTAACAAAACTATAATAAATAGGATTTGGAGCAGGAATCTAGTTATCTGGCCCAAAACTGTACCTAGGCTGGACAAAATCCAAATCCACTAAAACTTCTGTTTCTTAATTTTTACAGCTAATTTTGAGGCCCACCACACTCTGACCTTTAAAGAACTCCACTCTAAATTAAAGAACTCCACTCTAAATGACAGCCAACTTGACTAACATATAGTACCCCAATAGTCCACTACCACCCACCCAATGATTATCTATTACATAAATTTGGATTAGATACTTTTATTTAGGAATGGACATTGGGTCACTTTGGGGATAGTGAGTGCAATCCTCGTTCCCGATCTCCGAATCCATGCCCGCTTCCCAAACCCGCCTCGATCCCCGCCCCGAACGGGGAAAGGGGATTTCCGCGAGAAATCGTGTATTTTTTAATACTTGTAAAAAAATATATTTTATACATTATTTAACAAATTTTTTAATAAAATTAATTTGCTAAATCATAATATAATATATATTTTAAATAAAATTGCATATTCTAAAAACCATTTAGAATTAATATTTATTTTCTAATAAAGATATTATTAAATTATTATAATTAAATTTTACTATTAAAACTTTGAATCTATGAAATAAATTAAATATTTTAAACAATAATAATATATATAAATATATTCACTTATAATAATTTAATTATATATATATATAAATATATTTTTAAATAATATTAAAATCGGGGATCTGGGCGTGGATCCCCTAATCCCCGTCCCCGCCCCAATCCCCGAATTTTTTACAAAATATTCCCCGATCCCCGCCCCGAACCCGAAAAATTTCCCGAATTCCCAACCCGAACGGGGCGGGGATCGGATCGGGATATTCCCTAAGACTCTAAGGGCACAATATAGTAAAACCTCTATAAATTAATATAGTTAGGACCGGAGAATTCTATTAATTTAGAGAGGTATTAATTAATCAATAAATTAATAATTATTAATTTATAGAGAATTTTTGATATCAAAGAAAATTAATTTCCAATTATATACATTTAAATAGAATGAATTGTACAATTTATGTTTTATACTTAATTCAATTAATTTAATATATATTTTTTACAAATTTAATTAGTATTGGCTAGATTCAAAGTAAATATTCATGTATATTTAGGTTATATCAAGGACAAAACAACATTTTTTTAACCTTTTTCACGTAAGAAGCACCCAAGACATCAAAAATATTGATTAATAACTTTTTAATGCTTTACGAAAACACCACATTCGAAATTTTGGATGCAACAGAGATGATTAAAGATGAGTTTCATATAGATTTAAATTTTAAGAACCCTAGAATCATATTTAAAAAAGGATAATACATATATTTTTATGATTATAAAGGAATTATTAATTTATAATATTATTGGGACCATATATTTATATAGAATTTTCAGAAAATTATTATCTTATTATTTTATCGAAATTGTCATTTTTTGAACTGGCCCAAGTTGGGACCGGAAGAAATTATTAACTTAGAGAGATTATTAATTTATCGAGTATTAATTTAACGAGGTTTTACTGTATATAGTAGATACTTTTTTTTATAAAATATATATTAAGAAAGTTTTCTATGGAATAATGATGTGTATAATAGATATTTGATATTATGTAATTACGAATTCATCGAATATGAAATATTTTGATTATGCTCCTCCTTTTGTGATGGAAAATAAATCTATTAGTAATTGTTTCTAATTATTAAGACCTTATTTCCTAGTAATAAATAAAAATGTAATAAAATAGATGTAAGGAAATAATGTTTTTTAAAAAAATTCGATCGTTGATAGGTTACAAGGAAAATGACAAGATTTTGATAAATAACTAATAAATTTCCAAAAATATGGCTTAAAGAAAATGTTCTTAGAAATTATTAAGTTTTCGTAGGAAGTACTAAGTTTTATCTATAAAAATATTTGATATCACATTTCCGAATGATAAACATGTAAAAATCATGTATATAAATTTCTATACATTATGTATTTTATAATATGTAAGGCATTATTATAACATTACATTCATGAAAATTATTTGTTATGATTGCATAAGTTATACATCCACATTTCTTATCCATACATGTAGAATTTATAAATAATTGTTATACTATAATCGTAAATGATATTATTCTTGACAATTTAATGAATCAAATGATATTATTTTATGATATATAAATATTAAAATAGAAATATAAAAAACTTTAAATTTGGTCTAAATTATCGTTTTTAATTATTTTTAAAGTTATCTCAAAGCGAATCATATTATGATTGTTAATTTTGAATTCTTTATGATCAAATTAGATTGATCGAATTAAATTAAATTTAAATATAAATTTGATAGGATGAAAATCCAAATTACCCATATTTCAAAACACAAATACCAAAATGTCCACGTCCAATATGGACCATCCAAAATAATTACAGGTTACGCATGCATCGCATCTTGAAGATGCATATATGGTATACACATGAGGAGCATACGTGAATTTTGTAAAATGAAATTTTGTCATTGATGAATAGTGACGAATACGCATATTCAGCTTGCATATGGACGAATATGCATTTTCAAGACCCGCAAAGGTTGACTCAGTTGGTTAAAGAGAGGAATATCATCCTCTTGGTCACAAGTTCGAATCCCACGGGAGGAGAATGTGTGATTATGCCATTCTGGGCCAGAGTCTGTCGCACTTGTGCGGTTTACCTGGTTTACGTGGTTTGTATGCTATTGCGTGAGCCCGTGGGTTTACCCAATGCACACCCAAAAGGGTAGTGTCTGCGGATTCCCACAGTAAAAAAAAAAATGCATCTTCAAGATGCGTATTGGGTCACTGTTCATCGTCTCTCACAAACGACGATAGAGGCGCGAAGAGAGGCAATTTTTGGGGCAAATTCCGGTAACGTCTCAGTTCACAACCATGGAGGCATTTTTCATTCACATATTATATACCAATAGATTCGTAACTGAATGCTCTACAATCCTATACCATCGATTTTTAATTTCTAATGCTGGATTTAGAAATTCCCAAACCAACCCTAAAATCCGATTATCATGTCCGATCGATTTTTTAATCAATATTTACACGCCTCTGCGGGGTCAGATCTTGACAAAAAGATTGAGGGAAATGGAGAAGTTGTGGTGATTATTTTGATGTGCTCAGGAAGGGGGAGGATGAGTGACGGTTACGGGAGGGGGAAGCGACAAGAGTCGTCGGTGAGAGTTTTGAGAGACGAAAGAGCTGTGAAACAAAGGGAGACGATGAACAGTGGCAATACACATTTGGAGAATACAGCAAACGTAGTCCGTGGGTAAAGAAGATGGAAGGATATGGGTATTTTGAGCAGCTTCCATAAAAAAAGTGTGCATTTTGATAATTCCTTCAATAGGATCCAAATCATCATTTTTATTTTTGATTATTTTTAAAATTATCTAAAACGAAACAAATTATGATGTTAACTTTAAAATTGATTTTGTTTTCAAACCCTCAAAAAGAATTAATTCATGTCTGTATTTTATGGAACCGAATGCAATATCTACCTTACCATAAATTCCCAAACAAAAATTAGAAACAAGAAATACCAAATTCCTTATTCAAAAAATTAAAAATACGAAAATCCCAATACAAGAACAAGAGGTTTAAGTTGGTGACAAAATTTAAATGCTTCATACTTATCAAAACATACGTATACAGAATAAAAGATACTAGTGCATACAGAAACGCATACGTATATAAATTAAAGAAAAGAAGAGTTGTGATGAGAATGAGCCAGGTAAGCTGGCTGGCAATGGCAAAGAGAGAAGCAAACTTGGCTGCTTGCGCCCCTATTTTTAGAGAGATACTTCATTTCTCCCCCCATTGCCAGTCTGTCATCCTCTCTCTCTCTCTCTCTCTCTCTCTCTCTCTCTCTCTCTCTCTCTCTCTCTCTCTCTCTCTCTCTCTCTCTCTCTCTCTCTCTCCTATACATTTATTACTTTTATATAGCCCTCTATATATGACATACATATAAACCCTTCATTTTCTTTGAGAAAAACAGAGAGGGACAGAGAGAGATTGATAATATACAAATCTTGTATCTCTAAGGAAGCAAGGAGGTAACACAACCATGAGTCTCTTTGGCCTTGGCAGCAGGTCTTTTTCTTTATGATCAAAATTTCCAAATTATTGATTATATGTATATGCATGTATTCAATTGTGTATGAATCTTTAATTTTTTGTTTTTATGGTTTTTTTCAATGCTTGCTTTTTTATTTGTGATTTTTAATTGTGAATTTGGTAATTTCTTAGCTGGTGATTGTTTATTTGATAGTGATGGTAATGTTAACGATATATGATTGTGATGGTGATTGTTTATGACATTTAAACTAGATTGTGCTGTGAAAACATTGATTAAATATATTTTCGTAACAGCTTGGGGAAGGTTTTAAATGTTGTAGTTGGATTTTCTTGTGTGGAATTGTGTGTATGATTGGTGTTAAAGTTTTAGTTCATATTAATTAGCAGTTGAAAGGGAAAGATTTAATTTTTATGAAGAAAACTTTCACCAGTATAAAAATTTATTACGGTTTATGTTAACATGAAAAAGTTTTTATGGACTGACAAATACATGAACTGTGGTTTAGATTGCTGACCGTGCTAGCTCTGTTTTAGAATTTGGTTTAATGGTACTCAATGTTTGAACATAATATGTATGTGTATGTAACGTATCGATATTTGAAATTGGTGAAATCAATGATTGTTTTGTACTATCGAATTATTGTTTTTTAGAAGCTTTTGCATGTCCATGATCATTGATCACTAGACAACACTGACTCTAGGAGGATACGCTGCATATGTCAGGATGGTCTAGTTGCTAAATAATTTAAAGCATTCTTTTTTGTGCATATGTAGAAGTTAAGTAGGCATTTTGTTGGAAAATTTTAATTTTTGAATTCTTTCACAATGTTATTGCCTCATTAGCTGAAAAAGAAAGGAAAGATATGTGGCCAGAGCCAGATCTCCAAGTGAGTGACGCCACAAAGTGTTTCAAGTGAATAGATAATTTTGGCGTCTAAGGGGAATCCTAGACCTTGGGAACTGAATTTGATATGGCAGGTTACATGATCTGTCATACAGCTAATAAATGTTCAGTTGTCGTCAGCTCTTAGCTACCGCAGACTCGCTGCAAGCCAGAGAGTTGCAAAAATATTAGGGTTTCTAGATATGGATGCAAAATTGGACACATTTCCCGGGACTCATCATGAAGTGTGTGGCACAATAAAATTTAATCATTCCTTATCGTAAAAAAAATTTGGTCGACTCTGTTGCATTTAATTATGATACCAGTGAATCTTTTGATTCGCTTTTATTTAGAAAACCATAACTGTGCTTCACAATTATTCTCACTATGAACCCTAAAGTTGGTTATCTCTGTACACTTTGTGTAGCACTGTCTTTCATAGACAAACTGTGTGATCACTAATCAGACATCAATGTTTCACGTGTATATTGAAACAATGTTCTCTACTATGTCTTCATGTTGAGGATATCAAAATTATGTAGACGTACAATGTGTAAATTCAGCATGTTTGTATATTTCAAATGCCCCGATGTAAATAGAGATATGTCTTCACTTTTGCTGATTTTTCCAACGACACATGGGCAGGAACCAGAAGACATTTCGACCTAAAAAGAGTGCTCCATCTGGGAGTAAGGTGGGTTTTACTAAGATCATGTAATTATTTGGAGTTGATTTTTTAAAATTTATTTGTTGCGGGGCTAATTGAGTTTGTGTTTTTTTTACAGGGTGCACAACTTCAAAAACACATTGATGCTACCTTAGGTAGTGGCAACTTGAGAGAAGCTGTGCGTCTACCTCCTGGAGAAGATCTGAATGAATGGTTGGCAGTGAATAGTAAGTATCTGTACTTTAATTGCAAAAATCTCATGTTACTATGTTAAGTGTGAAGTCATAAATGCGTATTCTGTGTTTCATAGTTTCATACTAAGCTTAGCATACCAGTAAATTACAATATTCTGGTATTTTGATAAATAACATATTTTATATACGTTTCCTCAATCTTCAACCATAAGGATCCTTTAATAAGGGCCAGTTTAGTTTACAAACTTGACCTTGTTTGGAAACTCATTCTTGCAAAAGGGGTTTGATATTACCTTCAGTGGTATCCAGACAACTAATAGAGGGAAGCCCCCACCCCCCTCTCTTCTCCCCCTAGTTAAAATTCACTGATCCCTGTCTCCCACTCCCAAATCCACCCATCCCACCCCGTTTTTCTTTCAAACCAAACCAGGAAAGCGACATGTGTCCCTATGAGAAAATTCAAGCCAAAGTTTTGAGATTTCCTACTCAAAGTGCTACTTAGTTTCTTGATTTCAATCCATAAGATGCAATCTGAGAACAATAAGCATTTTTAATGCAATATGCTTAACTTCCTCTTGCTATCATTTTTTTCTTTTTTCAAGCCAATTTCTTGGTAATTGTCATAATATTTACTAGCTTCTTATGGATCATCTTTAAATTTGATGTGACAGACACATTACTCGTAATCCAATCAGCAAGTACATAGTATGGCACGTCAATATTAAGTGTTGACTATTATTTGTATGTACACACAAATGTTTCAGTGATGGCGGAAGTATTAGAGGAGCCACTCTGTGAACTGGTGGAAATATGAGGAGCAACTCTGTGAACTTTTAACTTTCTATGTTTTACCATTTCTCTTTGTGGAAGTCTGGTTTCCAGTACAACTCCCAGAGGATTATTAATTCTTTCAAAGTAAAAGTTGATACAACTATTTCAGTTCAGAAATGCGACTATCTTTTCCGCTAAATGTTCTCTTTGTTTCTCATGTGATCACATGATGAAAGAAGTTAGGACAGTAGTGCACTATAACAGGCTGTCTTCTGTATATCTGTTTAGAAATGTGTATTGTTCTTTGTGGAAACCGCACCGCACCCCTTTGGTTTCCGTTAGGTTTTAGGTTGAAATCGTACCATGCTCGTTCCTAACAGCACCATCACAAATAAGCCCTCAGAGTAAGTGCAAAACAATATCTAGTCGTTCCTGAAAATATTACAAGCTAGCACATTTTGCTTGTTTACTCGTAGGACAAATTAGTTTAAATTGAGAGGTTGCAGGAATGTGCTGATTTTCTTTTTTGTATTTTTTTACTAATAAGATTTGTGCGACCTCCAGATAGTCATTTGACCAATATCTATCTTTTCCCCTCCAAACAACACATTGTTCTAATTTATCTCAATGTATTAAGTGTCGCACACTCGCACTGCATGAGATCATATTTTAATTAATAACCATACGACATCAAGATTGGATATATAATGTATTCAGTGGCATATATATGGCAAAAGTTACAATGTCAAAATTTATGAAACTATGTTCGTGTCGTAATATGGTTTTTTATTTTCCTACAGCTGTAGACTTCTTTAATCAGGTGAACATTCTCTATGGCACTCTTACTGAATTTTGCACTGCATCAACCTGTCCGATGATGACAGCAGGAACAAAGTAACTTTCTAAATCCTTATAGAAATTCCCAGTCCTGATATTATAAACACAATGGCATTCCGCATGTGATCTGTAAGTGGGTCAAGGGTCCTACTTGATACATCATAAAAATTACTGAAGAATTTTATTTTGCTTTTAACATACAAGTATACAACTACTGACAAGAGAAAAGAGGGGCTATGCATGGCCAATGGGGTTTTGTTTTTGAAAGAATGATTTATAATTGTTCAAATAACATGAGGCTTGTTAAAAACTGTATTATATTGAGCAAAAATGGCATAATCTGATGATGGCTTAAAGATGGGAAATTTGAACTATGTGCTCAATGTTTAAAAATTATTTCCTTTATTTAAATCTGCACTTTTCTGTCACTTAGTTTTGGGTGTATATGCTATATTTGCGTTAGAATAACATCTGCATTTGTAATTTTTGGTACTTTATATATTCCTAGAGTTTTGGGGTCAGAGTGAAACTAGTTTTGTAGATTTTCAGGTCCAGTGAAGATAAAACCGTAAGTAATGCGTTTTGAGTTCTGATGGTAACCATATGCCTTGATTTGTTACAATATTTCTTTACAGATATGAGTACAGATGGGCTGACGGGGTTACCATAAAAAAGCCTATAGAGGTCTCTGCTCCGAAGTATGTCGAGTACTTAATGGACTGGATTGAAACCCAGCTGGATGATGAATCAATTTTCCCTCAGAAATTGGGTAAGCTGACTTTTCTAGTGCCGTTGGATTTATGAATTGATCAAAAAAGTAGGATGCTTAACATGTATGTTTTCTGCTGCAGGCACACCCTTTCCACCCAATTTTGCGGATGTTGTAAAGACAATACTCAAGCGGTTGTTTCGCGTTTATGCTCACATCTATCACTCGCATTTTCAGAAGATAATCAGCCTGAAGGAAGAAGCTCATATGAACACATGTTTTAAGCATTTTGTTCTCTTCACAAATGTAAGTATTTAGTTTCATCTGATGACAGTCCTCATTCCTTGTCTTAGAAAATACTATAAAATCAAATTTTTGTTTCTAAACTGACCTGTATATTAGTTCAAAAATACGTATTTGGTTGCCCAGTCTTTATATGCATTTCAACTGAGAAATTTTAGAAAGAATTTAGTGTAACTAGTTACTGTTCTATCTATTATAAGTTGTGAATGTCCTCCGTCGTCCATTCACCTCTTTGCTTCATCACCACCCTTCTTCATCCACTCAATCAGTCAACTGTTAAGAACCTGATAAATATATACAGAAAGTGAGGGAACAGTAAAATACCACCCTTCTTCTCCATGTTACCCGTTACAAGCCATTTTTAATATCTTTCTTAGAAGCGTAGTATATTATGAAAATTATGCAATGTCTGAAATACTCTCAAAATCATTTGCCTCCTATATAGATGATAGACGTTAAATAATTGTCCATAGACATGAAATGAGGCAAATGACCACATAGTCCGTTTAGAAGCTATAAACTGAGCTTCTGCTTCTTTGCGTCAAGCTTGAGCTTGTTCGCCCCCTTGAATAGGGGGTGTGGTTCCCTAACGCTTAAACCTGCTGTCTGTATCACATAGGAGATAATGTAGTTCACTGGGACCATAAGTTTATAAACCCACTGCCTAGTATTTTCCTCAACTCTCGAACATCATACATCTGAGTCTTGTCTGTTAATTTGGATGTTTGATAATGGTACTATAAAATAACTTCAAATTAATTTCGGTTCATAAACAAATAAAACAGTTAGAACCTTCTGTTTCTCATTTTTAAAACAAAATGCAACAGTAAGTAGTTATTATTAATATGAGGAGTCAAGGGAATTTTTCCTATGAATGACATTCATATACACCACATTCATTTTCATGGCCACTGCCCCTTCAATGCATGTATGAAGCACGAAAAGTCAGTTTCTCTAATGTGTTCCGTTACTGCAGGAATTTCACTTGATTGACAAAGGGGAGCTTGCACCTCTATCTGAGCTTGTTGATTCAATTCTGCAGCACTAGTGCCTCCTTAAAATCTTCTGGACAGGCTTCTCTAGGGGAAGAATAAATGCGGAAATTTAAACCTTTAGTGACTTTGCATTGAAGATGCACCTTCATATGCATGAAACCAATAGTTCTTTGTGAATTTGTTAGCAGTTCATGTGTTCTTTCGTAGCAAGTAAACATGTTTTTTAGCTTTTGTGTGCTCATTTTCCTTTTCGGTGAACAATGATGTATGTTTCTGTTCTTCAATTGAGATATCGTAGACAGACAACCCACCTAGTTTCTCTTACATTGTATTCTATGCCCTCTTACTTCCAGTTGACCCAAAATAATAGAAAACCAAACATATTTAGTACTTCCACTCGCAAGTATAGTCTGTATATTCGTCTTAAAATAACTAGTACGAGGAATGTAAACATATGATCATTTAAATTTTTCAAATTGCCAACATGTAGTAACTGATGCGTCTGCAGCCAAACAAATAATGGGAAAAATCAGGATTTGAGCATGAATACACGGAATTCTGTTTACTTCTTGAGTAATAAATCAATGAAATAACAAAAGTTTTAGGCCGAAATTGAAATGAAGAAAGATTAAAAAGACTAAACAAGCATATTGATGACAAGAAGCTATCTAGAGGAACAAGAACAATCTTTCTGTATTAATGACTTTCCAAAAAATGTTTATACGTATAATCGCGTTTGTATACGTTGGTATATTTCAGAGTCCATACCAACAAGTAATAAATTACAATATCGAAGAATATGTTGATGACCTTTCCTGATGTGAAAAAGAGGATATGATTTGAATTCCGAACTGGCCTCAGCATATCCATAGTCCATGCTCATGCTCAAGCTTCAGTAAATTGAAGGCAACTTTTTGTATCAAAAATGAGAAGCTGGAGTTGTCTAAAAGTTTAAGGCCCAGCACTTTGTAAGGACTTTAATCCTCGTGCGATACTGCCATTTAACATTGGCCTAGTGATAATTAGGTCGATAAAGGTTCAAACTCTATTTTTCATTTGTTTTTCTCACAAAGACATCCGGGCATGGGATTAGCATAAAAGCTTTCTTCAAGCTTAGGAAATTCACCAGGTTCTCTCATATAAGGCGCTCCCGTGTGATCCTTGTGGAGCTTCTTCACTTTGGAAGAGAACTTTTTCCAAGAAATATTTCCTTGATCAAAGTCGTCAACAATTTTGACAAAATTCATCCTGAAAAGAAACGGTTTACATGACACATGATAATTTAGATGAAGATATGAGCTACTGATAAAATGAAAGGCACCCCAAATATTCATTTATATCAAAATAAGTATTTCAAAATTACCTGTCTGGATTTATAGTCTTTTTAAAGCCCTCAAACCTCCTATGTCCTTGAACTGCCTTTGCCATATTCCCATTATAAGTGTAAACAAAAACATCGCTCTGAAGGGCAACAGCATAGTCCAAACCAGCCAGCATGTTCTGGTGATTCCTGAAAGGTCTCAATTCATCGTCAGTTGATAGAGTTGAATGGGAGAAGATGTTTGGGTAATTTTCCACAAGATGTTGCATGCTTCCATTTCCAAAAGCTTCACCAGCTACCAAATAAATCCTAGTGCTGGAAGGGAAGCCCAGTCCTTTAAGTAAAAGGGATGTCTCTCTCGGGGTTAAGGGACAGCCTCCAAGCTTCCTTCTCTCAGACCCATCTATCTCTTTTTCTTTCCAATGAGTGACCTCGTAGCGCATCCTTCGAAGTTCATTGTCTTCTTCTGCCGTTAAACTGTGGCTGCATCCTGTAAATGCGAGCATATCTTTCTCATACCTGCAAGATGAAACATAATAAAGTTCACCATACATGCTATAACACAGATTAAAATTACTATATTGCTGATTATAAATTCAGGTCTTCCTCTCCATATTTAGATAACTATCTTAGCTGTTGAGCCATTGTTGATTATAAAAGGCATATGCACCTTAAAGCATTATTCTCACTTAGTTTAGATTGGCTGATTCAGGTAAACTATTATTGACATTAATAACGGAAGAAAGTTAAGTAACTCATAACTGAAAGCTACACAACTAGACAATAGGTACAGAAATACAAATATTGGATCTATAGGCTGGGCAACAAAAAAACTATGCAAGGTGTTACCTTAAATGCAAAGCAAGATAAGGGCTTCCATTCAGCCGCATTCTTGAAACCAATATTTTTCCAAGATCTTCAATTGGCGTCGAATATTTTAATGCTCTATAATTCACACGGCACCGTAACTTTTGTATTGAGTTAGGTAAAGCATTATTTGCGAGTCGAGAATCAGTGTGGGTGAAGTATATCACTTTATGCTTCTTCAAAAGTGGCATAATTTCCGACTTGTAATAACTAGCCTACAAAAGGTATACAAGTCAGTTAGCCCTTAGCTGACCTAGATCTCAAAAAACATGACAAATAGACGAGACATTACTTGACTATCTGATAAAATGATTTGACACTCTCGTTATTCTTCTTTAAGTAACACAATGTGACAAAGGGAACGATCTACTCTGAAAGAAAGAGGTAAAAAACACCATCTCAAAGGCAAGACAGATCATGGCGTTCATAGTTGAGAATTATTCACCTTCGACCAGGATATTGGAGTCTTTGAGAAAGGTTCTAATTCAGCATATGCAGGTGGTAATGCCTCAACTATATGAATGTCATCTTTTAGAGTCTCAATGAAGTATTGCCAATCAAACAGATCTTTAAAGCCACTGTGGATAGATGCACAACCACAATTAGCTCTTCAAACTAGGTCAGTAAAAAAATTGCTAGCTTATATCAGAAAATCACGCAAGTTAAACACTGTACAGGAGCCAAGAATATAAATGGAAATTTGGATGTTCGGTTTTACTAATATGCCCAGAATAGAGAATAGTGTGCCTACAAGTTGCAGAGACCAATTCACCAGGGGTAGTCTGTGCATTATATTAGTATTATACCACACCTATTTTTCTTGTTTAATAAGTTCGTTGGAGACCACTTTAAGTTGAAGTACCTACTCACATTTTGAATGGCAAGAAACTTTAATCCTAGCATTGTAGCCTGGTTGATACCCCTCTCGGTAACAAGATGCAGGGGGTTCAAGCCTCAAGGGAGGCATGAGTGTGTGTGTGTGTCTAAATATTTAAATTTCTGCAGTTGACCATTACCTAAAGAAAAGTAAATTCAAAACTTCTTATCGTGCTTGAAACATTGGTTACTCACAAAACTCATATCCTACAGAGAAATATAGATCTTTTCAGAATATTTGATCTCTTGTCCTATCCGATTTGTGATGGCATTCTTCAAAATCTTGTTGACCAAAACATCCTGTATATAATTTTCCACAAGATAGTAATGCTTTCTCTAGTTGTTTTTATATACCGAGGCTCTAACACCTAAGACTCGTTACTTATTCCCAATTTGACAAGTACTCCAAAACCAGGGTATCCATGCAAAAACCTTATTGTTGCCCCTTTAGCTAATAGGCAGCAGTAGAATGTATAAATGTCAGTGGAACATAATGAAACTACTCAAGCTATTCATTCAATCATAAGATGACACTATTGTCCACAATTATCCAAAAGAATGACAAGATTAAAGTACCTACCTTTGATCAGCCCAGTACGAAGTGTGATCGAGAGATGGAAGGACAAGTGTTGCCTTCATTATTTTGGCAACAGCAACCATATCACAAATCTGCACTCCATAAACTTCGTTTATTAAATCAAAGTTGATACTTAATTAGATAACCTCAATAATAGCTTAATAAGTCATTGAAAAGACACGAGAAGCATACCCCAAATCTCATTTGATTCAAGCCACCATTTGCATTAATGAGAAGGAATCCGTTGGTACTTGCATCTAGCTCTGTGAAAGGAACAATAAGTGTTAAAAAAATGGTCACACGTAGACATGGTAAACTTATATTCTTTCACAGACTTACGGTGATGACTTTTAGGTCGCTCGATGCACTGAGTGAAGTTGTCACTATCGGGTTTGGACCAGATACCTGAATGCTATACATTAGTTTTGAAATAGTTAGTCCAGAGGGATGCATGTATAGAGGGATGCATACTATATGTAAAGCATCTGATACTTACATCAGCCATTTGGTCCGTGGTACCAATGAAACCCGATGCCACCATTTTTAGAGTTCTTTCAGCATCAGATCCTTCACTTCCAGCTTCATGTTCATGCTCCTTAAAACCGTAATCATGAGATTGTTTTTCCATTCTATTTATACCAGTGTCCATGGAGTAAAACGAATCCTAATTAGAAAGGAAGTTATTTTACAACAAGATAAGAAATATTTTCAATGTACTAGATGGATGTGATTTGCTTATAAAGCCAACCACATTACGTTAGAGAAAACAACTCTGCATATGCAGATAAAGAATAATCATTGCATATATTGTTCACCCCGAGAATGGTAAAATTATTATTCCAAGAATTCTACTTCCAAAATTTTATATACTATATTACTAATTCATATCATCAAACATTCATCCTTCAATAAAGATGAAGATTGCCATAATACCTCTTACTACAAATAACATAAAGCAAAGCACTTCTTACTACTATAGTATGTGACTATGTGAATACCCAACAGTTTACTACCAACTTCTGCTAGTATACTTTGCTGAGGCAAACACATCACACACCACACCTCTGCTGAACCATTACCATATAAACAGGTATTGAAGCTATACAGATTCAATTACTCAAAGTGTTACATGTGTGTATAGAGCAGTCTGATCTATAAAAAAATAAGGAACAGCTGAATGATTGTACTCATTTTGGACTTACAGTTAACTAGCATTGACTACTCAACATCTAATAATAGTATGATTAGATTTCTTGTATTGTTAACTTAAAAAATAATAAATGAAAAGAATTGCAAGTGCTAGCATTTTAGCAGTTAATTAATTATTAAACACAGCAAGCATAATATACATAGGCATTCCCCAAACCCTTAAGACTCTTAAAAGAACTCATAACAAACAATTAATATCATCTTGAGTTCGTAAACCAGAAAATACGACGTTCCCCTAAAATTCAATATAGACATACTAAGCCCTCACACTTGCAACCAATATGGACATACTAAACCCTCACACTAACAACTTAAGTTCTAATAACATAACTAAGAAATCCTATAATAAAAACTAAGATTTTAGGAGAACTCTTAACCTAACACTAGAGTTTGTATACCGGAAAACATGATATTTTCCAAATATTTACTATGGACAGACTATGCCCTCAGGCATCATTCTAACAATTTAAGTTCTATTAACACAAGTAACCAAAAAGATCAACTCTTGATACCTAAGAAATTACTAAGAAATCCTATAAAAAAAACTAGTAAGATTTTAGAAGAAATCGTAACTTAACACGAGAGTTCGTGTATCGAAAAATGTGATATTCTCCAAACATTCACAATGGACAATACTAAGCACTCATAATCACAAATCCGCAAGGGTTGTCTCAGTTGGTTAAAGAGAGGCCATCTCAACTCTTGATCACAGGTTCGACTCCAATGGGAGGCGGATTTGTGATTATGCCATCCTGGGGCAGAGCCTGTCGCACTTGTGCGGTTTGCCTTGGATCAAGTGGTTTGCAGGTTATTGCGTGAGTCCATGGGTTTACCCAGAGCGCACCCGAAGGGTAGCGGCTGCGGGTTCCCATGTTAAAAAAAAAAAAAAAAAAAAAAAAAAAAAAAAAAAAAAACTCATAACAACTTAAATTCTAATAACACAACTAACCCGAAAGTATCAAAACTTTATGCCAAGAAGTACCTGATCATGCCCAACTCTATCAACACCAGATCCAAACCAACCAAAAGCACAAATCTTGAAAACACCCAAAAACACACACACCCCACAAAAACCCAAGAACATCCATTGTCCAAGCTTCTTAGAATGCTTCTTAATCTTAACTCTCTGACTCAAGAAATGAACATGGGTCTGTTTCTTTTCATCACTACTATCAAACCCATCACCAGAACTTGAGTTAACACCAAGATCAGATCTGGGTGAGTTGACTGGCAAGTCAATAGTAGTACTAAAATTACTTTGAACATTAGTATTGTTGTTGTTGCGTTTAAAAGACTGAGCTCTACGAGTCATTGGGCCAGAGAATCTTGGACTATTAACTCTTTGTGATATACTTGATCCATCATTTGTGGTGGATTGAAGGTGGTGATTTATATGATTATTATGACCCATGTTTAAGTATGTGTAGTGGTGTGTGTTTGTGTAAATGGAAGGTGTTTTAATGAGATTCTGTAAGGTGATGAGTTCAAAAATGATGCTGTTTGGTCATTGATTGTTCTTATTGTTATGTTTTGTAGTAAATGTTTTGAGAAGGAAAGAAGTGAGTTATGTAGTGGTTCTAACATGGTGAGAAAGTGGAAGTTCCCACCGTTTTTGAACATTATTAGATCTTTGACTTGGGCCGAACAGGGACACGCTTTCTTCAATGCAATTGAGGCCGTTTGGCTGCGCATGCTTTAAGGAGTTTTGGGTTTTAAGGAGTTTTTTGAGGTGTTTGAGGGTGTTTGGGGTTGCTTAAAATAAGTTACTTTTGACTTAATGGAGGTATTTTTAACTTAAAGGAGAAAGTAAAGGTGTTTGCTTTAAGTTGAATGAATGTGTTTGGGTAATTTTACTTAAAGTTAAATGGAGATTTAATAATTTTGACTTAAAATGAAATTTTACTTAAAAAAATTTTAAATTCATAATATTTAAACTTTGCAAGAGTTTTGGAAGTTTTTTGGAAAAAAAAAAAAAAAACTCCATAAATCATAAGTCAAAAGTACCTAAATGGAACTTATGGCTTAAAGCAGTTTTTTAACTTAAAGCGGGCTTAAAGCCCGATTTGCCAAACGGGCTCTTTTCTACTTATTGCTTTTTTTAAGCAATAAGTCATGTTGCCAAACAGGCTGTTTGTCTCCTCCGGCTTTAAGCCGGTTTTAAGTTACAAAACTGCTTTAAGCCATAAGTTTCATTTAGGTACTTTTGACTTATAACTTATGATTTATGGATTTTTTTTATTTCTTATATTTTTTCACAATTCTTGTAAAGCTTAAATATCATGAATTTAAAATTTTTTTAAGTCAAATTTCACTTTAAGCCAAAATTATTAAATCCCTATTTAACTTTAAGTAAAATTACCCAAACACTTTCATTCAACTTAAAGTAAACAACTTTACTTTCTTCTTTAAGTTAAAAATACCTCCATTAAGTCAAAAGTAATTTATTATAAGCAATTCCAAACACCCTGTGAATCCAGTCGGGTCGAATAATATTTAAGTTGGAGAACAAGTTCGAATAAATTCTTTGAATTCTTAACTCGGATTTGATCAAATTAAATATATTAAGTTTGAAATTTGATTCGATTAAAAATTTGTTAAATTTAAGTTCGGCTCGTAAATTTAGAATGGTTATACCAAAATTTAAGTATGAAACTTGATAATGCCAAAATTTGGTAAGTTCGAGTTCGACTTAAAATTTTAAAGTAAATTATTGTAAATAATGGCAAAAACTCGGAATGATGGATGGATTTCAACTACACTACAGATGAAACTTCCTTCCATTATAGTTAAACCTAGTAAGGTACTAGACGGCAATAGTTAATAATTTTTTTTAACTCAAAGTCAAAGCCTATAAAAATTGTGTTTAGTCAGTAGTCACTCTATTATATGATTCATTCATGGGACTCGGGTGCGATCATCCAGAAGGATGGCGAGATTGATGACGATGTCTCACATCGTATCAAAGTTGGGTGGCTTAGATGGAGGGCAGCGTCAGGGGTGATGTGTGACAAGAAAGTTCCATTAAAGTTGAAAGGGAAATTCTACAGAGCGGCCATACGGCCCGCGTTGTTGTATGGGTCGGAGTGTTGGGCGACTAAGAAGGCTCTAGAAAACAAGATGGAAGCGGCGGAAATGAGGATGTTGCGGTGGGCTTGTGGGCGTACGTTGTTGGATAAGATTCCGAACGCTGTGTTTAGGAGCGAGCTCGAGGTGGCGCCTTTGTCAGCGAAAGTAAGGGAAGGGAGGTTAAGGTGGTTCGGCCACGTCCGCAGGAGGCGGGCTGAAGCCCCGGTGAGGAGGGTTGAAAGCATCTCGGTCACTGGGGTGAGGAGGAGAGGCAGACCGAAGAGGTCGTGGGACGAGCAGCTTAGGATGGATATGAAGGCCCTTAACCTAGATGCGACCATGACCGTCGATAGGCTCACTTGGAGACGTCACATCAGAGTGGTGGATTCTCTTCTAGGGAGCGGCTCAGTAGTTGAGAGCCTCAGAGTTGGGTTGTCCCGGTTAACACTATCTTAGGAGTTTGGCCGTCTTGCTCGCAGTCGCTGTTTTCAGCGGTCCCCTATTTTCTGGTCTTATATTGTTGTTATAATAATGTTGTTGTTTTTGCCTTGCAGGGATTTTGGAGCGGAGGTATCATCTCTCAACGGAGAGCAAACACTCGCAGATATGTGTATCCCATGTGTAGGACGCCATGGGCTCAGGTATCATTCAGATCTTTTCACGCACAAAGCCGAGGATCTTCACGGAAACAGCCTCCCCACTCTAAAGGTGGGGGTATGGTCTGCGTACATCCTACCCTCCCCAGACCCTGCCCTGAGCGGGATATACTTGGTATGTTTGGTTTGGTTTATTCATGGGACTAGTACATAGGTTAATAAGCTTTTTTTAGCAGGGATTAGCATGTACTTGGCACTTGGCAGCTTAACCAAAAACCATGCACCCTTGTCTTCTGATTACATGTGCAAAACTATTTTATAGATTGTTGTCGATTGAGATATAAGTGAAGATGCTTTGAAGATCATTTAACAAAGCACCTAATTAATATAACAAATAAATAATTAGAGTCCAACTTTAATTACTAGAGAGTTTAATGGTCCATGTTAGAGTGTTGCAGAGCCAAAGAGGACAAAGAAACATATACACTGCATAATTGATGACAATGACTGTGTGGGCAGCATACTATTGTCAAATGTCAATATAAACTGGAGCCTGGAACCCTTCACAATGATAGGAGCCAAAATAAGATGCTGCCTGGGTGAAGTATAGCAGCATGTCTTTTTGGCGTGAACATCACAACTGACCTTAACACAATTAGCATCTGGTTTTCCCCACATTACTGATTATCTTCTTCTGTTGCAGCACCTGAATCAGAGCTACAGCAGCTCCATTATATTGAACATACTTTTACTGAATAAGGTAAGCACCTGCACAGTAGGCGGCCACCTTAGCTACCAAAAAATTATAATTCCCAACCAGCTCATTACGAGTCTGCCATGTAGATTAGCATGCCATAGCAACTAAGACAACCTTACCCTAGGAGTGAACCATAGGCCGATTGACACAAGCTCAAAAATTATTAGACCATTACAGTTTATACCCGAGACTGCTACAGATATCATTTTAAAGAAAAAGTTGCAATAGCTAGTGTGTTCCTGTAATCCTGAGTAAAACTAACTAATATCTAGAACAAATTTCTTGGCAAGAAAAAAAGTGCTAGTAAAAAAAACACAGAGTTCAGTAACGACCAGGAATAGAGATTAACCTGTTACTGCCAAAGCCCAAAGGCCATATTGACAGAGCAATTAGGGCTTCTTCAACAGCTTCGTATTACTTTTCATAACACATTGACCCCAACGGAACAAAATCCCTTCCATAAAATTATTTACTTTTCTTCTCATTTTTCAGATAATTAAGCTCCCTAGCTGCCAGAACTCATGTTTTATTATTGCTAAATAAAAGAGCTTTTGCGACAACCTCCTCCCTGGAAGAACATGGATTATTTCATGAACTTGCTAATACTCCTAATTACAACATATCTTACAAATGTGATACATAAGCCCATTATTTTCACATAGACATTACCCTTTATCCGGACAATGAAATCTTAATGAATTTGAACATTTGTGATAGAATGTTTATTAGATTCCAATTTGGTGTATTCAAGGCTCCGTATTTGGAAAATTTTAAATGCATTTTAATCTCAGAGTTGATATTATAATTTGAGTAAAATTTCAAGCCTATTGTCCATATTATAGATAATGTAGGGAAATCTTACCAAACCTATATCCTTCATGAATTACATAAAATTACTACTAAGGTCATGCTCAAACAACTGCTAACATTCTTGGAAGATAACTACTATAAATACATGTGACTGAATACCTCTGATGTTCACATATTGCCGAACATGATTGCTACTGCTAGAGAGAATGTACGAGTAATCCCAGTGGATTTTTGTACTGATCTGTTACAGTTGATCATTGTCCTCACTCCTCAGTGTCTTGACGAAGCTTCTCCTCTTTAATTCTCACTGTTCCTGTTTCCAAATCTTGATTACTATGACTTGATTGTCCAAAATTGTCACTTAAATTACTTCCTCTTTGACAATATTGTCTTATGCGGTCGTTCAGGTCTGAAAATTCTTCCCTTGGTGCCACTCCCTTTGAACATGTACCGATGTTATGCTTGTTTTCGAAGAGGTGAACTTCTCTAGCTGGGGACACCCATGCAGACATCTTCCTCTCGAGACAAGATGTTTGCAATTGTTACGCAAGCATACATCTTCCTCTCGAGACGTCAAAAGGATCTCACGACCTCTGGAAATACTGCCATCAGCGAATGAAATCCCGACAACATCTAAAGGAATCTCCCTCCACACATCGTCTAATATGAGAAGGATCTTGCCTCCATTCATTAAACTATTTTTCAGTTGAGAAGATCTAAGGTCCACATTATCTTGAGAGTTAAAATGGCAATTTAGATACCCTGCAATCTGGTTTTGTAATTTTATAATTTCTCACTGCCAACATCCGCTCTTGTTAACTTGTCAAAGATGTTCTTCTCCTTGGATTCTTTCCAAATTTGTTCCATCATTTGAGTTTTTCCAACTCCTGGCATTCCGTAGATGCCAAGAATAAACCAACTACCTTCAGTCACTAGTGCTTCCCAGAGCTTCTTATAAGCATCTTATCTTGATTGAAAATTCTGGAATGTAGTATCAGCTTTTGTCAGCGGAGGATATGCAGTTCCCTAATTCAGAAGATCATTTCCAAAATCAGAGAGTTCAGTTACCCTCTTAGCCATAGGTACAGCTTTCCAACCTAGTTGAAAACGGGATACAGGGTCTAGGAACTGGAAGACACTGAATGCACCTCCAAGAAGGTCTATTTTTGTATTTCTCCGAAAACTCTGTAACAATATCCTCGATTTCTTCAACTTCTTTCTGCCACTTCAGTACGTGATCCTTGATTGTTCAGAAACACTGCCTTCCTGAATATAAAGTTTTCCAATCTCGGAATCGAGCTCGTTAACATGATCCTTGTAACAAAACACATAATTAATTTGTTGAATTTAAACAAATAACTGAATCATAATAACGAGAACAATAATGTAAATAAGCAAGAGGAAAACTGATATGTACAAGACCCAAATACTCTAAAGACTACATTTTATTATGCTTCTGGCTTAATGATACATTGAATGAAAATGATTACATTGTTTAAATAGAAAAAAAACTAACCATTACAAACTAAGGATAAGAACGATGATTTGATATCATCTTATCTCTTATCTTATTCTTATCTTACCTCTTATCATCTTATCTCTTATCTCTTAATTATGATTGACCAAATCATGTTGACATATCAACATTTTATTTCTATAACTAGAATAATAGGATATATGTTTGAATTAAACAAAATATCCCAACAATCTCTCCCTTAATTCAAACTATAGGTTTGTTTCTTCTATGCCCGTCTGGCAATCAACTTTGCCCATCTGGCAATCAGCCCGTATGGCTTTCGTCTTGTCCGTCTGACACTACTAACTTGCCTGTCTGGCACTATTAACTTATTCACCAGCCCATTTGGCTACTACTGTGCCCATCTGGCAACACTTATAACAACGCAGGTTCCTCATCCTCCATGATTGCAAGGTTCACTTCTTGTCTCTTCTCTCGTTCCCGTCATGGTTTGCTACACTCTGAAGCATAGTGGCCAAAGATGTTACAGTTGTAACACTTTATCCTACTCTTGTCACGGAAAGAACCACCTTTAGCTCTTTGATTCTGAGATGCCAAGAGAAGTTGTCCACCTGCGCCACCTGCGCTCTCGGACCTGCCCTTCATCCTTTCCTCGTGAGCTTTGAGACGACCCACCACTTCTTCGACTGTCATCACCTTCATATCCCCAAATTGCTCGATGCTTGAAGCTATTTGAAGAAACTTATCCGGGACTGCACGCAAAATTTTCCTCACAACACTTGATTCCTCCATTGTTTCACCAAGAACCCGTATGTTCGTGATAATTCCGCTCAGCTCTGATACCATGTTGAAATTAAACAAATAACTGAATCATAATAACGAGAACAATAATTTGAAAACCCTTGGCAAAAAGTTTAGATCATCTCTAATGGTTTAGATCAACAATAGCACTCCAATCAACAATTTCCGTTAGCAAAAAGTTTAGATCATCTATAATGGTTGAAAACCCTTAGCTAACTTATTTATACTAGCTTATAGTCCGTGCAAAACACAGATTATTCTTAATTTTTTATAATTTGTTTATAGTGTAATATAATATTATAAATATTAATTTTAATATGTTATTGGAGAATTTAAACCTAACATCTTTGTATATAATAATTTTTAGTATTAAATAAAATTAATATGTTGTTGGCGAGAATCAAACTTTGGACCTCTATATATAATAACTTTTAGTATTGTTATATCTAATGGTCATGATCTATTTGATTTGATGATCTAACGAATGTGAATGAGGGATAACCAAAAATGGGGATAACCAAACTACAAATTATACCTCCTTTCGCCTCGCTTATTATAATATTAGTATAGATGGCATATAGGTGGCATATAGGTGGCACTTTTAGATAATATCTGAAAATTGAGTCACTCCAACCTTCTTTTCCCTTAGTAAAAAATATAAACAACCAAATATGGTTTGATTGACTATATTTGTTGAACCAACAAACCCTTTATGTATAATTTTACATAATTATAATTATAGATAATACCATTGAAGAGCATACCTTCCTCTTAGCTAAAATTTTGCATAATTATTATAGCCAATCATTTTAACTAACTATTTTACATTTTACCATTGAAGATGCACTTAGATGTGGTTGGTTATATTTGTTTAATCAAAATTTTTCTTAGGTATAATTATACATAACTAGCATTATAGACAATATCATTGGAGCATGCACAACTCTTTTTCTTAAATAAAATTTTAAAAATTCACTATAAACAATCGATTTAGCTAATCAATTTATCTATTAGAATTCTTATACTTCGAACTGAAATCAATATTTTGAACTTAACCCAAAAAAATGGGCTTGATTTCTCTAGAATTTAAATAAATCACAAATATAATAAAAAATTGGAATCTATTTATATTTTTTACAAGTTCAACTTGTGAAGATTACGCAAATGAGGCAAATAAAGATTCTGAATCAGATGGGCAAATAAAAGAGATGAACAAAATATTCTTCTTTCATGGTAAAAATGATAAAAGTCAATTCCTAGAAAAGGATTTACACCACTGTAAATATACACAAACTAATCGATTAATTAATTCTATAATCTTACCGCTATCTCATTATTACCATCTATTATACTATTACCACCAATTTTGTTAATACCATCTAACATAATATAAAACGTTTATATAGGCAACTGTATATTTCAATACCCCTGCAAGTCAGACACCAGGCCGAACTGTGACAAAAGAACTTATGAAGATCAATTGCCAATGGTTTGGTGAGAAAATCAGTAAGTTGCTGTTTATTATGGCATGCCTGTTGTTAGCATCATGTACTACATGTGTAGTGTCAGTTGGCCATCATCCACCATCATTCAAGTATCATGGAGCACATGAGGAGCTAGCACTGGACATACCAACGTGGGAACCTAGCTGTCAAGATCAAGATTGGATCAAGATTCCTTATTAGTTTTTCCAACTTTTCAGTAGCCTATAAAAGGATGTAGCATTGTGTTTTCTTTTAGTAAGTTATGAGTGCACGATTACTTAATTTCCTTGATACAATGTAATTCATGGTTCTTGTGTTGTATCATTCTCGTGCTTATCTGTTAAACTCGTTTCATACAATTATCTTTAGATGGTATCAGAGCTAGTCTAGATGAAAATGACCAACAAACGTCATCAATACTTACATTTGAATTTTTCATTTTGAGCTCGTCTAGTACGTTCTTCTTAAACCTTGTTGTTAATTGTTTGTTGGTTGAATATCTAATCACGAGTTGTTGATCATTATCATCACCTCTCGAGCGTTTTGTTTTTTGTTTGGACCTCATTGGTCATAATCTATCAAACCCTTACTGTCATTTACGATATGTAAAATGAATTCTCCATCATATGCTGATGCTGTTGCAGGACATATTTCCGCAATGACATCTACCGAGAATGCTACTGTCATTCCACCACATCAACATTCTTCTCTCATTGAGAACAACACACACCCATTATATCTGCACAACAATGATCAACCTGGCATGATCTTGATCTCTAAAAGACTTACAGGATCTGAAAATTATTCCTCATGGAAACGTTCGATGCAAATCGCTCTATCTGCAAAGAACAAACTAGTTATTGTCAATGGTGACTTTGTTGCACCAGAGGAGATATCTCCTTTATTCGTTCATTGGAGGCGAGTCAATGACATGGTCATTACATGGATCATTAATACTGTCTCAGATGAAATTGGAAATAGTATGAACTACATGGATGATGCAGCTGCAGTCTGGAAGGAGCTACATGAGCGTTTTTCTGCTGTTAGTGGTCACAAACATTATGAAACTCAACGTGAACTGTTCTAACTGGAACAAGGGAATGATTCAGTCGAGTTATACTTTCACAAACTCAAGGGTTTTTGGGATGAACTCAAAGCCCTATCTCCTGTCATTCAATGCATTTGCCCAGCTAGTAAAGAATGGGATCAACAATTAGAGAAAACTCGTTTGATTCAATTTCTGATGGGACTGCATTCTAGCTATACAGCTGCTAGAGGACAATTGCTAATGATGTCCCCATGGCCTACAGTTAATCAGGCTTTCATGCTGCTTAAACAGGAGGAAAGACAAAGGCAAACTCACAGTATCAATCCATCTCCCATCTCTATGATGGTGAATGTGTCTAAATCAGCTGTTTCTTCCTATGTCCCTAATCGTTTCAGTGATAGATCTTCACCCCCTATCCAGGAATGTTCACACTGCCACATGAAAGGACACACAAGAGAGAAGTGTTACAAGATAGTTGGCTACCCTATTGATCATGCTTATCACCCCAGCAATAAAGGAAAACGAAGACCACTTCAGAACCCAAGATACCAACAATCTCAGACTAAGGGCGTCCCTGCACTTCAAGCTTCCGTTTCTCCATCCTTTTCAAACACATCTGACATTCAGTCCTGTGATCTGTCCTCCAAGATAGGAGAACTTCAATCACAACTACAGTCCATCATGAAGAGTATTAATGTTGCTCCTACCACCTCAAATGCTCCTACTACCCCTACTTACAGTCTGGCTACTCATCTGGCAGGTACTACATATCCTCATTCACCTTCTAATAACATATCTAAAAATGTTTGGATTTTGGACACAGGGGCAACGAACCACATGTGTTGTCACATAGATTATATGCAGAATGTTCAATCACTAGAACATTCATTAATTGTTCAATTTCCTAATGGTGAAAATGCTGTGGTCACACACGTAGGTTCAGTTTTTATCCAACCCATATCAGTGCTTATTTCTGATGTCTTACTCGTGCCCTCCTTCACTTTCAACTTACTATCTGTCAGTAAGCTTTCATCTCAATTACAATCCACCATTCACTTCACTTCGAACACTTGCTATTTGCAGGACCAATCCCAGATGAAGACATTGGTTCTTGGTGAACTTAATGGAGGCCTATATCAACTTCTCAATTCCTCAGACCATCTCCCACATCAAGCCCTTGCCGCCTCTCTTATTCCAGCTTCACTTTGGCACAAACGTCTAGGACACATACCTTTCAGAGTTTTGTCTAAGATTTCCAATGTACAAAGTTCTGTTGTTGAGAACCATGAATCATGTACCATTTGTCCTTTAGCAAAGCAATGCAAGTTACCATTTTCTTTAAGTCAATCAAATGCATCTTGTATGTTTGAACTTATTCACTGTGATGTTTGGGGCCCCTATAGGGTTCCCACACACAATGGTTGTAAGTACTTCCTAACCATTCTAGATGACTATTCAAGAGCAATTTGGACTATTCTTTTACCTACAAAACAGCATGTCTCAAGTTCTCTGCAAGACTTCTTTGCTTATGTTCGTAAACAATTTTCTGTTAACATTAAAAGTGTTCGAACTGATAATGGGGGGGAATTTATTAATCATGAGTTGAAAACTTTCTTCTCATCTCTTGGAGTAACACATCAAACCACTTGCCCTTACACTCCTCAACAGAATGGGCGAGTAGAACGACGACATCGAAATTTACTTGAGATGTCTCGTGCTCTCCTTTTCCAAGCACATCTTCCCCTTTCATTTTGGGGTGAATGCATTCTTACATCCACCTATCTCATCAATCGAATACCTACTTCTGTTCTAGGACATATTTCACCATACAAAAAATTGTTTGGCAAACCTCCTAGTTATGATAGTTTGAGGGCATTTGGTTGCCTTGCTCACATGTCCATACATGAGTCAGACAAACTATCCCCTAGAGCATTAAAAAACTGTTTTCGTAGGCTATTCCATGACTCAAAAGGGATATAAACTCTTTGATCCTGTCTCTCAGCAAATACATGTTTCTCGACATGTCACCTTCACTGAGGACGTTTTTCCTTTAATTTCTGATAATCCCATACCCTCAACTATGTCTTTCACAGTACCTTCACCCACTCACAGTGTCATCACATCTTCGACACCTCTTGATACTTTTGATTCTGATGAAGAAATCCCAGATTCACAGTCGTCACATAGCCATTCGTCTCCAAGAGAAATCGATGATATATCTCCTACCATACATACTTCATCATCAACCTCTCAGTCTGATCCACCCACCATAACCGTACCAACGTCCAAACGGATCTCTCTTCGCCACAAAGTCCAACCAGCTTGGATGAAAGATTATGTGGTTCCTTCTAATATCTCTCAAGCTAACAACATTATGCTTAATTTTCCTATCGACAGCCACAAATACAACATGTCTCATTACTCCACAACAGAAGGGATTTATGCTTGTGCTGTTAGTTCCACTACTGTTTTTAAGGAACCTCATAATTTCAAGCAAGCTCAAACTGATCCTCGTTGGATGGATGCTGTACATGTAGAATTGTCAGCTTTAGAAAACAATGATGCATGGATCCTTGTTAACTGTCTGCCCACTGGCAAACGTGTGATAGGTTGCAAATGGGTTTTTTAAAGTAAAATATCTAGCTGATGGCTCCTTGGATAAATTTAAGGCTCGACTTGTTGCTAAGGGCTACACACAGATTGAGGGACAAGATTATAACAACACTTTTGCTCCTGTGGCCAAAATGGCCACAGTACGCACCCTTCTTGCATTAGCCACCGTTAAGAACTGGGATATCCATCAACTTGACATTAATAATGCGTTCCTGCATGGTGACTTGTCTGAGGAGATTTATATGGAATTACCTCAAGGGCATCCTTTATATGGTACTGGTGCAGTTTGCAAACTTAACAAGTCCATCTACGGCTTGAAACAAGCTTCTCGAGTTTGGTTTGAGAAGTTGGCATCGATTCTAATTAGTCTGGGTTTTGCACAAACTGTTGCAGATTATTCTTTGTTCACTTACACTCATGGCAGCATTTTTGTAGTTGCTCTAGTATATGTTGACGACATTCTAATTACTGGAACAGATGTTACTTTTATCACTCACCTCAAGTCTGTATTGCACTCTTCTTTCACCATCAAAGACCTTGGCTTGGCACAGTATTATTTAGGCCTTGAAATTCATCGTACGTCCGAGGGTATGTACATTCATCAACACAAATTTGTTTTTGACATGCTAGTTGAAGCGGGTTTAGAAGATTGCAAACCCCTATCTCTCCCTGTTGATGCCAATGTTAAACTCTCGCCTCATGATGGTGAGTTACTTGAAGATCCTTCCATATATCGCAAGTTTGTGGGAAAACTTTTGTATTTAACAGCTTCACGACCTGATATTACCTTCATTGTTCATCACTTGAGTCAATTCCTTCACCAGCCACGAGTTCCACATATGATTGCTGTTCAGAGGGTTCTTCGTTATCTTAAAGCCACTTCATTTCAAGTTCTTTTCTTCTCAGCCTCTTCATCGCTCAAACTGGAAGCCTTCTGTGATAGTGATTGGGGTTCTTGTTTGGACTCTACTGGTTTGTTAAAAAGTGTAACGGGTATGTGTTTGTTGTTGGGATCTTCACTGGTTGTTTGGCATTCTAGCAAACAAAAGGTGGTTTCTCGCTCCACGGCTGAGGCTGAACTTCGTGCAATGGCTGATACAGCCTGTAAATTGTCTTGGTTTACTTTGCTTCTTTCTGAGTTACAGGTTCCACAAACATTACCAATTTTAGTACACACTGACAATCAAGCAGCCATTGATATTGCAGCAGATCCCGTGTTCCACCCAAGAACCAAACATTTTGCTTTGGATTGTCATTTTGTTCGCCAACAAGTCCAGTCTTCCCTTATACAACCAATCTACACTCCCAGTGGTTCACAACTAGCTGATGTTTTCACCAAGGGCCTTAGTCGACAGGCTCATTGGTCCATACTTTCCAAGCTGAATGTTCAGCAACCACATTCATCTTGAAGGGGGAATATTATGGCATGCCTGTTGTTAGCATCATGTACTACATGTGTAGTGTCAGTTGGCCATCATCCACCATCATTCAAGTATCATGGAGCACATGAGGAGCTAGCACTGGACATACCAACGTGGGAACCTAGCTGTCAAGATCAAGATTGGATCAAGATTCCTTATTAGTTTTTCCAGCTTTTCAGTAGCCTATAAAAGGATGTAGCATTGTGTTTTCTTTTAGTAAGTTATGAGTGCACGATTACTTAATTTCCTTGATACAATGTAATTCATGGTTCTTGTGTTGTATCATTCTCGTGCTTATCTGTTAAACTCGTTTCATACAATTATCTTTAGAGTTGTTTTCACGTGAGGAGCTGTAAGAAAATTTCATTGACTAAATCCTTGATAAAGTGACAATCAATGCGAAGATGATTCATTCTTTCCTGAAAGGTCTGATTTTCAACAAGATATTTAGCTGTAAGATTATCACAGAACACATGATTTGGAAGACGAACAACAATGTGCAAATCCTCAATTAATCCTTCATCAATTCACTAGAAGTATAACTGATACTTCTATATTTAACTCTGATATCATGTGAAAATTATGCAAACGAGGCAAACTAAGACTATGAATCAGAAGGGTAAATAAAAGACTATAAATCAGAAGGGTAAATGAACTAATTCAACTCGGATTTTGAAGGATTTTGAGAGATTTTAGAAATTTACGGGTATTCAATTTGGATTTTTTTAAATCCATTAAAATCTTGAGGTATTCAATTTAGATTTCAAAATGTCATTTAAAATCCGAGGGTATTCAATTAAGATTTCAAAAAGTCTTTTAAAATCTGGGCGTATTAAAAAATCCATGGATTGTTTAGATTTATTAAAATCCATGGATTTTGGTGGATTTGCTAGTTGTTTTTATAAGTTTTGAAATCTTGTAAAAATCAATGAGATTTTGATGGATTTCTAAAAAAACATTTCAAATCTCAATGACTCTACATCAAGTTTACAAGATTCATTGTAGAGTCTTTGTAGAATTTAAACAATTCATGGATTTAAAAAATTTATTAAAATCCATGGATTATCAAAAATCCTTCAAAATCCCAGTTGAATAACTAAATGTTCTTCATTCATGACAAAAATAATAAAAGCTAGTTTCGAGAGAAGGGTTTATACCACTATAAATATACCCAAACTTACCGATTAATTAATCCTACAATCGTACCATTAATCTCATCATTACCATCTACTATATTATTACATCAATCTTATTATTACCCGCTAACATAATATAGAAAGAATTTACATATCTATTCAAAAAAAAGAAAAGAAAGAATTTACATAAATAACTGTATAATCCAATTCAACTCATCTCGATTTAGATTGCTTGGCTTTAATTATAATAAATTGCTTTTGATAAAAATTATTAAAAAATTTCTTAACTAGTTCAACTTCGAATCATTTTATTTATGAAAAATCCATATATAATCTTAATTATTTTAAAATCAATTGAATTTTATCGAACAAAATCTCGAAACCAAACTTAATTGAAATCAAACTCGATAATCAAAAACTCGACTCCGTAAACCCTAATAATATTGGAGCATAGACACGGGTGTAGTGTGTACATATATATTTTGGCGGGAAGAAATTAATACTAGCTTCCTTCATTCCCTTGTGTGTCCCGATATGTTCCCAATACTATCAAGGATATTATAAAATCGTACCATACAAGCCTTCTCTCTCGCCACTCTACAAACATCTCTCTCTCAATCTCTCTCGTTTTCTCCGCTGTTCTCGCTACATTCGTCTCTCTCCCTCTCTCTCTACGCACACAAATCGAGATTCTCTCTCTCTCTCTCTCTCTCTCGCACGATTAAATCGTGGTGAATTGTGATTAGAGATGACGGTTTTGAGGTCTCGAGAAGTGAAATTTGTAGTAGAACCACCACTTTCTGAAAACAATTCCCCTAATTCTAATTACACAAAACAACCTAGGGTTTCATCAGTTGAGCCTAAAACACCTTCTGTCACTCGCGAAACGCAGGCTGTTCCTGCGTCTAATTCATCTTCGCAAATGACAGATGGATCTAGGTCTGGTAGTGTTAGGCGGAGTGTCCGTCTCGCTTCGAAGAATTGCGATTCTTCGAAAAGTTGTGATGATAGTGTTAGGAAGAGTGAGGTGGTTTCGAGTCGAAAGCGGAAGAGTGTGAGTGGGATTGAAGAGGAAATTAAGTTAATTGGAGTGGAATTGGAGGATGTGGTTGTTGAGGATTCGATGGGGAGTGAGGAAGGGAGCGGTGAGGAAGGGAGCGGTGAGGTTTCGAAGAAGGGGAAGGTAGAAGGGGGGAGTGAGGGTGGAGGGAAAGGGGAATTGGAGGTTGTTGAGAATTCGGTGGGGAGTGGAATGCATGGGGATTCGGGTGGTGATAAGGGGAGCGGTGAGGTTTCGAAAAAGGGGAATGGGAAGAGGAAGTTAGGGTTTCAAGGGGGGAGTGTTGGAGAGGGTGAGGGAGATGGAGGGTGTTTGAGGTTGCGGTCGGGGAAGAAAGTTGCGGCTCATGGAGGTGTGAGAGGGTTTGGTGATAATGTGGATGTTTTGATGAAGGAAAGTGGCAATGGTAAGGAAGGTGAAGGAGTTGGGGTTGGAGGTGATTATGGAGGGGAGGGAAATGGGGGTCGGGGTGATTTGAAGTCGAGGTTTGATGATGAGATGGAAGGGGGTTTGGGTAAGGTGGAGAGGGTGGAGACATTACCTGAGGTGGATGAAGGAATGAGGGATGAGGCAGTGAGCGTCGATGATGAAGGTGAAGGGAGAGTCAGCAGAAAAGATAAAGGGGAGGGGAAGTTAGGGTTAGGGATTGAGAGTGTTGGAGAGGGTGAGGGTGGAGGGGGTTTGAGGTTGCGGTCGGGGAAGAAAGTTGCGGCTCGTGAAAAGGTGAGAGGGTTTGTTGCAAATGTCGATGTGTCGATGACGGATGCTAGAGGTTATGATGATGGTGAGAAAGGTGGAGTTGAAGGTGATTGTGGAGGGGAGGAAAATGGAGGTCAGGCTGGTTTGAAGTCGAGTTTTGATGATGAGATGGAAGGGGGTTCGGGTAAGGTGGATGAAGGACTGAGGGCTGAGGCAGTGAGTGTCGATGATGAGGGTAAAGGGAGAGTAAGCAGAAATGATAAAGGGAAGGGAAAGGTTGTTGATATGGCGGTTGAACCTGAGGCCAATAAAGTTGAAGTATCGAATGGTGATGATGTTGCAGTGAAGAAGGATGGTTCACTGGATTGGAAAAGTTATATATCAGGAAATAATCCTACAGCAGATAGATATCGAGCTATTATGGCAAAAATAAAAAATGTTCCTACAGGTGGAGTTGAGGTTTGGGAGGAAATAATATCAAAATGTATTGAGGGCGTCAAGGCAAAACTAGCCAACCCAGAGACAGGAAGCTCTTCTCATACCCCTAGAGTCGAAAGATCGAATAGTGACAATGTCGCGATGCAGGAGGGTACACATGTACAGGAGAATGATATAGGAGATCATGCTACGAGAACAAGGGATAGGTTTCGGGCTCAAGCCCGAAGAAGTGCTTCAAGGTTTGCATTTTTCTCTACTGCAGAGGAAGAACAAAGCCATGTTGTAGACGAGGCTGAAGCAGATATGGCACCAAGGGAAATGGACAGTGGAGTGGAAGACTGGCCTGGTCCATTCTCAACTGCCATGAAGATTATTAAGGACCGAGGAATGAACGTAAACTTGCAACAGAAGAACTCATCTTCAGGGAAAGAAACTCCGCCAATGACGTGGGTCCCCAAACAGGAAAAGAATCATAAGAGGTCTAATTTGTCGGTACCTCTGCTGCAAGAACTGTGCATGGTAACTCTTGCCAAAAATGCAGATGCATTAACTTCTTTGGACTATGTTCCTGACGCATTGAGGCACAAGCTTAGTCACATGCTTTGTGATATGCGAAAAATGAACAGTCATTTTCTTGAACTCCTTGCACGAGGGGCTCCTACAGAGATACGTGTAAGAGATTGTTCATGGTTATCAGAAGAAGATTTTACAAAGATTTTTGCAGGGGCTGACATCAGTAACTTAGCGGTATATTTTTTTCCTGAATCAGATGCTATGTGTTTTTTGTTTTATTGGCATTATTACTATTCATATTAATATTATTCATATTATTTACCATTTGTATCGATGTTACGTCTAATGTTAGGAAGTGCATGATAAGTTATTGACACATGATGCACCTTATCTCAGTACTTGATGTGATATTGCTATAGCTCTGCTTCCAACCGCTAGGATGTTCACTGCTACATTGTGATGTGGTTACATTGTTGTTTGCTGCAAATTTTGTATGCTCTAATCAAGCTTTTGTGATCTATTTGATATTTTAGTTATGTCATTGGTTATACGACCTTGTCTGATTTTCAGTTTCTGGCTGCATTACACACTTAGAGTTGCTAATAGTCATAAGCTCTCTTATTCGAAGCAAATTTGACTTGAGCCAGGAATGTTAATATTTGTAAAATCTAAAAAGAATTGTGTACTAAGAATGATTTACAATTCTGCATCATACTCCATCCACTAGAAAGTGTGTAATGATAACCTTGGTTCTAATGTTTACAGTACTGAATAAACTCGGGAAATTGTATGTGCATAGGTTTCCCTTCTTTCTAAGGTTTTCAGCATATGAGATGACTGACAATATTTTTTTTGGAATAGGTGCTTCAACTTGATCAATGTGGACGTTGTATGCCAGATTATATTCTCTATGATACATTAGGTCGGTCACCAAATTGCTTGCCCTTGTTAACTACTTTATCATTGAAGGGTGCATGCCGTCTTTCAGATAATGGGCTGAGCTCACTTCTATCTTCTGCACCTGCTTTGAGATCTCTAAATCTTTCTCAGTGCTCATTGCTCACCTTTGGTGGTATCAATAGCATAGCCGATTCATTAGGATCAGTTCTGAGAGAATTATACTTGGATGACTGTGAAAGTATAGATCCTATTCTTTTATTGCCTGCACTATCAAAGCTGGAATATTTGGAAGTGTTGTCCCTTGCTGGTCTCCATACTATTTGTGATGATTTTATTTGTCAGTTGATTGCTTTACGCGGACACAAGCTGAAGGAACTTGTTTTGGCAGACTGCGTGTAGGTTTCCTAGAACAGTGTATAATTATATATGGATATACTTGTTAAATTTGACTAAACATTTTTTATGCTCATTTTGCTCTGCAAGTTTCTCTTTTCTTTTATTGACTATGTAATAGCACTTCAAATTTCTTGCAGGAAATTGACTGATATTTCTTTTAAAGTCATCTCAAAAAGCTGTTCTGGGATTTGCGCATTAGATTTGACCAACTTGTGCAAGCTGACTGATTCTGCGCTAGGATATCTTGCTAATGGATGTCGGTCTATTCGATCACTAAAACTCCGTCGCAATATCTTCAGGTTCTATTTGCTTACACTATCAGTAAATTTACTTTGATAATATACATTTGGGAGGAAGCAATTTAGTTTTGGTAGGAGTTTAAAAATGTTATATTGATTTCTTGAGCACTGTAGCAACATACAGGGTACTAACTGAAGTATGTGAAATCCCAACTTACATTATTAATGTGGTTATTTAAAGTCTGCAATTTACTTTTTCCTAATTATTTTTGCACCCATTTCAGTATTATTATTATAATTGTGTAAACTGAGGTCAGGTGAATCGAATGCAGAAAAACTCCAGGAAGTTAAACTAAAGAGGTTTACCTTCCAACATTGCTTTCTTCTGTTTATAATTAGTTGCATTTCTAATTAAATAAAGAAGTAAGAGCAACTAGTTTAATTATATACATGGTTATTGTATGGCCATGTTTTGTTTAGACTCGATACTAGTGTAATAGGCATATTGTAATGTCCTTATAAAAGATTTATTAACCCAAGAGACTTTGTTAATATCTTTCCCTTTAAAAAGATTGGTAATTATTCTTTGCAATCCCTTAGCACGTTGTAAGTACAAAAACACCATGTTTGTACTTATTGCATCAGGTACTTGGGAAAATTTTGCCCACTTTATGCGTTATTACTTGGTAACGTCGTCTTCTTTCACCCATGGAAAAAATGGAGTAAATATGCTGCAGTCTTCTGTCATAAAAGTGTACCTTCGACCCTTCGCTACTCTTCCTTTTTTATGGAACATGGCACTTTCTGCTGTCTTAGCTTTAAATTAAATTCCCTGCCAATCTTTATTTTTGTAGAAAATTTGTCATCTTAGTTAATTCTTATCTATGACATCATGATAGTGATGAAGCTGTTGCCGCTTATCTGGAAACCAGTGGAGGCTCATTAGAGGAATTATCTCTCAATAACGTCAGCAAGGTGATTCCTATTCACTCTTACAGTTTTGTTGTATATATTCTTGCTCTCTCCGTGGGTATGCGTTTTAAATGATGACTGATTAAGCAAAGAACATTGTAACTCCCTTCTGTCGTGGGGGCAAGTTATGTGCAGTCCTGGCATTGCATTTACCAATATAAGTTAGGTTGATTTATAAGGGTGTTTTTTAACCATGCGACTGATTAATCTTTGTTGAAGGATATATATCTGTGCACTTACTCTGAAAAACGTGATCTCTGCAGGTAGCTGACAACACTGCCATATCACTTTCCCAATGTTCAAAGAACTTGCAAAATTTGGATTTGTCGTTTTGCCGCAAGTTGTCAAATGAAGCTCTAGGACTAATTGCAGATGGCTGCTTGTCTCTGAAAACATTGAAATTGTTTGGGTGCACTCAGGTATGCTCTTAACTTTGTTGTAAACAAAAGATTACATAGCATAAGTCACAGAAAGTAGGAACGGGAGAGTGGTTGGAAAGTTTATATATCTTTATCCTTGTATGATTGGTTATGTAGTGGCATGCCACTTTCTGCCCTTTTTTCTTGCAAGTACCATATCATCTACCTCTGCATATAAATTCCTTCTCATGGGTAATGCGCTAAAATGAGTTGTCCATTTTCTTCTATAGTTGCAAATATAGTTAGCCTCCTTGCAAGTGACATGATGACATAGTTGCCTTTCTTTAAGCAACAAAAATTATGCATCCAAGCTTTTGCACACCTATGCTGATTGTGTGTCTCTAAGCAACAAAAGTTTGCCTGTTTTATAAATATCTTCCATGGTACTTGAGTGTTTTTTAAAGTACAAGTATGCAGATCACAGATGTATGCTGAATCTTTTTGATTCTTTCTTGACATGAATCTTTTTGCAGATCACAGATGTATTTTTGGATGGCCACTCAAATGAACAGGTGCAAGTCATTGGATTGCAGATGACCCCAATATTAGGACATATCAAGGTGCCCGAACTTGTAGGACCATTGCGTTACTCAGCAGTGTCTTCTCTATAGAAATTTAACTTATCCTCTCTGAAGTACTGAGTTATGTTTTGGAAAGAATTTTGTAGTTCACATTTCCAAAATGCTTATCAGTTGTACATTGGATAGAATGCTTTTTGTTTATCAGCCGATGTGTACACATGGCACTTTTTTGGAGTAATTAATGTTTGTTTTCTTTAACATATTTCTATTAATTTAGTTTATGTTATATTTTTGGAGTAATACAAATTCCTTTTTATATGTTTTTAAAAGCATTAAGTTTTTGCAATTGGTTATTTATTCATACGTTATTTTCCTATCTTCAATTTTGATAAATCCAGTGTGAATATTTTTATAAGAGATTACTATTTGACAAATTTTTCCTAAAATTATAAAAAATTGTTTTAGGATTTTTTTCATGTCTATTGCTGATATTGTAATGTTATTTTTAATTATTTTCAGTATAATATGTTTACATAAGTATTTAATTTCATTTATTCATATATATTTACTTTTTCCTAAATGATCACGTATGTCATGACTTAATTTCATTAACTTTTAAAAATGATTAAAGTTAGTAGTTTCATAAATATATAAACTCTGTTTTAGTTTATTCTATAAGTTTGAAATGTTAAGTTTTCATATTTTAAATCATTAAATATTGACTTAAAATGAATCTACTAATATTTAATTATTTAAAAAAAATACTAAAGTTCTTATTAATTAGTATATTTTTAAATTAGTTATGTTACAATTTTAATAAAATTGTTCTATGTTAGAGTCTTTTTAATTGGTAGGACTCTTAATATATTAAATCATGCTACGTTATGAAGTGGGAATATAATCCAAAAGTGTAGGATTGAATTGGTCCTGTATGATGATTGCCGTGAGTTATTTTCTAAGATTATGTTGTGCCGGAGTATGAGTAAAACATACCAAGTATTCAGTTTATATATATTTATTTATTCTGCTTCCAAATTGAAATGCAACTATCAGACTGAAGTTAGATTTGTTTCTTTTCCTTCCCCGAAGGAATTTGTCGTTTTATTTAACAAAAAAATAAAATATTTGTCGTTTTTATTTTGTAATTAAGTGGAAGTGTTGTAATTGCAAATCTTTTGAACATTTCTTACCTATTTGGCTATTCTCTTTCATTATAGTCCAATGGATAATTTTTAATTAAAGAAATTGTTTGTCAAAAATTATTTGAAATCAAGTCACTTTCTTGTAAAGATATTCCTAACTTGTGCTAGAGCCTTGAGTTGCATTTGGCTGCCAATTGTTTGTATTTTTGAAGGAAAATAATATCCATATTACTACATTTGTTAAAAAAAATGATTTTTTTCAAAAAATTTAATATTATATCACATATTCACGTTATACAAATAATGCTAAATTAGGCCACAATTAGTTTCAAAAAAAAAATAAAAAAATTAGGCCACAATCCAAGCATAAGCATGTACCTGTGACGACTAAAGAATCTATTTTTCACATACTGGTGAGCTGCCCATTTGGTACTTGTTGGAACTGGTCCGGTATAAATGGAAGCCAGCTACATGTGTTGGATTTAATGGGTTAGTTTAAAGAAATTCTAAAGAGAGGTGATGTTAATTTGTTGGTGGAAGCTGCTACGATTGCTTGGTAAATCTGGAAGGCTCCCAATGATTTGTTATGGAACTCGATGGTATGTACGGCTGTTAACGTAGTCTTTTCAGCAACGCTTGTTCTTGATCAATGGAAATTTGCTCATGCTACCTCGTTTCAAACCGCTACTAGTTCCTGGTGGGACTGTTAAAAGTGGAGAGCATTGGACTAAACTCGATGTTGGACTGATCAAGATTAATGTTGATGGAGCTGTGTTTGAGGAGGAACATGCTTATTGCCAAGGATGCTGATGGGAATATCATTGAGGCTTTTGCTGTTTATCATGTGGGGACTGTCCACCCTGCAATTGCCGAAATCACGAGTACAAGTTCCAAAAATGTTCTCGAATGATACATGACATGATTTTATCCGTGGGATTCATATATATGCACGAGAGATTCATCTCATTTATGAAAGAATAAAAGAATAATAGTTTTACAACTTACCATTTGGGAACGGTTTTGAGAACGATTTTGGAAACACTATTATTTATTTTAAAATAATTATTTATTCTCATAAATTTCGAAATGAGCGGAAATCGAAAACTATTACCATTTTTATTATACTATGCTACTATTGAAATTTATAGTCTACTGGCAACTCAAGCACTTTCAAGCTCTCTACAAATGCCATCCGCTTTTGGTTTAGTAGTGAATAACTGCAAAAAATTGTTAGACACTCTTAATAATGTTCGTATTTGTTATGTTCCACTGGGAGCCGAGCTGCACATTGTCTTGCTAGGGAAAATTCTAGGTAACCCAAATTGGTACCAAAAAAAATTCCCAAATGGCAAGTATATGAATGTAATTGGTTATAATAAAATAGACCCCCCTGCATTCACACCAACCTCCCCAATCAAAATCTTTCAATCTGCCACATCATCTATGCCACATTATTTGGGTACCAATTTGGAGTACCTAGCACTCCTCGTCTTGCTAGTGGCACTCATTCTTGGTCAGGTTGTCATTTTACTGTTAGGAATGCTCCAACAAGCCTACAGTCTATTGCAATTAGAGCCGGCAATTTTGTACACGACACGAAAACACGACACGAAAACGACACGAAAATTACGGGTTTGGGTTGACCTTTGCGGTACACGAACACGAAAGTACACGAACACGAAATTACACGGATGAATTTAGTGTTGGTTTTGGGTTTACCCCTGGGTACACGACACGAAACGAAAATACACGAAATAAATAATTATTTAAATAATTTTATTAAAATTATATGAATACATATGTTAAAATAATATTCTATATATAATTTTTACATAAGATAAACACAAAATAGTTTCAAATTTTAGTTTCACAGTACTTGAGCACACTTAATTATTTATGACATATTGACTTAAGACTCGACTAGTAAAAATTTAATATTTAATTATTTTTATTTTTATTCAAAAATTACACGAAACACGACACGAAATGTACACGAAATGAAGGTACACGAACACGAAACGAAACGAATCCTTAACGGGTTGGTTTTGGATTTGGCATTACATACACGAAACACGAAAGTACACGACACGAAAGTATACGAACGAAACGAATTGCCAGGTTTAATTGCAATGGCTGATTTAGCTATTTAATGAATCTACCTTTCACTTTCAAAAAGGAAAAAACATATTTTAAAGGCCAAAGTAAAAGAAGGGGTCCGGTCATGAGCAATCGATTGCTAGCATATGCTGGAAAAACACTTACCGCAGAAACTAGCATATGTGTATGGTAGGATTTTTGGTGTGAAAACAAGGGATCTCATCTTTCTACGCAAAAAGACCTCCAGAACCATAAACACATTTATTCTAATCAATGTAGGATTCCATCCCCTTCACAATTCACATTGCAGGCCCAGCTAACCTCCTTACAGAGGATGGGCAGATCAGTTTAAACCCAAACAAGTGACTGGACAGGCCCGCTCATGTAAAGAGCCAGCAAAATTAGATTTCCTTGTAACAAAATATAATCACACAAATCTCTTACAAGAAGTGAAGCATATTAAGTTCTAAGGTTCATGTTCCAATGTGTAAAGATGCACCCACTGAATCAAATTCTCAGTTAATGCTCGTGCAACAATTTAATTTGTTATTGTTGTAGTATATAGATGATATAATAATATTTAAACTCAAAGATGTGGGTAACTATTGCTGTCATGAGAGTAATTGGTTTATGGTGAAAGTTAAGTTTTTCGTCAAAATATTAGAACCAAGTAAACTTTTTTTCTTGTTGCAGGTTGGCGATAATTAGACCACCCGTCATAAAATTAAATTACATAATGTGATTAGAGTAGGTCGGTAATCGTTACTACAAAAGCTATATTTAAATTGATGATGGAATGCAATCTCTAAAAAAATCCCCTAAATATTGTCCAAACCTAGAACCTAGCTTAAAATTACAAAGTATTCGGGGAAACCTAGCTAATGTGGCTAATAAATGCACAATAAGTATAGTCACAATCACATTATAATTGACTGGAGTTTACACCAGCTGCATGAGTGGAAGGTGGCCAATGTCTCAGTTACAGCCTCTCAATCGATTGGTGTAAATCGTGCTAGCAGAGTTGATAACAAGTGGATTAAACCGGGGCAAGGTAAATTGAAGATAAATGTAGATGCAGCCATTGTTCAAGGTAACTCGTTTTTCTCTGTTGGAATGGTACTCAGAGATCATTCAGGTGATTTTCTTGGCGGTCAAGTTTTGAAGTATGGCAGAGCTGTCTCAGTCTTAGAAGCGGAAGCTATAGGCATTGAAGAAGCTCTATCTTGGATCATAGCTAGAAGTGCTCAGGAAGTGTGTATCGAGTCTGACTCTCACTGCTAGCAGTCCAGGCGATCAATGGTGACGGTGATTATCAACTGGAGGTAGGGCACTGCATTGAAGCATGTAGGCTGATTATAGCTTCCAGGAGCGATATTACTGTTAATTATGTTAGGAGATTAGCTAATAGGGTGGCCCATTCGGTGGCTCGAATCCCTTGTGAGCTAAATCAACGTGTTAGTTTTATGATTCCTCCACGATCAGTGTTGGATTCGGTGATGTATGATGCAAGTTTTTAATTAAAGTGTTGGTTTTCTTCAAAAAAAAAAAATTATTGATCATTTTTAAACTCAGTGATGTGGGTCAACACATCCGACTTGTGTTACTCTTCTTCCAAGAAAGTAATTGGTTTATAAATAAACACTGAAAGTTAATTTTTTCAGAATCATGTGACGAAATAAACTTCTTTTCTAGTTGCACATTGACGATGATTATAACTTCCGTCATAAGGAGTAAACTTCTTTTCTAGTTGTACATTGACGATGATTATAACTTCCGTCATAAAATTAAGTAACATTCCGTGATTAGAGAAAAATAAGAAATCACAACTACTTATAATGTGCTGTTGTATTGCGGCAATTATATGTGCTGTTGTCACATTACATAAACTAGCTTTGTAGCCCGTGCAAGGCACGGACATGCTCTAGATTATAAATATTTATGAATTACTCGTGATCACGTAGGGTTGGATTGTTGATATCTTCGATTGTTCATATCTTCGCAGCAATTGTTGTGAGGAAACAAAATTTATGCAATATCCGATCGTGACATTCAAATTATAATTCTGGTTGCTATGCTTTGTTTTGGTAAATTAAACTTGAACCATATATAATAAATAGGTCAATGTTAAGATCAAAACCGTACTTCGAAATATAAATATATAGAGTTAACATGGATGGATACATAGATTATTAATTACATAATAATAAATGCATATTAGTTCATATTAGTTATTATTATGTAATAAATATATTAGTGTTGTAATACCTAAATAGCCCCCGGAAATATAACATAGATAGAATTAGTAGGGGGTAAATATGATTTTTTATATGAAAAAATATGCTCATGGAACCCCCCATTTGCTCTATTAGATATATATATCAAAAAATATAGTTATCTTGACTTTGAATATTGATAATACACATGATATTTCTGTGTGTAACGCTTAAGCGGGACAATATTTGGTTTTATATAAAGAAAAAAAAAGTGAAATACATAATGTATTTTATTCATGATTCGAAAGCACCAATTTACCCCTAAGTTCCTATTTATATATAGAAATATTATTTTCAATGGTGACTGAACTTGGAACACCGAGTTAAATTGTGCATCTTCATATCATTAGGCCACACATTCACATGTATTTTAAATCACACACACAATATGTATGTGTGTGATATTGAAAAATTGATAAAATATTATTAATTAAATAATAGTGAATTTTAAATGAGTTTTAGACTCTTTTATCATTTATCGATTAAAGAATTACATAAAATACACAATCGGACTATAAAACGACATTATAATTAATATAAAGGATATTATCTAACAATATATTAGAGTAAAAAATATTCCAATGATTTTATCCATAATAAATTATAAAATAAACATGAATATAATTTTTTTGAGTATGTAGGTGTCATGGGTTTAATTCCCCTCAAAATCAAAATTATAGTCAATGAATAAGTTATAAAATAAATATTACATTGATAGCGGTAAGTGGATTATTCGAGAATGTAGTCAATGATTTTAAAATGTGTTACAAAATGTGATTTGGTTTAGTTGTTGTGTATGTGATAATAAATTAAAAATTGCATAGAATGTAGTTAGGAGTTATTCAAAATGTAGTTAATGATCTTAAAATGTGTCACTAAAAGGGATTTGGTGTAGTGGTTGTACATGCGAACATAAATATATATGTATAGGGAGGTCATAGGTTCGATTCTTATCAAATTTAAATTTTTTGACAGGATATTATCTAACAATATATTAGAATAAAAAATATTCTAATGATTTTATCCATAGTAAATTATAAATAAACATGAGAATAATTTTTTTGAGGCGTAAAATCACTTTGCTATTGCAAATAACGTTTTTTCCGTATAGCCTACTGTACTATCAAAAGCATGATTGCACTTTCCTTTTTTTCCATTTACCCCACCGCCGTCAGTCAAAAATTCTCTCCATCTGTTTGACTGTTAAAATGATGACTGGGATGCACTGTCATCTTGCCACGTACACGCCACATCAGCACAACCCTAATTTTCTTTATAAAAAAATCATTAAAATTATAAAAACTTTAAAAAATCATAAAAACTTTAAAAAAAATCATAAAAAATTATAAAGGAGAATACATTACTCCTTTTCGCCTGCTTCACCACCAATTGCTGCCTCACCTTACACCCACTAGTCCACTACCATTTCTTCTTCAATTCAAACCCATCAATCTCTCCTCTCCTTCCCGACCACTGCCCTCCGTTCACCTCCTTCACTGCTCTTACACCGCCCTTTTCCACTTGCCTGCACAACCCATCGCCACTCCATTCCCCGCCTACCACTGCTCCACTTCTTCCCTTTCGCTCACAACCCCCCAGCCTCCTCTCTCCCCCGTTCAACTCCTCCCCTTCATTTTCCGACCAACAGTCCTCCACCCATCTTCTCCTACGGTCTTCACCAACTTCATTCCTCCATTCACAACCAAACCATCCACCTCCTTTCTTCAACAACAGCTGCCCATCCTCCTCCACCTCCGCCCTTTTCACCTCCTGCAATCGCCCCAACCCCACTTCCGCCCTAATTTTTTATGATTTTTACCACCCCACCTCCGCCCTAATTTTTTTATGATTTTTATACTTTTTATAATTTTTAATGAAAAAAATACGATTTTTCTTAAAGTTTTTATAATTTTAAAAAAAATTCTAATTTTTTTGAAAGTTTTTATAATTTTTATGTTTTTTTAAAGTTTTTATAAAAAAATTAGGGTTGTGCTGATGTGGCGTGTACGTGGCAGGCTGATAGTGCATCCCAGTCATCAATTTAACAGTCAAACAGACGGAGAGGATTTTTGACTGACGGCGGTGGGGTAAATGGAAAAAAAGGAAAGTGCAGTGATGCATTCGATAGTACAGTAGGCTATACGGAAACTTCACTATAGTACAGTAGGGAAAGTGACCTTTTACCCTTTTTTTTGAGTATGTGGGTGTCATGGGTTTAATTTCCCTCAAAATCAAAATTATAGTCAATGAATAAGTTATAAAATAAATATTACATTGATAGTGGTAAGTGGATTATTCGAGCATGTAGTCAATGATGTGGCGTGTACGTGGCAGGCTGATAGTGCATCCCTGTCATCAATTTAACAGTCAAACAGACGGAGAGGATTTTTGACTGACGGCGGTGGGGTAAATGGAAAAAAAGGAAAGTGCAGTGATGCATTCGATAGTACAGTAGGCTATACGGAAACTTCACTATAGTACAGTAGGGAAAGTGACCTTTTACCCTTTTTTTTGAGTATGTGGGTGTCATGGGTTTAATTTCCCTCAAAATCAAAATTATAGTCAATGAATAAGTTATAAAATAAATATTACATTGATAGTGGTAAGTGGATTATTCGAGCATGTAGTCAATGATGTGGCGTGTACGTGGCAGGCTGATAGTGCATCCCAGTCATCAATTTAACAGTCAAACAGACGGAGAGGATTTTTGACTGACGGCGATGGGGTAAATGGAAAAAAAGGAAAGTGCAGTGATGCATTCGATAGTACAGTAGGCTATACGGAAACTTCACTATAGTACAGTAGGGAAAGTGACCTTTTACCCTTTTTTTTGAGTATGTGGGTGTCATGGGTTTAATTTCCCTCAAAATCAAAATTATAGTCAATGAATAAGTTATAAAATAAATATTACATTGATAGTGGTAAGTGGATTATTCGAGCATGTAGTCAATGATTTTAAAATGTGTTACAAAATGTGATTTGGTATAGTTGTTGTATAGGAGTATGTGATAATAAATAAAAAAATGCATAGAATGTAGTTGGGAGTTATTCAAGAATGTAGTTAATGATCTTAAAATGTGTCACTAAAAGGGATTTGGTGTAGTGGTTGTACATGCGAACATAAAGATATATGTATATAGGGAGGTCATAGGTTCGATTTTTATCAAATTCAATTTTTTTGACATTGATATACACTTAAGGGTTTATTGGTAATTTAATATGGATCGATAAGGAATTAGGTTTGGAGTGTGGGTTTGGAGGTTTAGAGGTTCGGAGGGACCGAACCTATGAATTAATTTTGGTTTGGAGGTTCGGAGGGACCGAATCTATGAATAAACTTGCTCAGGGAAACCCCTTGTTGGTGTATTAGTTATATAATAGATAGATAATAGATTATAATTTTATCTTCACGCTTAATGATGTGGGCCGATATTCCTGAATAGTGTTAATCTTCCTTCTAAAGCGCAATTGGTCTAGGTTTATTGAATGTATAATTTTCGTCAAAAAAGTTAAAACCAATAAACCTTCTAAAAGAAAATAGAATAGAAGGATCAAAAATTAAAATTGGATATAGAAAATAGAATAGAGTGATGCACCACAGCTACATAAGTAGTATTAAAATTAATGAGCAAAAGTTGTGAACTAGATTAAAAGTACAATTATTAGATATGTACAAGTTTTTTATGAAAATAAAAAACGGCGCAACCTAGTTTGGCAACCGGTGAGTCAAATAATAATATGTCAGTTAGTGCTACTGCAACAATTATATATGTTGTTGTCACGTTATGTAAATAATATTAATATTCTCACACTCAACAATGTGGGACGACATTCCTCAATTGTGCCTGTCTTCCTCCTCTAACATAGTTGATCTATGGGTATCCAAGGTTGACTTTTTCGTTAAAATGTTGAAAAAAATTAGCCTTTTTTTTAGTTGGTCGTTGATGATAATTGGACCGTTCGTCGATCATTCATCGTAAATAAAAATTCTATTATCTGATTAGAACAGAATAAAGTATAGTTAATCACAACAACAAATAGTAGCTCACGAGTACGTAAGTAAAATTCAGATTAACGATCAAAAATTGGAAACTTGACTGAAATTACAAGCATCATATACCTTAGACTGAAAATACAAGCGTTATATACCTGCAATCGGGTATGGCACCCGATGAATCAAATAGTAATATCAAGATTATTTCCAAGTAAGTGCTACTGCGGCAATTACATGTGTTGTGTCTCACAATCAACAATGCCGTAGCCAGGTTAACACCCGGTTTAATTAACTCTTATGTGGATTTTTTATCAGTAAGTGCTACTGCGACAATTATAAGTGTTGTTGTCACATTACATGTATGATACAATTATTTTCACACTCAATGATGTGGGCCGATATTCCTGAATAGTGTTAATCTTCTAAAGTGTAGCTGGTCTAGGTTTAATGAATGTATATTTTTTCGTCAAAAATTAAAATCAATTGACCTTCTATTTTTTTACTCGTCGGCTATACTTAGATCGACTATCATAAATTAAAATTAGATACAGGAACTTGAATAGATTGATAGAATAGAGTGATGCACCACAACCACATAAGCAATATTTTGATTAATGATCAAAAGTTGATCACTAGATTAAAAGTACAATTATGCATACTTTTTTAGGAAAATAAAATTTAAAATTACAATTATTAGTTATGCATACTTTTTAGGAAAATAAAATATGTCGCAGCCGAGTTTTGCACCCGGTGAATCAAATAGTAATATTCAGAATATTTGTTAATAAGTGCTACTGCGACAATTATTTGTGTTGTTGTCACATTATGTAAATAATATTAATATTATCACACTCAACAAAGTGGGACGACATTCCTCAATCGTTGATGTTTTCCACCTGTAACAAAGTTGATCTAGGGGTATTTAAGATTAAATTTTTCGTTAAATCTTGACAAAAAATAGCCTCTTTTTATTGAGTTGCATGTTTGTGGTAATTGGACCTTTCGTCGACCATTCATCGTAAATAATCGTATTCTCTGATTAGAATATAGTATAGTTAATCACAACAACGAGTAGAAAATCACAAGTACATAATTATTATTTAGATTAGCGATCAAAAATTGGAAACTAGACTGAAAACACAAGCGTCAAATACCTGTAAGTTTTTGGTTGAAAAAAAAAATGTCGCAGCCAGGTTAACTCCCGGTTGAATTAAATCTTATGTACATTTTTTATCAATAAGTGCTACTCCGACAATTGTAAGTGATGTTGTCACATTACATGAATGATACATTTATTTTCACATTGAATGATGTGGGCCGATATTCCTGAACAGTGTTAATCTTATAAAGTGTAGTTGGTCAAAGTTCATTGAATGTATAATTTTACGTCAAAAATTAAAACCAATTGACCTTCTATTATTTTACTCATCGGCTATAATTAGAGCGTCTATAATAAATTAAAATTACATACATGAAATAGAATAGAGTGATGCACCACAACTACATAAGCAGTATTTTGATTAATGATCAAAAATTGAACACTACATTAAAAGTACAATTATGCATACTTTTTTAGGAAAATAAAATTTAAAAGTACAATTATTAGTTATGCATACTTTTTTAGGAAAATAAAATGTGTCGCAGCCGAGTTTTGCACCCGGTGAATCAAATAGTAATATCCAGAATATTTGTTAGTAAGTGCTACTACGACAATTATTTGTGTTGTTGTCACATCAAGTAATAATATTAATATTCTCACACTCAACAATGTGGGACGACATTCCTCAATCGTTTATGTTTTCCACCGGTAAAAAAGTTGATCTAGGGGTATTTAAGATTAAATTTTTCGTTAAATATTGACAAAAAAATAGCCTCTTTTTATTGAGTTGCATGTTGGTGATAATTGGACCTTTCGTCGACCATTCCTCGTAAATAAAAATTGTATTCTCTTATTAGAATAGAGTATAGTTAATCACAACAACGAGTAGAAATCACAAGTACATAATTATTATTTAGATTAACGATCGAAGATTGGAAACTAGTCTGAAAACACAAGCGTCAAATACCTGGCTGCAGCCAGGTTAACACCCGATTGAATTAAATCTTATGTGGATTTTTTATCAATAAGTGCTACTGCGACAATTGTAAGTGTTGTCGTCACATTACTTGAATGATACATTTATTTTCACACTCAATGATGTGGGCCGATATTCCTGAACAGTTTTAATCTTTTAAAATGTATTTGGTCTAGGTTTATTAAATGTATAATTTTTCGTCAAAAATTAAAACCAATTGACCTTCTATTCTGTTACTCGTCGCCTATAATAAATTAAAATTTGATACAGGAAATATAATAGAGTGATAGAATAGAGTGATGCACCGCAACTACATATGCAGTATTTTGATTAATGATCAAAAATTGATAACTAGATTAAAAGTACAATTATTAGTCATGCATACTTTTTTAGAAAAATAAAATTTAAAAGTTCAATTATTAGTTATGCATACTTTTTTAGGAAAATAAATTTTTTCGCAGCAGAGTTTTGCACCCGGTGATAAAATAGTAATATCCAGAATATTTGTTAGTAGTGCTACTGCGACAACTATTTGTGTTGTTGTCACACTATGTTAATAATATTAATATTTTCACACTCAACAATGTGGGACGACATTCCTCAATCATTGAAGTTTTCCACCTGTAAAAAAGTTGATCTAGGGGTATTTAAGATTAAAATTTTGGTTAAATCTTGACAAAAAAATAGCCTCTTTTTATTGAGTTGCATGTTTGTGGTAATTGGACCTTTCGTCGATCATTCATCGTAAATAAAATTGTATTCTCTGATTAGAATAGAGTATAGTTAATCACAACAACGAGTAGAAAATCACAAGTACATAATTATTATTTAGATTAACGATCGAAAATTGGAAACTATACTTAAAACACAAGCGTCAAATACCTGTAAGTTTTTTTTTTGAAAAACAAAATGCCGTAGCCAGGTTAACTCCCGGTTGAATAAAATTTTATGTGGATTTTTTTTATCAGTAAGTGCTACTGCGACAATTGTAATTGTTGTCGTCACATTACATGATTGATACATTTATTTTCACACTCAATGATGTGGGCCGATATTCCTGAACATTGTTAATCTTCTAAAGTGTAGTTGGTCTAGGTTTATTGAATGTATAATTTTTCGTCAAAAATAAAAACCAATTGACTTTCTATTCTGTTACTCGTCGGCTATAATTAGATCGCCCATAATAAATTAAAATTAGATACAAGAAATAGAATATAGTGATAGAATAGAGTGATGCACCACAACTACATAAGCAGTATTTTGATTAATGATCAAAAGTTGATCCCTAGATTAAAAGTATAATTATTAGTTATGCATACTTTTTTAGGAAAATAAAATTTAAAAGTACAATTATTAGATATGCATACTTTTTTAGGAAAATAAAATGTGTCGCAGCCGAGTTTTGCACCCCTTGAATCAACTAGTAATATCTAGAATATTTGTTAGTAGGTGCTACTGCGACAATTATTTATGTTTTTGTCAAATTATGTAATTAATATTAATATTCTCACACTCAACAATGTGGGACGACAATCCTCAATCGTTTATGTTTTCCACCTGTAAAAAAGATGATCTAGGGGTATTTAAGATTAAATTTTTCGTTAAATATTGAAAAAAAAATAGCCTCCTTTCATGAGTTGCATGTTTGTGGTAATTGGACCTTTCGTCGACCATTCATCGTAAATAAAAATTGTATTCTCTGATTAGAATAGAGTATAGTTAATCACAACAACGAGTAGAAAATCACAAGTACATAATTATTATTTAGATTAACGATCGAAAATTGGAAACTAGACTGAAAACACAAGCGTCAAATACCTGTAAGTTTTTGGTTGAAAAACAAAATGCCGCAGCCAGGTTAACACCCGGTTGAATCAAATCTTGTGTGGATTTTTTATCAATAAGTGCTACTGCGACAATTGTAAGTGTTGTCATCACATTACTTGAATGATATTTTTATTTTCACACTCAATGATGTGGGCCGATATTCCTGAATAGTGTTAATCTTCTAAAGAGTAGTTGGTCTAGGTTTATTGAATGTATAATTTTTCGTCAAAAATTAAAACTATTTGACCTTCTATTCTTTTACTCGTCGGCTATAATTAGATCGCCTATAATAAATTAAAATTTGATACAGGAAATAGAATAGAGTGATGCACCACAACTACATAAGCAGTATTTTGATTAATGATCAAAAATTGATCACTAGATTAAAAATACAATTATTAGTTATGCATACTTTTTTAGAAAAATATAATTTAAAAGTACAATTAATAGTTATGCATACTTTTTTAGGAAAATAAATTGTGTCGCAGCCGAGTTTTGCACCCGGTGAATAAAATGGTAATATCCAGAATATTTGTTAGTAGTGCCACTGCGACAATTATTTTTGTTGTTGTCACATTATGTTAATAATATTAATATTTCACACTCAACAATGTGGGACGACATTCCTCAATCGTTTATGTTTTCCACCTGTAACAAAGTTGATCTAGGGGTATTTAATATTAAATTTTCGTTAAATCTTGACAAAAAAATAGCCTCTTTTTATTGAGCTGCATGTTTGTGGTAATTGGACCTTTCGTCGATAATTCATTGTAAATAAAAATTGTATTCTCTGACTAGAATAGAGTACAGTTAATCACAACAACGAGTAGAAAATCACAAGTACATAATTATTATTTAGATTAACGATCGAAAATTGGAAACTTGACTGAAAACACAAGCGTCAAAAACCTGTAAGTTTTTGGTTGAAAAACAAAATGCCGCAGCCAGGTTAACACCCGTTTGAATTAAATCTTACGTGGATTTTTTATCAATAAGAGCTACTGCGACAATGTTAAGTGTTGTCGTCACATTACATGAATGATACATTTATTTCACACTCAATGATGTAGGCCGATATTCCTGAACTGTGTGAATCTTCTAAGTGTAGTTGGTCTAGGTTTATTAAATGTATAATTTTTCGTCAAAAATTAAAACCAATTGACCTTCTATTCTGTTGCTCGTCGGCTATAATTAGATCGCATATAATAAATTAAAATTAGATACAGGAAATAGAATAGGGTGATGCACCACAACTACATAAGTAGTATTTTGATTAATGATCAAAAGTTGATCACTAGATTAAAAGTACAATCATTAGTTATGCATCCTTTTTTAAGAAAATAAAATGTGTCGCAATCGAGTTTTGCACCCGGTGAATCAAATAGTAATATTTGTGTTGTTGTCACATTATGTAAATAAATTTACTATTATCACACTCAACAATGTGTGACGACATTCCTTAATCGTTTATATTTCCTCCTCCTGTAACCAAGTTGATCTAGGGTTATTTAAGATTAAATTTTTAGTTAAATCTTGACAAAAAAATAGCCTCTTTTTATTGAGTTGCATGTTTGTGGCAATAGGACCTTTCGTCATCGTAAATAAAAATTGTATTCTCTGATTAGAATAGAGTATAGTTAATCACAACAACGAGTAGAAAATCACAAGTACATAATTATTATTTAGATTAACGATCGAAAATTGGAAACTATACTAAAATCACAAGCGTCAAAAACCTGTAAGTTTTTTTTTTGAAAAACAAAATGCCGCAGCCAGGTTAACTCCCGGTTGAATTAAATCTTATATGGATTTTTTTTATCAATAAATGTTACTGCGACAATTTTAAGTGTTGTCGTCACATTACATGAATGATACATTTATTTTCACACTCAATGATGTGGGCCGATATTCCTGAACAGTTTTAATCTTCTAAAGTGTATTTGGTCTGCCTTTATGAATGTATAATTTTTCGTGAAAAATTAAAACCAATCGACCTTCTATTCTTTTACTCGTCGGCTATAATTAGATCGCCTATCATAAATTAGAATTAGATGTAGGATATAGAATAGAGTGAAGCACCACTACTACATAAGTATTATTTTGATTAATGATCAAAAGTTTATCACTAGATTAAAAGTACAATTATTAGTTATGAATCCTTTTTTATGAAAATAAAATGTGTCGCAGCCGAGTTTTGCACCCGGTGAATCAAATAGTAACATCAAGAATATTTGTTAGTAAGTGCTACTGCGACAACTATTTGTGTTGTTGTCACATTATGTAAATAATCTTACTATTATCACACTCAACAATGTGGGACGACATTCCTCAATCGTTTATATTTTCCTCCTGTAACAAAGTTGATCTAGGGGTATTTAAGATTAAATTTTTCGTTAAATCTTGACAAAAAAATAGCCTCTTTTTATTGAGTTGCATGTTTGTGGTAATTGGACCTTTTGTCGACCATTCATCGTAAATAAAAATTGTATTATCTGATTAGAATAGAGTATAGTTAATCACAACAACGAGTAGAAAATCACAAGTACATAATTATTATTTAGATTAACGATCGAAAATTGGAAACAAGACTGAAAACGGAAGCGTCAAATACCTGTAAGTTTTTGGTTGAAAAACAAAATGCCGCAACCCGGTTAACACCCGGTTGAATTAAATCTTATATGGATTTTTTATATCAATAAGTGTTACTGCGACAATTTTAAGTGTTGTTGTCACATTACATGAATGATACATTTATTTTCAGACTCAATGATGTGGGCCGATATTCCAGAACAGTATTAATCTTCTAAAGTGTATTTGGTCTGCCTTTATGAATGTATAATTTTTCGTGAAAAATTAAAACCAATCGACCTTCTATTCTTTTACTCGTTAGCTATAATTAGATCGCCTATCATAAATTAGAATTAGATGTAGGATATAGAATATAGTGATGCACCACTACTACATAAGTATTATTTTGATTAATGATCAAAAGTTGATCACTAGATTAAAAGTACAATTATTAGTTATGAATCCTTTTTTAGGAAAATAAAATGTGTCGCAGCCGAGTTTTGCACCCGGTGAATCAAATAGTAACATCAAGAATATTTGTTAGTAAGTTCTACTGCGACAACTATTTGTGTTGTTGCCACATTATGTAAATAATCTTACTATTATCACACTCAACAATGTGGGACGACATTCCTCAATCGTTTATATTTTCATCCTGTAACAAAGTTGATCTAGGTGTATTTAAATTAAATTTTTCGTTAAATCTTGACAAAAAAATAGCCTCTTTTTATTGAGTTGCATGTTTGTGGTAATTGGACCTTTTGTCGACCATTCATCGTAAATAAAAATTGTATTCTCTGATTAGAATAGAGTATAGTTAATCATAACAACGAGTAGAAAATCACAAGTACATAATTATTATTTAGATTAACGATCGAAAATTGGAAACAAGACTGAAAACAGAAGCGTCAAATACCTGTAAGTTTTTGGTTGAAAAACAAAATGCCGCAACCAGGTTAACACCCGGTTGAATTAAATCTTATATGGATTTTATTTATCAATAAGTGTTACTTCGACAATTTTAAGTATTGTTGTCACATTACATGAATGATACATTTATTTTCAGACTCAATGATGTGGGCCGATATTCCAGAACAGTATTAATCTTCTAAAGTGTATTTGGTCTGCCTTTATGAATGTATAATTTTTCGTGAAAAATTAAAACCAATCGACCTTCTATTCTTTTACTCGTCGGCTATAATTAGATCGCCTATCATAAATTAAAATTAGATGTAGGATATAGAATATAGTGATGCACCACTACTACATAAGTATTATTTTGATTAATGATCAAAAGTTGATCACTAGATTAAAAGTACAATTATTAGTTATGAATCCTTTTTTAGGAAAATAAAATGTGTCGCAGCCGAGTTTTGCACCCGGTGAATCAAATAGTAACATCAAGAATATTTGTTAGTAAGTGCTACTACGACAACTATTTATGTTGTTGTCACATTATTTAAATAATCTTAATATTATCACACTCAACAATGTGGGACGACATTCCTCAATCGTTTATATTTTCCTCATGTAACAAAGTTGATCTAGGGGTATTTAAGATTAAATTTTTCATTAAATCTTGACAAAAAAATAGCCCCTTTTCATTGAGTTGCATGTTTGTGATAATTGGCCCTTTCGTCGACCATTCATCGTAAATAAAAATTGTATTCTCTGATTAGAATAGAGTATAGTTAATCACAACAACGAGTAGAAAATCACAAGTACATAATTATTATTTAGATTAACGATCGAAAATTGGAAACTAGACTGAAAACACAAGCGTCAAATACCTGTAAGTTTTTGGTTGAAAAATAAAATACCGCAGCCAGGTTAACACCCAGTTGAATTAAATCTTATATGGATTTTTTTATCAATAAGTGCAACTGCGACAATTGTAAGTGTTGTTGTCACATTACATGAATGATACATTTATTTTCATACTCAATGATGTGGGCCGATATTCCTGAACAGTATTAATCTTCTAAAGTGTAGTTGGTCTAGGTTTACGAATGTATAATTTTTTGTCCAAAATTAAAACTAGTTGACCTTCTATTCTTTTACTCGTTCGATATAATTAGATCGCCTATCATAAATTAAAATTAGACACAGGAAATAGAATAGAGTGATGCACCACAACTACATAAGTAGTATTTTGATTAATGATCAAAAGTTGATCACTAGATTAAAAGTACCATTATTAGTTATGCATACTTTTTTAGGAAAATAAAATTTAAAAATACAGTTATTAGTTATGCATACTTTTTTAGGAAAATAAAATGTGTCGCAGCCGAGTTTTGCACCCGGTGAATCAAATAGTAACATCTAGAATATTTGTTAGTAAGTGCTACTGCGACAACTATTTGTGTTGATGTCACATTATGTAAATAATCTTACTATTATCACACTCAACAATGTGGGACGACATTCCTCAATGGTTTATATTTTTCCTCCTGTAACAAAGTTGATCTAGGGGTATTTAAGATTAAATTTTTCGTTAAATCTTGACAAAAAATAACCTCTTTTTATTGAGTTACATGTTTGTGGTAATTGGACCTTTTGTCGACCATTCATCGTAAATAAAAATTATATTCTCTGATTAGAATAGAGTATGGTTAATCACAACAACGAGTAGAAAATCACAAGTACATAATTATTATTTAGATTAACGATCGAAAATTGGAAACAAGACTGAAAACAGAAGCGTCAAATACCTGTAAGTTTTTGGTTGAAAAACAAAATGCCGCAACCGCAACGAGGTTAACACCCGGTTGAATTAAATCTTATATGGATTTTTTTTTATCAATAAGTGTTACTGCGACAATTTTAAGTGTTGTTTGCACATTACATGAATGATACATTTATTTTCAGACTCAATGATGTGGGCCGATATTCCTGAACAGTATTAATCTTCTAAAGTGTATTTGGTCTGCCTTTATGAATGTATAATTTTTCGTGAAAAATTAAAACCAATCGACCTTCTATTCTTTTACTCGTCGGCTATAATTAGATCGCCTATCATAAATTAGAATTAGATGTAGGATATAGAATAGAGTGATGCACCACTACTACACAAGTATTATTTTGATTAATGATCAAAAGTTGATCACTAGATTAAAAGTACAATTATTAGTTATGAATCCTTTTTTAGGAAAATAAAATGTGTCGCAGCCGAGTTTTGCACCCGGTGAATCAAATAATAACATCAAGAATATTTGTTAGTAAGTGCTACTTCGACAACTATTTGTGTTGTTGTCACATTATGTAAATAATCTTAATATTATCACACTCAACAATGTGGGACGACATTCCTCAATCGTTTATATTTTCCTCCTGTAACAAAGTTGATCTAGGGGTATTTAAGATTAAATTTTTCGTTAAATCTTGACAAAAAAATAGCCTCTTTTTATTGAGTTGCATGTTTGTGGTAATTGGACCTTTCGTCGACCATTCATCGTAAATAAAAATTGTATTCTCTGATTAGAATAGAGTATAGTTAATAACAACAATGAGTAGAAAATCACAAGTACATAATTATTATTTAGATTAAAGATCGAAAATTGGAAACTAGACTGAAAACACAAGCGTCAAATACCTGTAAGTTTTTGGTTGAAAAACAAAATGCCGCAACCAGGTTAACACCCGGTTGAATTAAATCTTACATGGATTTTTTTTATCAATAAGTGTTACTACGACAATTTTAAGTGTTGTTGTCACATTACATGAATGATACATTTATTTTCAGACTCAATGATGTGGGCCGATATTCCTGAACAGTATTAATCTTCTAAAGTGTATTTGGTCTGCCTTTATGAATGTATAATTTTTCGTGAAAAATTAAAACCAATCGACCTTCTATTCTTTTACTCGTCAGCTATAATTAGATCGCCTATCATAAATTAGATTTAGATGTAGGATATAGAATAGAGTGATGCACCACTACTACATAAGTATTATTTTGATTAATGATCAAAAGTTTATCACTAGATTAAAAGTACAATCATTAGTTATGAATCCTTTTTTAGGAAAATAAAATGTGTCGCAGCCGAGTTTTGCACCCGGTGAATCAAATAGTAACATCAAGAATATTTGTTAGTAAGTGCTACTGCGACAACTATTTGTGTTGTTGTCAAATTATGTAAATAATCTTAATATTATCACACTCAACAATGTGGGACGACATTCCTCAATCGTTTATATTTTCCTCCTGTAACAAAGTTGATCTAGGGGTATTTAAGATTAAATTTTTCGTTAAATCTTGACAAAAAAATAGCCTCTTTTTATTGAGTTGCATGTTTGTGGTAATTGGACCTTTCGTCGACCATTCATCGTAAATAAAAATTGTATTCTCTGATTAGAATAGAGTATAGTTAATAACAACAATGAGTAGAAAATCACAAGTACATAATTATTATTTAGATTAAAGATCGAAAATTGGAAACTAGACTGAAAACACAAGCGTCAAATACCTGTAAGTTTTTGGTTGAAAAACAAAATGCCGCAACCAGGTTAACACCCGGTTGAATTAAATCTTATATGGATTTTTTTTATCAATAAGTGTTACTACGACAATTTTAAGTGTTGTTGTCACGTTACATGAATGATACATTTATTTTCAGACTCAATGATGTGGGCCGATATTCCTGAACAGTATTAATCTTCTAAAGTGTATTTGGTCTGCCTTTATGAATGTATAATTTTTCGTGAAAAATTAAAACCAATCGACCTTCTATTCTTTTACTCGTCAGCTATAATTAGATCGCCTATCATAAATTAGAATTAGATGTAGGATATAGAATAGAGTGATGCACCACTATTACATAAGTATTATTTTGATTAATGATCAAAAGTTTATCACTAGATTAAAAGTACAATCATTAGTTATGAATCCTTTTTTAGGAAAATAAAATGTGTCGCAGCCGAGTTTTGCACCCGGTGAATCAAATAGTAACATCAAGAATATTTGTTAGTAAATGCTACTGCGACAACTATTTGTGTTGTTGTCAAATTATGTAAATAATCTTAATATTATCACACTCAACAATGTGGGACGACATTCCTCAATCGTTTATATTTTCCTCCTGTAACAAAGTTGATCTAGGGGTATTTAAGATTAAATTTTTCGTTAAATCTTGACAAAAAAAAAATAGCCTTATTTTATTGAGTTGCATGTTTGTGGTAATTGGACCTTTCGTCGACCATTCATCGTAAATAAAAATTGTATTCTCTGATTAGAATAGAGTATAGTTAATCACAACAACGAGTAGAAAATCACAAGTACATAATTATTATTTAGATTAACGATCGAAAATTGGAAACTAGACTGAAAACACAAGCGTCAAATACCTGTAAGTTTTTGGTTGAAAAATAAAATACCGCAGCCAGGTTAACACCCGGTTGAATTAAATCTTATATGGATTTTTTTTATCAATAAGTGTTACTGCGACAATTGTAAGTGTTGTTGTCACATTACATGAATGATACATTTATCACACTCAATGATGTGGGCCGATATTCCTGAACAGTATTAATCTTCTAGAGTGTAATTGATCTACGTTTATGAATGTATAATTTTTCGTCAAAAATTAAAACCAATCGACCTTCTATTCTTTTACTCGTCGACTATAATTAGATCGCCTATCATAAATTGAAATTAGATACAGGAAATAGAATAAAGTGATGTACCACAACTACATAAGTATTATTTTGATTAATGATCAAAAGTTGATCACTAGATTAAAAGTACAATTATTAGTTATGCATCCTTTTTTAGGAAAATAAAATGTGTCGCAGCCGAGTTTTGCACCCGGTCAATCAAATAGTAACATCAAGTATATTTGTTAGTAAGTGCTACTGCGACAATTATTTGTGTTGTTGTCACATTATGTAAATAATCTTAATATTATCACACTCAACAATGTGGGACGATATTCCTCAATTTATATTTTCCTCCTGTAACAAAGTTGATCTAGGGGTATTTAAGATTAAATTTTTCGTTAAATCTTGACAAAAAAAATAGCCACTTTACATTGAGTTGCATGTTTGTGGTAATTGGACCTTTCATCGACCATTCATCGTAAATAAAAATTGTATTATCTGATTAGAATAGAGTATAGTTAATCACAACAACGAGTAGAAAATCTCAAGTACATAATTATTATTTAGATTAACGATCGAAAATTGGAAACTAGACTGAAAACACAAGTGTCAAATACCTTTAAGTTTTTGGTTGAAAAGCAAAATGCTGCAGCCAGTTTAACACCCGGTTGAATTAAATCTTATATGGATTTTTTTATCAATAAGTGCTACTGCAACAATTGTAAGTGTTGTTGTCACATTACATGAATGATACATTTATTTTCACACTCAATGATGTGGGCCGATATTCCTGAAAAGTATTAATCTTCTAAAGTGTAGTTGGTCTAGGTTTATGAATGTATAATTTTTCGTCAAAAATTAAAACCAGTTGACCTTTTTTTCTTTTACTCGTCGACTATAATTAGATCGCCTTTCATAAATTAAAATTAGACACATGAAATAGAATAGAGTGATGCACCACAACTACATAAGTGGTATTTTGATTAATGATCAAAAGTTGATCACTAGATTAAAAGTACAATTATTAGTTATGCATCCTTTTTTTGGAAAATAAAATATGTCGCAGCCGAGTTTTGCACCCGGTGAATCAAATAGTAACATAAAGAATATTTGTCATACTGCGACAACTGTTTGCTCAATTTCCAAAATGTGTTTACCTTTCCTCTCGTATGCAGGAGACTCTTTTGTATGATCTATACTTTTAATAAAAGCTTCACTTTTCTCCAGAAAAAAAGTGAAGCATAATCATAACAAGTATTTCTCATTTTCTCCATGTACTCGTAAAAGATTATAACTTTACGAAAATTGCCCTGAACAAAACAAAGAAACAAAAACAATTTCTTGGTTAATTTTTTTTAATTTATGGTGTATATATTTTAACTTTGAGGGACCATGAACCCGAAATGCCCCTTGGAAGCTCCGTCACTACTCTTACGTTTGGGTAGGCATTTTAAATGATGACCGATTAAATAAGCAAAGACTTCAGGCGAGTTATGTACGTGTGCACCTTAACTCTTAAGTCCCTTGTATGAAATGAATATTGCAAGAGATACATAGCATAAAGTCACAGAAAGAAGGGAAAGAGAGTTGTTGAACCCGGTTAAGGCAAACTTATCGAATACTCCCTCGGGTCCATTATGTAAGGCATTTGATTTTTCTACACGTAACTTTATGTGCTTTGACTATATATTAAAAATTATTATTTTTCAATTTTTTCTTTTCTGAATATAATATAATATTTTAATTTTTATTTAGAAAAAGAAATTTTAAAAAATAATAATCCTATCTATGTAATCAAAACACCTAAAATTACGAGAAGAAAAGTCAAATACCGTATATAATGGACCGGGTCGTTCATTTAGAAAAATGAGAACCAAAATACAAAAGGTGGTTGTTGAAAATGGGAGGGACCTTTCAGTTGAGCCATTGCTTCTGTGGTTTGATTGTAACTATCCCATGAGGAGAGGAATGCAGCTCTGCACCTTAAAATATATGCACATTTAATGTTTCAAGAATACTCGATGTGCGAGAGAAAGGGATTATATTTGACATCGAGAACATGCTTTATAAATTTTTTCTTTGTGTTAATATATTCTCGACCTACTAAAAAGCACTTTATAGTTTATATAGATCGTTATTATGTCATCGAAACTAAAATTTTAGTACCTTACCAGTGGCGGACCTAGCCCAAAATTGTTTCCCAGCGGAATTTGCAAGGCTCCTGCGCGAAGCGCGAAATTTTTTTGAAAAGGTAAAAAAAATGTAGCCTGCAGGAATCGAAACTTGGCCATCTGTGAGAGAATTATGTACCTAAACCAAGTGGGCTAGAACAGTTTATTTGCAAAAAGTCCATGTGTAGTAGTAATATATAGATATAGACAAAGAAGTTAGCAAAAAATTAAGACAATTGTTGTCTTTGGGAGTAGAACACGGTACATTAGTAAATAATAAGAATTATATGAATACAAAACTGAAATTTTTCTTTGAGGCATTTGCTCAAACACTTAGAATGCGAGTCAATATTTGTTTCAAAGATAGTCAATATACAAAGCTTGGTGAAGAAATTGCTGTGCAAGCCTTTAATTAAAGTTCTCCAGTGTCAACACTCTAGTTTCTCCGCTCTCTGTAGTTTGTCTCTGGTGTTTAGTTTAGGACAAGTAACAAGTTACAAAAAAAAAACTTATAAATGAAATTTATATTTTTTATTATTTTTTCCTACCCAGCGATAATTTTTTTTACCTTTTACTTATAAATTTTTACCCAGCGGAAGCTGGGCCCGCTTACCTTAACATTCGCCCCTGTACCTTACACCTATCTGTATGTTAGAAAGAATATAATTTTATTGGTTTGTATAACAGTCAATATATATATATATATATATATATATATATATATATATATATATATATATATAAAGGATGATACGCGGGAGTTTAGGTGGTGCTCTAAGATCGTTTCAATCTATTTTTCTAATTTTTAAGAATTTTAGAATTTTAAACACAAATAAATATAAAAATATCAGTTAATATATTAAAAGTACAATAAGTGTTCGAATTTATAGAGGAGAAGAGTTTGAATTTATAAGAAGACATATGATTAGAAGTTCTACTGGAAGTAGAATAAGTATTTATAAGGCATATGATTAAAAGTTCTATTGGAAGTAGAATAGGAGTTCGAATTTATAGAGAATAAGAATTCGAATTTATAGAAAAAACATATAAATAAAAGTTCTATTAGAAGTAGAATAGGTGTTTGAAGTAGAATAGGAGTTCGACTTTATAGAGAATAAGAATTCGAATTTATAGAAAAAACATATAAATAAAAGTTCTATTAGAAGTAGATTAGGTGTTTGAATATTTAGAGCAGACATATAATTAAATATTTTATAGAAAGTACGATCTTCTTAAATTATACTATTTTATATAAGTTAATTAGACTTCTATTAGGAAAATTTATTTATAAATCCAATACTGTTGTCATAAAAAAAGTCATCGTATTTAAAAAGAAAAGAATTGATGTGTTAACATAATAAAAGAACATTCTCATGCAGGAATCCTAAATAAATACATGAGTATCTATAATATAAAGAGAAAATAAGATATGTTTTCATTTTCTAAAACTTCATAAATTTTAGAAAGTCTAGAGAAAGTATAAATTGGAATTCACTCTATTTTTTAGGTTTTGATTTTAAGGAAAACGTTGTTCTGTAACATAAGTATCTTCAATAATATGTAATGAAGTTGGAATTTCGATCCTAGAGCTTAGGTGGCGCTCCAAGATCGTTTCAATCTATTTTTCTAATTTTTTAAAATTTAGAATTTTAAACACTAATAAATATAAAAATATCATTTAACATATTAAAAGTAGAATAAGTGTTCGAATTTTTAGAGGAGAACGGTTCGAATTTATAAGGAAGACATATGATTAGAAGTTCTATTAGAAGTAGAATAAGTATTTATAAGACATATGATTAAAAGTTCTATTGGAAGTAGAATAGAAGTTCGAATTTATAGAGAATAAGAATTCAAATTTATAGAAAAAACATATAAATAAAAGTTCTATTAGAAGTAGAATAGGTGTTTGAAGTAGAATAGGAGTTCGAATTTATAGAGACTAAGCATTCGAATTTATAGAAAAAATATATAAATAAAAGTTCTATTAGAAGTAGAATAGGTGTTTGAATATATAGAGCAGGCATATAATTAAATATTTTATAGAAAGTACGATCTTCTTAAATTATACTTTTTTATATATGTTAATTAGACTTCTATTATGAAAATTTATTTATAAATCCAATACTATTGTCATAAAAAAGTCATCGTATTTAAAAAGGAAAGAATTGATGTGTTAACATAATAAAAGAACATTCTCATGCAGGAATCCTAAATAAATACAGGAGTATCTATAATATAAAGAGAAAATAAGATATGTTTTCATTTTCTAAAACTCCATAAATTTTAGAAAGTTTATAGAAAGTATATATTGGAATTTTTTCTATTTTTTAGGTTTTGATTTTAAGGAAAAAGTTGTTCTGTAAGATAAGTATCATCAGTAGTACGTAATTAAGTTGGAATTTCGATCCCAAATGAGAGCGGCTCGAAACGTGTGTTTAACGGGAAGACGGCTCACAATAAAAGATTGTATTAACTATTAAAGTATCATAATGATGTTATAAATTTTATTTTATTTTTAGGATTTGATTTTATCATACACATGATATATGTAAAAGTAAGGTTTTTGGTTTTAACGAGAGAGCGGATCAATAGTAATAACCGTGTTTAACGAGAAAGCGGTTCATTAAAGAAGACCGTATAAAAGGTGTTTGAATATATAAGAAATACATTAAATAAAATGTTTTATTGGAAGTATAATACGAGGACGGTGGAGACGTATTATACGATTTTTTTAAAACTATATATCTTTTTTCCAGAAATCCTTTATATTAAATTTCTTTATACAAGTTAATTATACTTACATTAGAAAAATATATCCATAAATTTAATATTATTCCCGTAACGAAAAGTCTTCGTATTTATTTTTTTTTTGATATGTTAACATAACAGAAAGACATTCTCATGCGGAAGCTGTAAATAAATACAGGAATATCTATAATATACAGAAAATATAAGATGTATTTCATCTTTTAAAACTCCATAAATATTAGAAAGTTTAAAGAATATAAAAATTAGAATTAACTCTCTTTATATAATGAACTTAGAATTTCATTTCCAAATAAGAGCAGCTCGAAACGTATTTAACGGGAAGACAGCTCACTAAAAAATATTGTATTAGCTATTAGAATGTGATATTGATGTCATAAATTTTTTTTACGGTTCGATTTTATGGATAAAAATTATTATATAAGTCTTTATAATATATGTTAAAATTGGGATTTCGGTTTTAATGAGAGAGCGGCTCAATCGAAATAATCGTGTTTAACAAGAAATCGATTCATTAGAGAAGATTATTTAATTATTAAATTTTAATTTTAATATTATACTATAACGTAAATGTATTTAATTTTTTAAAAAATATTGTAACGCCGCCATGAAGCGCGGTTTTATCGACTACTTTCATATAAAATAAAATTTAATCAACAAAGTAATTATTACTTGACTTCGAGTTTGTCTCGTATATTAGTTGGAGCCGTAATGGACTTTTATTAACGAGCTGGAGCTCAAACTCTGATTTATTTTTGTCAAGAATATACATTCACGTATATGAATTGTATCGAAATACAATTATCGGTAAAACTGGAAAAAGGATTTTCTTTCATACAAAAAAGTTTATTATCTAAGTCCGAAAAGAAAAACACCCAAAAGCTAAAAATAAACTAAGTAAGGCAAAATAATAGAAATCAACTAAAAATATAATCAACACTCCAAAAAACAGTGTTGATCTAATCTTCTATTGTCTCAAAACCGTATGTCCACCAGTTTTCCTTAATCACAGTTTGTCACCAGCTTTGGTTCAAAGAAACTATCAATCCATACAAAATCATGGCCTATCTTCAAAATTCTCACCCAAACAATAGGGACACGAAGGGAAACAAGATGACCTCGTTAAAAACCCACAAAAGCAAAATCCTTTGGGAAAAAAACTCAAGTGGGAAATGAGTGTCCCCCATGAAATCCAAAATCAAAGAAACACAGAAGGCTCCTTAGACAAAGACATTTTATAAATTTTCACTCCTTCCTCCGTCCATCATCTCTTCCTATATAAACTGCTTCCTGAAAATTAAAACACAAAAGCAAAAACAAAAAATATTATTCTAGCCAAAAGGAGTATCCCTTTGGCTAGATACCTTAGTCCACTAACACTAATTCGTCCACTGTCGACAGATATAATTTGCCAAACTGGCGACAGCTAATAGCCACCTATGCAAGGTCCAAAACCGACAATTTCGGTACACCCAATAATGGTACAGTAATCAAATAATTATTCAACAGCAGTATAATTAATGAAGGAAACACTTAATCGATTATCATTTACTAAGAGAATCAATTAATAAACTCTGATTTTTTGAATATGAATTGAGAGTAAGATTTAATTTTGTAATATTCTCGAACTGCATTATATTGATCGTTCTGTTGAAGATTAGATTATTAACATTTAATAGATCATCTCTCCCTTTGTGTCAAAGAGAAGAATTTTATTGGTTTCATTAAATGAATGTCAGAGAAATCTATGAAAGTATATTTTCATGCTACAAAATATGACAATTCTAAATGATAAAAGTGAAACTAACAATTAGAACATTAATGTACAAAATTTAATACATTAAGCATATATTAATTTCAAGAGAAAAATGGTCCTACAGTTAACTGTATGGAATTTTCAATATTTAATCCATCAAAACTACGTAATTTTGATGAATTTCTTTTTTTGATTTAAAAGGACCCCTCAGGGACAATAATGATTGTGCATATGTGTCATAATCTTATTGGTTACCTTTAGAAGAATTTCCTATAGTTAACTATAGGAACATATTACCCTAATTTCAATATGTATCGAGATGAATGGCAAAATAGAAGACACAAAAGATGGTTTGTTGAATGAGGAAGAGGCCACACCTGATTGAGCCCGGTCATCCAGTACCGCCAGATCCAAACTCCGTAGTACAAATTGAACCTAGAGCTGGCCAGAAGACTCACTCATATAGGATGGACAGGACAGTTCAACCCAAACAAGATGAACTCTCGTTTCAATCTACAGACATCTTTTTGCTCCCACTTGGGTTACAGGCTCATGTTACGGAACCCTGCATGCGTGAATAAGTTTGTAACTGTTTGTAAACACAATGAACGTCTCTATAAAACTTGATGTGGTACAAGAAGTGAAGCATTATAAGCACATTTTGTTCTTCTCTTTTTCTCCATATGTCGTGCCTATACTACATCAAACTCGTAATTTTATTCCTATGTGCGTCAAATATTAGAGTTTCATGAGCTTCATGAGATCTTCTTGTAACGCTAGTGTCCTCAAAATGATTAAGACACAAATTATTAAACCTTGATATCTAATTCGAAGCGAAAAAAAATTCATAATATGTTTTATATCACACTACAGATTAAAACTTAGCTCAAATTTTATTCTAACAACCTATATATGTCTTGATCCTCCAAGGCTCGTGCTATCCGTACCGGGTTCAAGTTTCAACCCAATTAAAACCGTATGAATGCTTTCCTGCGGGTCTTGTTTACAGACATATTTTTTCTTGAGAGAATTAGTTTTTTTTTTTTTGATAATCCGGTGTCCGGGCCAGCTTGCACGCACCTCGACTAATCTGGAGGGCATACTAGCAAACTCATACCCATATTTTTTCTTGAGAGAATTAGTTTTTTTTTTGATAATCCGATGTCCGGGCCAGCTTGCACGCACCTCGACTAATCTGGAGGGCATACTAGCAAACTCATACCCCCGAGCATGGTAGCCCACTTAATTCCGGAGCGTCCCAGGGAATCGAATTCGTGACCTCAAGGCAGCAAGCCTTAAGCGCCACTGTTCGACCATCTGAGACACCCCGTGGGAGTTGAAAGAATTAGTTTACAGACTTGTTTTGTGTTGATTTCATGAAGTAACTTATAAATTATAAAAATGAATGTACTTTTTAAACTTACAAAACATGCCCGAAGTTCATATTCTGCTATATATAAGGTGGTTGTCGAGTGTGTTTAGCTATCAAAAAAAATTAATTACAAAAGAGGCAAACACCACCTAAAATTAAAGTATGGTGTACGAAAAACAAAAAGATTGTAGTAGAATTGGTAGAGGAAGAGCTGCCTTTCATCCCGCTAAGAGAAACGATTCGTGTCAGATCCTGACTATATCCTTTTTACTGGTTTTAATCACACTCCTTGCCAAGGAAGAAGGCCTACCCCGCCACCAAATTCTGCAGCCATCTTGTGGCTCCACCTTGGTTACAGGCTTACGTTACTAAGCCCAGCCAAACACAAGATGTTTGTTATAAAATATAAAGACACAGAATGCTTTAAGGATACTTGATGCGGTACACGTAGAATGTTCTTGAAATGAAGGAATGTAGTCCAAACACAAAAGACAATACTTTAAAACAGCCACTGCTCCAACCGATACAACCATACTTTAAAACTGTACTCAAAATTCTTTTGCCTTGTTGTGTGCTTAATGACAATTTTAAGACATGGTTAGATCTTCAAGCAATGCCATAATCTTGAAGATGATTACAAGAACAAAGAATCAACCTGAACAATCCTTCTACGAATGTTGATCACTGATACATGTGTACCAGACTACCGGAGATTATTTATGCAATTTTGACCTGCCATGCGGAGATGACTAGGTGATGATGAATTTCAACAGGCGCGCCTGTTGCTGCTGCTGTCCAAGCTGTGCATATCATAGCTGAAGCTGACAAAGTTAAGAACTGCAAGTGTAAGCAAGCCTCTTCAATGTGCTACTGCTAATGTCGTCTAAATTAAAATTTTCCCCAACCAATACTCAATTATCATGCAGATGCCCTTGCCCATGGCTTAGATCAGGCATTTGTGTCCACAAACATAAGAAGCATCCAAACTACTTCTGTTAGAATATTCAAACTCTCTAGAAGAAAACAACTTCAATGGTAAAATAAGGAAGCTAGTCTTTGTTCAATGTTCAAATAAGGAAGCTAGTCTTTGTTCCATGTTCAAATATGGTAGGCTATAATAAATAAAGTGACGTAATCCATGATGTCAAGGTATTATGTTGAAGCCTATAAATAAGACTTGTTGTTAGTATTGTAAATATACCAAGCGAAGTGAAATAAAAGAGAGAAACACAAGAGTTGTTTCCAACATTTGGTAGAGAAACACAAGAGTTGTTTCCAACATTTGGTATCAGAGCTTGGTTGTTAAATTCTAAAAATTTTCCAAATTTTCCGGCAAGTTACTATTCCGGCGGTCACTATTCCGGAGAAGGTTGAAGACGATGAATGGTAGCAAATAGTAATTTACTATTTCGGCGAGGTACTATTCAAAAAAAATTGAAGAAATCTGGAAATTATTCTGGCGAGTTACTATTCCGGAAAAATTATTTCGGGAAGCTTTGTAAAAATCATGGGAGATTTTACAAACTCTATTGAAAAACTCAACAACAATAATTATGGGTCATGGAGTACCCGTATAAAGTTTTACCTGCTTGGACTGGATTTATGGGATGTTGTAAATGGTAGTGATACAACACCACTAAGGGAGGCTAGAAGCACAGACACGACCTCTGTCACCTCAACCTCAACACCGGCACGACCAGATGCTACACCTCAAAGACCAGTAACTGACCCTGAGATCTTAAAGAAATGGAAGGTTAAGGCAGGCAAAGCCATGTACGCTTTAACCGTAGCTGTGGACGATGAATTTCTACAGCGAATCAAAGACACTCAAACGCCAAAAGAAGCATGGGACATATTAACTGGAATTTTCGCCAAGAAGAATGACGCAAAATTACAAAGGCTCGAAAATGAGCTTTTGTCAATCTCCCAGAAAAATATGACCGTTATTCAATATTTCTCAAAGGTAAAATCTCTTAATGATGAGATTTCCAAACTAGATCCATAAAATGGTATTACACCAACCAGGATGAAAAGAATTATCATCCATGGATTAAAGCCGGAGTACAAAAGTATTATCACGGCAACTCGGGGCTGGGCCATCGAGCCAACTTTAGCAGATCTGGAGAATTTGCTAATTAACGAAGAGGAACTAGACAAACCCATGTCTAGTCAACCAACCATCCATGAAGAGACGGCTCTTTTCACCAACAGGAGAGACGACCGAGGACGCGATCGTGGTCGAGGACAAGGACGTGGTGCCGGGAGATTCAATAGTCAAGAAAGAGATGTTCGAGGAAACCAAGATAGAGGTTTCCGGTCAGGAGGAACTCGAGGAGCACAGAATAATCGGGGTGGTCAGAACCGGTGGCAACAAAAGGATCGTCAAAGTGAGGAATGTTTTAATTGTGGCAAGAAGGGACATTACGCAAGAAATTGCTGGTCTAATAAAATTGAAGGAAATGTCGCAACATCTTCTAAGAACGAAGACGCTGGAGAAGAAGATTGGGACTTCAACACTTCTTTCTTTGTGGAACAGAAAGATATTGTTGATGCACGAGGGAAAGGCCCAACAGAAGAACATGCACTTACTGATGTATGTAAGCAGTCAATCGACTACAAGAATGATTGGATCGTTGATTCAGGCTGTTCCAATCATATGACCGGAGATGAGTAAAAATTGTCGATCATAATAAAGTACATAGGAGATCGTGTTATCGTAACAGCAGATAACACACATTTGCCAATATCCCATGTTGACAAGACGCAGTTATCACAAAAGTATAGACACGAAGAAATACAACTAGAAAATTTTTATCATGTCCCAGGGATGAAGAAGAACCTATTGTCAGTACCCCAACTAACAACTTCAGGTAACTATGTACTATTCGGCCCAGATGATGTGAAGGTGTATAGAATTAAAAGACATAGGTACACCTTTCATAGAAGGACCAAAAATGAAGGCTATCTATGTGATGTCAGTTGAAGAGGCTTATGTAGACAAGGCCAGAAAGAGTGACACAGGCGACTTGTGGCATGCACGACTCGGGCATGTCAACTACAACAAATTGAAGATTATGATGCAAAAGTCAATGTTGAAGGGACTCCCACAAATTGAGATCCGCCATGATACTGTATGTGCTGGATGTCAATATGGTAAGGCACATCAATTGCCGTACAAGGAGTCAAAGTTTAGAGCAAATGAGCCATTGGAGCTGGTGCACTCAGATGTTCTTGGAAAAATCAAACAACCATCAACTCGTGGTTATCAATATTTTTTAACCTTCATTGATGATTTTTCGAGGTATGTATGGGTATACTTCTTAAAACATAAAGATGAGGTCTTTGAAAAATTCAGGGAATTCAAGGACACGGTAGAACGCGAGCTCGGGAGAAAAATCAAGTACCTTCGCACTGATAATGGAGGAGAATACACTTCAAATGAGTTCAACAACTACCTTAAAGAGTTCAACATCCGAAGACAACTTACTTGTGCAAAAACTCCGCAACAGAATGGAGTAGCGGAGAGAAAGAACCGCCACCTAGCAGAGACGTGTAGAAGTCTTCTACATGCAAAGAATGTTGATACAAGGTTTTGGGCAGAATGCATGAAGACGGTGGTCTATATCACTAACAGGCTACCACAACCAAGGTTGGAATTTGTTTCACCATTTCAGAAGATGTATAACTTAAAACCAACTGTCAATGATTTCAGGGTATTTGGTTGTGTATGTTATGTGTTTATTGCGGATGAAGACCGTAGTAAGTTTGATAAGAAAGCTATCCGCTACATTATTGTGGGATACGACGAACAGAAGAAAGGTTGAAGATGTTGTGATCCCAATACAAACAAGATATATGTCTCACGAAATGTTGTATTTGATGAGGCATCTTCATGGTACACAAACAAGGTAGCGTTGCCAGATTCACAGAAGCTGCAAGAAAAGTTACAAATCAAGTTGCAGCTAGATTCCTCCCAAAATAATGATGATATAGAGGAACCATAATCCCCGATGGATCAATTGGAGGTACGATCCAAGTCAAGAAGCCCTTGGAGAACAGGTGTTCATGAAACACCAGACGAAGTACAGACTAATCAACCGGAAGAGCAACAACAAGAGCCTTCACAACATCAAGTACGAAGGTCTAACAAAGATAGACGGCCAAATCCAAAGTATATAGATGCTGCCTATGCTGAAGTCAAAGAGCCAACTAACTTTGATGAAGCATCAAAGAGTCCGGAGTGGAGAAAGGCCATGGAAGAAGAGATTTTGGCACTTAAACAAGAGTGTTCTTGGTTGACTCAACTCTTGAAGGACTTGAACCAACCAATAGAAGATGGAGTTCCATTACATTGTGACAATATATCAGTAGTCCGTTTGGCCGAGAATCCGGTCTTTCATTCTAGGACCAAACATGTCGAAGTACATTATCATTTCTTACGGGAAAAAGTACTTAAAGGAGATATTGACATGAAGGCAGTTAGGACCGAAGATCAGATTGCACATATATTTACGAAGAGCTTATCTGCAACAAAGATTTATGAGTTTCGGAAATCACTCGGAATGGAAAGTCGAGTTTGAGGGGGAGTGTTAGAATATTCAAACTCTCTAGAAGAAAACAATTTCAATGGTCAAATAAGGAAGCTAGTTTTTGTTCAATGTTCAAATAAGGAAGCTAGTCTTTGTTCCATGTTCAAATATGGTAGGCTATAATAAATAGAGTGATGTAATCCATGATGTCAAGGTATTATGTTGAAACCTATAAATAAGACTTGTTGTTAGTATTGTAAATATACCAAGTGAAGTGAAATAAAAGAGAGAAACATAAGAGTTGTTTCCAACATTTGATAGAGAAACACAGGAGTTGTTTCCAACAATTTCTTGGATCAAGTATGTTATGGTAACAAGCAACCATCCCCATATAAAAATGTATGTGGGTGGGTAGGACAATCGAGAATATCATAATGGAAAGAGAAGATAACATTGTCAAGAAAATTGAACGAGGAAAATATATAGATTTGAACTACAAAAACAGTATCGTTTTCATGAGAGGAGCCTGAGATTTGCTTCTTGGTTGAAGGCCCGTTGAAAAGATCAACGTGGAAAGAGAAGATATCATGATCAAGAAAATTGAATGAGGAAAATGTAAAAACTTGAACAACAATTTGTGAGCCTCAAAATTAAAAAGATGATTGTCGAATTCAATAACGGTCCCATTCCATCCCATAACGAGGGGAAGGACTACTAATTCACTAGTATTATTCACTGCTGGACTAACCAACAATGCCCTCCACATTACCACCACTTCCATTCTTAATGGATGAATGGGAACTCCTTATTGAGGAAGGTGGGCCGAACGAATCTACGAACCATCTTATGGCTCCCACTTGGGTCACAGGCCCATGTTACCGAACCCAGCCAATCTTTAATTATTTAGATTAAAACTATAAAGACAACAAATATTTGTAAATACTCGGTGTGGGACAAATTAGAAGGGCAAACCTTTTTTTTGTGCCATTATCTTCAACTCGTAAAAGATGCCTTGTACTGTTTTGTATTACATTAAAGATTAAAACTTGTTTAAGATGAATCTTACAAATTTTGGTTGTTAATCTGTAGTACATGTATATGCTGAAATCCGTGAGGCCCAATGAGCTAGCATACTCTCATCGGCGGCCCTGAGGGAGTGCCACCAGTGCGATCGTACTGGGCCCACTAAATTCAGGGGTCCCAAATTAAATTTGGACTTTTAATAAATACATACTTGTATAAATGTTTTAAATACTTATTTTTAATAATTTAGTTCAAAATTTGTACATATCATATATGTGTTTGATTAAAAAAAATTATTGTATTCACGTGTTTGTAACGAGATTTTTTTTGTATTAGTTATCAATTCATATGCTTTATTTCGTTACATGTTTGTTCCGATGTCTAAGTCAACCTATGTTTCTGATATATAAAATGAAATATATGTTCTTCATTTGTTTGATTTGTAATTTGAAATTAGAGATGAAAAAGTTATATGCTACTTTCACTTGAGATTGTACAAAGGGGATTGTTGTACTTATTTCATCTAAAAAGACCCGTTATTATAAGAAAAAATTTTGGTTTTTCAATTTAACCCAACAAAAAAAAATTATTGAACCGGTTTTTAAATACACTAGCTTTGTTTTTGTTTTAGAAGTTCATATATCTTGTTTCTTGATTTTCAATTAAAAATTATTGCACTTTTAAAAATTTATCAACTTTTCGCTTTTAATTTTACAAATTATTTTCAAGGATCCCTAAATTTTTTCCGAGGTCTATAAATTCTCAGGACCGGTCCTACGTACTCTTTTAAACTCCAAGTTACATGCATTTTGTAGCATCTTTGACAAGAACAAACATGTTTTATGGAGATACATCCATGTTTTATGGGGACCCAAAACTAGATGACCACTCTCAGTTTAACAACAATCATTTTTTATTTCAGTTCTGATTTTTGATTTAAAGCACACGGACCTGTAACCCAAGTGGGTTCAAGGTTTGTCTAAGAAATGGGTTTTAAACTAAATTCATTCACAGAACGGTGTACAAAAATACTCGTTAGTTCTATCACCTATGTCGTTTTCAATTATGTTGTACAGGAGAAAAATGTACAGTAACTTGTATGAACTAGAAAAAAGTTAGCCAGTGTGTTACACGATTAACCTTTTTAACGTGATGACCTAGCTCTCAGAGCAGGAAGCTTATTGCTGTTCGCTGAAACATTACTTTGAAGTCATGGTTTACTGAGTACATATAATCATAACTATCTGAAATGGAAGAGGCACCACCGGATTGAATAGCTTGACCTATTTCCATTCCCGTAAAGTGCTTACTTGATCCATTTTTTTGTGACAAGTAATAAGGTCAGAAAGCAACTCTTAAAAGCCCTGCACTGTTTTATATACACCGGAGATTAGAACTTGGCGTAAATTGTATCTCCTATTCTCCTTACATAAATGATAATAACTGCAGTAAAATACATCACTGTCAAAGTATATAAACAATGCTCCCTCCGCTCCATATTTCTTTTCCTGTTAATCATTATCACGCTTGCCAATGCACACTTTTAATCGTTAATATCATCAATTTCGTTTTAGAACTAAATATAAAAAATTCACTGTATTAAAATACTCACAAATACGAATCAAACAAAATCACTCATGAATATATTTTATCTTATAAATTATGCATAAATTAGTAGTCTATCGCTTATAATGAACAATGTAAAAAGTCAAAACAGAAAAAGAATAAGGGAACGGAGGGAGTATAACTATTTTAAACTCAACGATGTGGGTCAGTATGTCTAATATTTCTTCTTCCTACAGAGTAATTAGTTTAAAAATACCGAAATTTACTGTAATTTTTTTCAGAATCTGGTGATCAAGTAACCTTCTTTTATAGTCCCACTTTGACGATTATTATACCTTACATCATAAAATAAAATTACATTCGGTGATTAGAGAAGAGTAGGCAGTCACTAGTCTACTACGTAACCAATTTTCAGATGGATGACCGAATGCAATGTTTTAAAAGATCCTCAAAGTACGGTTGGTCAAAAATAGATCATAAAAGTACAATTATGAGATGCATAATTATGAGATGCATATAAGATTATGTATAAATGAAAAGAGTACGTGTCACAGGGTTTGCACCCGAATTAATCAAATCAAATCAGATTGTCAAATGAGGATTATTTGTCAATAAACGCTACTGTGACAATTTAATTTGTTCTTGTCAAAGAATATAAATGATATAATCATGTTTAAACTCATTGATGTAGCATGTAGGTAAGTATTCCTGCCTTTGAGTAATTGGTTTATGGATAGTGAAAGTCAATTTTTCGTCAAAATATTGGCACCAAATAACCTTCTTTTCTTGTTGCACGTTAGCAACAATTAGACTGTCGGTCATAAGATAAAATTACATAATGTGATTAGAAGAGGGTCGGTAATTGCTACTATGAATTATGAAAGGTTTGTTTAGATTGATGATCAAAAATGCAATCTCTAAAAAAGACCCCTTAAATGTTGTCCAAAACTAGAACCTAGCTTAAAACTATAAAGTTTATGGGAAAACAAAAAGAGCGCAGCATAAAAGAATAAGATTGTCATATCAAGATTATTTGTCAGTAAGTGTTAATGTAGCAATTAGAAAGAATAAGATTGTCACATCAGAATTATTTGTCAATATGTGTTAAAGCAGCAATTAGATCCGTCCTGATACATAAACGACTTTAAAAATTTTAAAACTCAATGTTGTGGGTCAGTATGTTTGACTTCTGTTACACTTCTTCGTACAAAGTACTCCTTCCGTCCAATTTTGTACGACACTCATTCCTTTTTGGGACGTCCCAAAAAGAATAAAACCAAACCAAACCAAACATACCCAGTATACCCCCTCAGAACAGGGTCTGGGGAGGGTAGGTTGTACGCAGACCATACCCCCACTTTTAGAGCGGGGAGGCTGTTTCCGTGAAGACCCTCGGCTGAGTGCATGACATACAGAGAGTGTGGAAAATATAACGGGAATGAAAAAAGTTACTACAACTTTGAGCATCGCCTTTATTCTTGAAAAAAGGGACCACAACACTACGCCTCCATTCAGCTGGCATCTTAGCACCCAAGAGAAGAACATTGAACAGATCTGTTAGCCATTGGACGCCAACCTCACCAAGACAAAGCCAAACCTCGATTGGGATAAGATCCGGCCCAACCGCCTTCCCTCTAGCCATTATTTGCAAGGCACCCTTGACTTCATCCTTGCTGATGCGCTCACAGGGATCGACGGAAATCACAGGCGAAAGAGAGACCTCTTGTTCCACACCGGCAGCACTCCTCCTAGTCTCGATGAAAAGATTATGGAAATACGAACTCCACCTCTCCTTAATAGCATCTTCATTCAATAACACTTGGCCTGAATCATCTTTAACAAACTTAACAGAACCCAGGTCGCACCTCCCTCTCTCCCTAGCTTTAGCTAGCTTAAAGATGGCATTCGCTCCTTCCTTGGTTTCTAGGCGCTTGTACAGCCCTTCATATGCCTCCTCTTTAGCTTTCGCCACTGCCTTTTTTGCCTCTCGTCTCGCCACCTTGTATGCTTCCATCTTCCGAATCCTCTCCGGCCCTGCGCAGATCGATAAAAGCTCTTTAAAGAGTGCAAGTTTAGCCTTAACCTTCTTTTGAACCTCCTCGTTCCACCACCACGACTCCTTATGACCACTGAACCTACCTGAGGAAACCCCCACCACCTTCTCGCCCACACTCCGAATGGCCTTTGCCATGATGGACCACCTGAAGTTAGCATCTCCACCACTCGAAAAACAACCTTCGTTGAGCAAAGCCTCCCTGAATTCCGCCGCCTTCTCGCCCTTCAAGTCTTTCCAAAGGATTCTAGGTCTAAACTCTCTCTTCCTGCGAACAACTCGACCCCCCAAGGAAAGATCCATGGCCAACAGCCGGTGCTGGGATGCGCACGCCTCACTCCTGAACACCTTGCAGTCCACGCAAGCTCTAGCGTCCCGGCTGCGCACAAGTAAGTAATCGATTTGAGTGCTGAGCCCCACACTACTAAAGGTGATGAGGTGCTCAGCCCTCTTCTGAAAAACAGAATTCACAATTACCAACTCCTGGGCCGTAGCAAACTCCAACAGTGCGGACCCACCGACATTCCTGGACCCGAAGCCAAAACCCCCATGCGCAATGGGAAAACCATCTGACCTCTCGCCAATGTGACCGTTGAAATCGCCACCCAACACTAAAAATTGGTCTGCAGGAAAACTTCCTACCAGCCCGTCTAAACAGACCCAAAAAGCCTCCTTCTCAGAGTCACCCAAACCGCCTTGCGGGGCGTACGCACACACCACATTCACCACAAACTCCCCCACCACCACCTTGACGGCCATGATCCTGTCATTGCATCTATTCACTTCCACGACGTTGTCTTTTAGGTCTTCCGCCAAAAGAATACCCACTCCGTTCCTCGCGCTGGCAAGACCCGAATACCACAATTTATACCCGTTCGCTTCTCTTGACCGCGCCCCCTTCCACCTCGTCTCTTGGATACACGCCACATCCACTCTACGCTTCTTCAACACGTCCACTAGCTCCAGAAATTTGCCCGTCAAGGTACCTAAATTTAAACTCCCAACACGCAAATTACGCAACAACGACATACCAAATTAACCAGCGCTAACAATTTTTTTTTTTTTAAACAAATAAACACAAATAAAAAGAATACAGTTTAAAAAAAACAAATACAAACGTATTACAGTTTAAACGAAAACAAAGAAGAGAGGCGAACTAATAAAAATGGAATACAGTTTATAAAAAAAGTGCATACCAAATAAAGGGGGACAGGGAGGAGACAAAACAAACAAACAAAAAAGAAAAACGAATTACAGGGGAAAGGAGAAGAAAGGGTGGAGAGAGACGCCGGGGGTAAAAACAAAAAAAAAACAAAAAATAGAAACAGAGAGGGGGGGTAGAAACACAATTGGTGAAAACAAGTTGGGGAAGGGGGTTACGGCGGGGGGTAGGGGTGGAGAATGCGAGAAGGTCGAGAGAGGTAGAGAAGGTCGAGAGTGGTAAAGAGATCGAGGGAGGGTCGAAGGGATTGGAGGAATTTAGATGAGAGAGGAGAGACGGGGAGAGGATGAGAGGGATAGAGATAGAGATAGAGAGAGAGAGAGAGAGAGAGAGAGAGAGAGAGAGAGAGAGAGAGAGAGAGAGAGGGAAGAGCTGAGGGGTAACAGGGGAGACGGGGGTGCCACGGAGGTGCGGAAAGGAGGGAAAAAGGGCGACGAGGTCGGTAAAACGGTAAAGTGCGAGGCGAAATGGAGGTTGAGGTCGAAGTGATTGTAATGGTGGTGGCGTAAGAGAATGGAGGGGGAGGCGTAAGTGAATGGAGGGGGGGAGGGGGTTGGGGGTAACAGGAATTGACAGAGGGAGGGAAGGGGGAGGCGTACGTGAGTGGAGGGAAGGGGAAAGATGCTGTTTAAAATCGATGGGGGGAGGAGTTGGCAGAAATGTCGAGATTAAAAGAGTTGCAGTGGACGGAGTTGGGGTGGGAAAAAGACGAAGCTGGGAGTAGTGTTGAAAGTAAGAATGGAGTTGAAATGGAATAAAAGTCGATGTTAACGTAAGACAGTGAACGGGAAACCAAAAACAGAAAAAAACAGAAACACAACACTACGCTAAAACAGGAAGAGAAGGAAGACAATACAGAAAGAAAGAAAGAAAGGAATAAGCTTTGATGTTAGAATAAATTCCGGCGATGCGCCGGTCAGTGGGAACCAATCTGTGAAGAATGTGCCGGTAACGGCTAGTTAATTAGTAGAGAGCGTTTTTGTAGTGTAAATTGAAAGTAGCAGTTCTCAAAAAGAATGAACCTACTAAACTTTCTATTTTTGAACACTACTTTTCACTATTACACCCACTACTTTTCTATTTTATACTCCCTTTTTATTAAATAAACACTATTACCCCCACTACTTTCCTACTTTACCCATTTTTTATACACCCACTTTCACACCCAATCAACCACATGTTACCACCTAGCAAGTCAAACAAAATTTTCTTAATCTCCGTGAAAGTCAAACAGGCTCTTACAAATTGGGACGGAGGGAGTAATTGGTTTAGAAATACTGAAAGTCTTTTTTTCCAGAATCTTATGACCAAGTAACCTTCTTTTCAAATTGCACTTTCACGATGATTATACCTTTCGTCATAAAATAAAATTACATTTGGTGATTAGAGAAGAGTAGGCGGTAGTGACGGAGGGAGGGGGTCCAGAGGGGTCCCTGCCCCCTAAGTTTCCTAATAACAATGTAGTAGTATACTAATTTCATCGCTTCTTTCTGTATCTCAGCTGGTCACTAGGCTTGTTTTCTATCCCAAAAGTCAGGGTTCGACTCCTCGCAAGTTCTATTATATCCTATAATTTTTTATTTTGGGCATTCAACTTCTATAGTTTTCACATATTTTTATAAATTATAAACACAACTAATCATTATTCTAGTAAATTTAATTATCGACAATAATGTAACATGAATTAAATTTAGATTCTTTTTTGGTTTTCAATTTATTTATAATTCAAATTAGTTTTTAATTTTTTTTTGAATTTATAGTATAAAATCGGCCCCCGGAAAAAATTTCCTGCCTCCGTCACTGGTAGGCAGTCACTACTACGTAAACAATCTTCATATTGATGATCGATTGCAATGTTTTAAAAGATCCCCACAGTACTTTTGGTCAAAAATAGATATTAGCTAAAAAGTACAAGTATGCGATACGTATAAGTTTATGTGGGAACAAAAAGAAAGCCGCAGTCAGGATTTGCACTCAGATTAATCGAATTCTTAAATGGGGATTAATTGTCAGTGAGTGCTCACTGACAATTTAACTTGTCTTTGTCGTAGTATATAAATGATATATTCATATTTCAACTCAATGATATGGGTAAGTAATACCGCCCTTAGAGTTATTGCTACGACCGTTCGTCATAAAACAAATTAAATTTAAAGTTTTCGGGGACACAAAAAGAGTGCCGCAATCGGGGTTTGTAACCGGAAGAATCAAATTGTTATATCAAGGATTATTTGTCAATAAGTGCTACTGCAAAAATTTAAATGTGTCACAATATTTATGCTATTTATCTATCAAAAAAATATTTATGCTATTTAAATATTTTAAATTCAATGATGTGGGTCAGTATGTCTGACTTGTGTTACTCTTCTTCCTCGAGAGTAATTGGTTTATAAATATTTAGCAAAAAAAAAAAGGTTTATAAATACCGAAAGTTTGTTTTTTTCAGAATCTTGTGACCAAGAAAAGAACCTTCTTTTCTAGTTGCACGTTGACGATTAGTGTACCCCTCGCCATAAAATAAAATTACATTCAATGATTAGAGAAGAGTAAACAGTCACTACTACATAAGCAATTTTCAGATTGATGTCCTAATACAATGTTTTAAAAGATTGTTGGTCAAAAATTGATACTAGCTCAAAAGTATAAGTAGGAGGTACATATAAGTTTATGTAAGAATAAAAAGGGGTAAAAGCACATTTTCACCACTGTACTATTTTTGGATTTGCAATTACACTATTGTACTACAAACAGACTACTGTACTTTAGCATTTTTAGCAACTTCACCACTCCCGTCAGTCAAATTATAACTCTGTTGGGTTGACTAACGGGAGGGTGATGTGGCAGTCCTAGTTGTCCTCCACATCAGCAATTACACTTCCCCCAATTTGAGCAATTAAACACTTCAGCAATTATCAAACCCAAATTAAACACTTCCCCCAATTAAACACTTCTCCAGACGCGATCGAGGAGGCGGAGGCGATTGGAATTGCTCAGAGGCGATTTGACACCATACCACTACTGAGATCCATGTAAGTCGTTCTTTTCTTCGTACATTATCTCTCTTCGTACTGTGTTTGATAATATGTATGTATGTGTTCATAGTCGTGCTTGTACAAATCTAGGGTTTGTGCTTTTATAAATTTAGGGTTTATAGTCGTTCATTATTTACAGGAAAGCACCTACGAACTTCTTGTTGAATGTTTACTACGGTGGGCACTTTATGACTTGTGAACGATACAAGTATGTTGGGCCAAAATGGAAGCAGTTTAAAAAAATTGATGTTGGGAAGTTGAGTGTTGAAGAAATTCGGGGCATGGTGAAGGATGTAGTAAGTAGTGAGGATAGGCTTTTTTATATGAGGGATGGGGTAACTCCTCAGCATGGGTATAGGGAATTGATTTATGATGATAATGTAGCTGAAATGGTGTATGCTTCAAGGCACACTGGTGTGTGTAAGATACATGTGTACCATGAGGGATCTGTGGCTGAATTTCCACACATAGTTGCTGATGATGAAGGTTGGTATAGGGGTGATGAATGGTTAGATAACTTCCTAACCTCATGGGCTGATGGAACATATGATAACCTATGTACTAGTGATACTACCCCTAAATCACCTACTACAACTCATTCTCCACATATAACTATTGATACCAGGCCTGCAAAGCAATTCACATCTGGGCCTGTGAAACCTACCAAAAAAGCCACACCTGGTAAGAGATGTAAAATCCTTTCAAAACGTCCTTTAGATGAGTCTGATGAAGATAGGCCTTCCTTGTTGACAGCTAGGAAGAAGGTTATTTTTGAAGAAACCTTCCAAAATACGGAGGATCTATATTACCATGGTGATTATAGTGATGAATAGTTCAATGATGTTATAAGAAGAGGTGAAGAGATCAGGAGAGAAATGGATGAGAAGAATGCAGAGATGGATGGAGCTTTTGATGGAGATGAGGATGAAGATGGGGATGAGAAGATGGATGAGAAGAATGCAGAGATGGATGGAGCTTTTGATAGTGATGCAGATATGGAGGGAGGGGAAGAGGATGACCTTGAGGATGAAGAGTGGCTATGTGGTGAAGTTAGTGAAGATGAAGAAGGGAATATTGCATATAATTAGCCCAGGGCCCCCAAACCACAAATAGTCAAAAGAAAATTCAATCCCTTTACACCTGGTAGGGACATAACTTTTAGACTGGGTCTTGCTTTTGCAAATAAAATAGAGGTCAAGACAGCTATAAGAGACTTCTCTATTGCACATGGGAGACCACTGAGGTATACTGTGGATGAGAAACACAGGATACAAGTTATCTGTAAGGATGGATGCCCTTTTAAACTGTGGGTATCATATGTTAAATCTGAAGATTTATGGATAATAAAAACCCTAGTGCCTGACCATAATTGTTTGTATGAGTATAGGAACAAAATGGTGTCTGTCAAATTCCTTGCCAATTTGTATGGTGAAAGGATTAGGAAAAATCCTAATTGGAAAATGAGTGAGATGCAAGAGGAAATTAGAAGGGACTTAAAGGTGGATGTAAAGGCTTGTATGATTAGGAGAGTGAGGAAGTTGGCTTTGAGTGGTGTGAAGGCAGAGTTAGCTAAGCACTATGAAGGTGTGAGAAGATTTGGTGGTGAGATCCTAAGGAGTAATAAGGAGAACACCGTGAAGATCACTACAACCAGGGAGAACCCTGGGGATCCTAGCCATTTCCAAAGGTTCTATGTCTGTTATGCAGAGTTGAAGAAGGCATGGAGAGATGGATGTAGACCAGTGTTGGGACTGGATGGCTGTTTCCTGAAGACTGTGTGTGGAGGCCAACTCCTATCAGCAGTGGGGAGGGATGGCAACAATGCAATCTTTCCTGTTGCTATGGCAGTTGTAGAAGGTGAGTCATATGCTAGCTGGAAATGGTTCTTGGAATTGCTGGTAGAAGACCTTCAAATAGGCAATGGCTATAAACATACAATAATTTCAGACCAACAGAAGGTATATTCAACTTCATCCATCTCATATAAATCATTATTATGAGGCATGCTACTTTATCTACATTCATTTGTATGTGTAGGGATTAGACAAGGCTGTTAAGGAATTACTGCCATATGTTGAGCACAGGAATTGCACTAGACACCTCTACTCAAATTTAGGGGGAAAGTTTCCTTCTGAAGATGTCAAAAGTGCATTCTATGAGGCATGCAATGCTACTTTTCCTGAGGCATTTTATGCTGCCATGAAGAAGATGGAGTTGGCTTCTCCAGAAGCATATGCAAAGATGAGCACACTTAATCCAAAGGTTTGGTCAAAAGCTTTTTTTGAAACTCATTCCAAGACAGATTCCACAGAAAACAACATGTCTGAGTGCTTTAATTCTTGGATTTTGAGAGCAAGGTATATTTTATCATTTAATGTTATGTATGCAGAAGATTATATATGTTATTAATTCTTAGATTTTGAACTTGACATATGCTTTTGTGTTGTAGGTACATGCCAATTATTGACATGTTGACTGCAATCCATGATCTTGTCATGGAAAGAATGCATCAAAAAAGAGATGCCATGAAGAATGTGGATAGTGTACTCATACCGGGAATAAGGAGACAGTTGGAGCATGTGATTAAAAATAGCTGTGAGTGTAGATGTTTGTGGGATGGGAGGCAGAACTATGAGGTTAAATGGAGGGGGATAGGGTTTTGTGTGAACTTGCAGGAACATACATGTTCATGTAGGGTGTGGCAACTAACAGGTATACCCTGCATCCATGGTGTTACAGCCATTCTTAATTGCAGGCTCAATCCACTTAATTTTGTTTCACATTATTACACAAAAGCTACATATATGAAGTGCTACAACCACTATTTAGAAGTGCTTCAAGGGGAACCTTTCTGGGAGAAGGTCCTAGGGGACACCATCCTTCCACCTCCAATTTCCAAAGTACTGAGGGGTAGGCCTAAAAGACAAAGAAGAAAGGAAGGTTGGGAGAGGCAAACTTCTACTTCACAACAAATGCACAAGATTTCAAGAGTAGGCAGAGTAATGCATTGTGGCAACTGTGGGGTTGCAGGGCACAACTCCAGGAAATGTCCTCGACAACCAAGGGCACAACCAATGCCACAAAAAAAGAGGGGAAGGAGGACCAATGAGGAAAGGGCAGAGGAAGGGCAAATTGCAGAGGAGGTCAACACTGGGGAATTTCAACTTATGGAGGAGACAATGAGGCAGCAAACAGCAACTCAAGCTTCTCAAGCTAACTCTTCTATTGAGGACTGAACATGTGCTATTCTGTTTAGTATTAATAACATTTTGTGACTTTTGGTATCGAGACTATTGTACTGCTATGTGCTTTTGTGCTATTGTGTTTGGTATGAAGACTATGGTTAATTAGTGTGTTTGGTATCAAGACTATGTAATATTATCTTTTGGTTAATGAGTAATGGTATGCAGCTGTATCTTTTGGTTAATTAGTTGTAATTGCTGATGTGGAGGACAACTAGGACTGCCACATCACCCTCCCGTTAGTCAACCCAACGGAGTTATAATTTGACTGACGGGAGTGGTGAAGTTGCTAAAAATGCTAAAGTACAGTAGTCTGTTTGTAGTACAGTAGTGTAATTGCAAATCCAAAAATAGTACAGTGGTGAAAATGTGCTTTTACCCGAATAAAAAGAGTGTCATTGTCGGGGTTCGCACCCGTATTAATCAAATTGTCAAATGAGGATAATTTGTCAGTAACAGTGTTACTACGATAACTTAATTTGTTCTTGTCGTACTATATAATTGATATAATAATAGTTAAACTCAAAGACGTGGGTAAGTATTCCTACCCTTATAGAGTAATTGGTTTATGGATAGTGAAAATCAAATTTTTAATCAAAATATTGGGTTGCACTTGCACGTTAACGTTAGTTAAATCATCCGTCATAAAATAAAACTAGCCAAATTATCCGCGCTTCGCGCGGTTTATAAAATTTTATATAAAAGTACTGTAATAGATAAATTAATTTCTATTATTCTTAATTTTTTTTTAACATGGGAACCCGCAGTCGCTACCCTTCGGGTGCGCTCTGGGTAAACCCATGGGTTCACGCAATAGCCTGCAAACCACGTGATCCAAGGCAAACCGCACAAGTGCGACAGGCTCTGCCCCAGGATGGCATAATTACAAATCCGCCTCCCATGGGAGTCGAACCTGTGACCAAGAGGTGAGATGGCCTCTCTTTAACCAACTGAGACAACCCTTGTGGGCATTATGTGTTTTATCAAACACCTTGAACACAAGAAATAAATTGCTATAAAAATACAACTATGTCAATGACAAACATCCAAATTTACCAACACAACACAATGAATAAATTACCAAGACAAGAGATATTTGACCCAAGGATTATGGATAATCAAGCACTTCTCCCAAACATATATGAGCAAGATATAATCAACTCTACCTAACCAAGATAATTGGTGAAGCACACAATCACTTATTTCTCTTCTATAAACACTAATTTAGTGAAGCACATAAATTAGCTCTCTTGACAATAGCAACCAATAATGAAGCACTATCAATTTAACCAAGTCATGGAATTAAACAAAGAGAGGCTAGGACAAACCCAAGGATGAGAAGATCAACCTAGGTATTTGTACTTGAATCTTGAAGTTTAGGCACACCAAACCTTGTGCTACTACAATGAATGTACTAACAATTACGGATTAACACAAACAATTAGCAATTGAAATTACAAGAAGAGCAAGATGAAGCAACTTACAATTCTCCAAGCAAAATCATAAACAATACATCACAAGTATTCAAGATAGAGTGAAAAATCTTACTTAAATTGAAATGGGTTTAGTACAAGAATTCCTCCTTGAGCCAAATAAATGGAGTTAGTTACTCGTAATCAATGCTAGATTACAAGTGATTAATGTCTCTTCTCTAATTCCTACTAAAAATTGATTGATCTCTTATGAATTTTCTATAAAAAATTAATTTAAAAATAATTTACATGAACTATTAATTGGAAAAATACTCTCATTATATACAAAATTTTGATAATCTTAAAAATATCACAAACATATAAAAATAAAAATTACAACATGAACGTAATATTTACGATCAAAAGTTACAAATATTGAATACAACTTAATAACGTTTTTTAAAGCCGACACCCCTCTCATAATATACATGTTCAATAATAGTGTAAGAATTTATTTAATTTGAATATCAATTTATTTTAACACGATATAATGAAACAATGGGTGTATAATTCTTTTATCAATTTAATCTTCCGATAAAGTGGTTGGGTTTTTTCAATTTAATTAGTTTAGTCATAACTCATGGGTAATTTATGTGCATGATTTGTTTACAAATTTTAGATATTAAGTAAAAATCTGTGTACTTCCATAATTTACTACGATTCCACAATCATTGATAATAAAGATTGTTTGAGAAGTTAAGGTTAATAACGTTTTTTAAAGCCGATACCCCTCTCATAATATACATATTCAATAATAGTGTAAGAATTTGTTTATTTACAATAAAAATTTATTTCGACACAATATAACGAAACAATGGGTGTATAACTTTTTTATCAATTTTATCTTCCGATAAATGGCTGAATTTGTTAAATTTAATCGATTTGATCATAACTCATGTATTATTTATTCATGTGCAAAATTAAAAATCTTTCTGTATTGTTTGCATACAATTCCAGATATTAAATAAATATTTTGTACTTCCATAATTTATTACGACTTTCACAATAACATAACATAAACAATTATTAGTCGTCATTTTACCTAAAAATAAACATAACTATATATAATTAATATTTAATATTGAAATAATAACTATAATGTTCAACTAATTTGCTAATTTTTAAAAAAAAGAAATAGAGTAAATTTAATATATGTTTAATAGGTGTAATTAATGACTAATTAAATTGTCATTAATAGCTATTTAATGCAAGAAAAGAATTTTAATATAAAAAATCAAAAAAACGAAAATTCAAGAAAAATACCTTATACTGTTCTGGTGCATTTCCGATCTCCCGACATTATAATATATATAGATTACATAATGTGATTTAATATTTCATAAATTTAACATTAACCAACCGACCATAAGAGCAAGCGTTTTACTCCCTCATTATCTTCCACTCATTAAATCTTCAACCCTTATAAAAAAATCTAGAAAACATTTTAACATAAAGAATTTAGCACAATATGATTCTTCCCAAAACATCTTTCAAATCATAATCAGAAAGAAACTTTCACAAACTTGAGAGCAAATTGTTATTAATTATGTAAAATTTAATAAAAAAAACTATAATATCATCGTAATTATCCATGCAATCAAAAAGATGATTGTTGAATTGTGAGAAAGGACTCTGTTTATCTTGAAAACCACTTTTAGAAAAAAGCACTCTGTTTCATGTGTTTTTCTAGGGGTAAAATAGCTAATTGGTCACTGAAGTCACTAGTAACTTGCAATAGGTCACGAAGTTAAAAAAACTTTCAATCGCATCATGAATTTACAATTAGCTTGCAATCACAACACTAAGTTGAAAAAAAATTGCACGATCGTTAAATTATGATGACTTTTAACGGTTCTCCGTTAAAAGCCAACACATTTTCGGTTAGGTCACTGACTATGTGCTAATTTTCATTTAGGTCACTGACTTGAAAAAAAAAATTATTCAAAAAATATCTAACGAAAATATTTTTTTAAAAGATTATGTTTTTTAAAATTTAAATTGTAATCATATCAAAAAATTAAACAAAATTACACTTTTGGTATCACTTATTAATATCGAAAAAGATGAATCGGAAACTTGATATTTTTTAAATATTTGTTTGCTTTTACCGATTTACTAGCATATAAAATAAATGGATATGTTCAATTCTAAATTTAATTAAATTATAAATTAAATAAATGGAAAAAAGGGATATCTAATTATTTGTTCAACTGTATCAATTTATAAGCATATGGGTTAAAGCGGTATATACAAATTAAATTTAATTAAAGTGTAATTATTTGGAAAAAATGTAAATGTTCAATTTTTTTTACCTTTTATCATTATCGAAAAAAAAACTTGTTATCTTAAAAAAATCATTCGGATTTTTTTTTAAAATTTAATCAGTTAAAATTAAATTTGGCTAATGACCTAATTGAAAATTGTTAACAAGTTCAGTGACCTACTTGCAAGTTTCATAGTGGCACGTCAGCATTACGTCATCTTTCCGTTAAAGTTTTTAACGGAACTGACGGCAATTACCAATTTGAAAGTTTTTAAGTATTTCATTATTTGATTGAAAGTTTTTTTAACTTTGTGACCTACTTTGAAAGTTTTTTTAACTTCGTGACCAAATTAGCCATTTTAGCCTGGTGTTCATTTTACAAAAGGTGGTTGTTGAAATGGGAGGGACCTTTCGGTTGGGGCCTCTGCATCCTTGATTCCCCACTATCCCGTGAGGAGAGGAACATTTCCCATTACTGGGCCATCCGGTAGATTAACCCGAAGGTATGGCCATGGCCAAACTTCTCACTCAGGAAAGGGTGCGCGCGCCTTCACCAAGAATGCAGTTGATGTGTTGATCGCACAGCCCAATCTACAAACACCTTATAGCTCCCACTTGGGTCACAGACTCGCATTACCAAGTCCAGCTGATTCAAATCCATATCTGGTAAAATATAAGCACATTTACTGTTTCAAGAATAATCGATGTGGGAGAGAAAGGGATTTATATTTGATTTTGAGAATAGGCTTTATATATTTCTTCTTTGTGTTAATATATTCTCGACCTCATAAAAAGCTCTTTATAGTTTATATAAATATAATTTTATTGGTTTGTATAACGATTTCATATAAAATAAAATTTATTCAACAAAGTAAATATAATTTGTATTCGAGCTTGTCTCATATATGAGTTGAGCCGTGATGGACTTTTATTAACAAGTTGGAGCTCAAACTCTGATATTTTTAATATGAAATGTGAGATCGCTTTGTAATATTCTCGAACTGCATTATATTGATCGTTCTCTTGAAGATCAGATTATTAACATTTAATAGATCATCTCTCCCTATGTTTCAAAGAGAAGAATTTTATTGGTTTCATGAAATAGTTAAAGAAATCTATGAAAGTATATTTTCATGATACAAAATATGCCAAGAGAAATGCTAGAGTTCTCAAAAGTATTCCCAAAATGGTTCCCAAATGCTTAGTTGGCAACTGAATGGATATGTATCTTTGAATTAAAGAAGCCCTCTATGTAAATATATGTGCTCCACAAATTAAAAGAGGACACTTGGCATTTCGGAACAAATTCGGAAACCATTTTGAGGTTCCTAGCATTGCTCATATGACAATGCTAAATGATAAAATGCTAAATGATAAAGTGAAACTGACGATTAGAACATTAATATACAAATTTAAGACATTTCTAGTGATTCAGTAGTTATAAGTACATTTATTTCCAAAAAAAAAAAGTACATATTAATTTTGGTATGTATTGAGATGATTGGCAAAATAGAAGACACAAAAGATGGTTGTTGAATGAGGAAGAGGCCACCTGATTGAGCCCGGTCCTCCACCGCCAGATCCAAACTCCGTTTGAACCTAGAGCTGGCCTGCTACCCATCCCGGAAGAGAATTATAGTACAAGTGTCTGCGCGTTTCACAGCGCTAGAGCTGGCCTGCTACCCATCCCGGAAGAGAATTATAGAGCGCAGGCCAGAAGACTCCTCAACACATAGGATGGACAGGACAGTTTAACCCAAACAGGATGAACTCGTTCAATCTCCAGACATCTTTTTGCTCCCACTTGGGTTACAGGCTCATGTTACGGAGCCCAGCATGTGTGAATAAGTTTGTAACTGTTTGTAACCACAACAAACGTCTCTGTAATACTTGATGTGGTTTGAGCAAATTTTTTTTTCTTCTCTTTTTCTCCATATATCGTGCCTCTACTACATCAAACTCGTAATTTTATTCCTATGTGCGTCAAAGATGAGGTGTAGTGGTTTGAGCTCTCGGTTTCTCTAAAAGAGGTCAAGGGTTCAAATCCTAGGATGTGTGTTGTAACTATAAAAAAAAAAAAAAAAGATGAGAAATTGCACGAGTTTCATAAGATCTTCTTGGAACGCTAGTGTCCTCAAGATGATTAAAAGACAAATTATTAAATCTCAACACGCACAAAATGATGAATTTCAACACGCACACTAGTTGTTGCTGCTGTCCAAGCTGTGCATATAATAGCTGAAACTGTCAACGGTAAGAAATGCAAGAGCTAGCAAGCCTCTTTAATATGCTACTGCTAATATCGTCTAAATTAAAACTTCCCCAACCATTACTCAATTATTATGCGATGCCATGGCTTATAAGATAGAACAGGCATCTGTGTACACGGACATAAGCATCCAAACCGTTACTCGGATATAAGCAACCATCCCCATCAAAATTTGTGTGTGTGTGGGTGTTTTGGGGGTTTTGGGGGGGGGGGGGAGAAGATGATAAGTAACCACGAATGACTGATTTTGCACAGCTAAATCAGTCAACACCACATATATATTTACCCTTATCCGAAGAGGAGAGAAAACAAGAGCGTTGTTCAATTTTACTTCCGTAACATTCTAGCTAGGTCAAAACAACTGTTACAAACTTACAATAGCATAAAGCACTACTATAAAACAGTTGATTACAAAAACATAAGATCATTGTGTCTATCTAATATCGACCTCCATTCATGAATGCACGAGGAAACTTGCCTTTGAAGTCACTGTCAGTCCGCACTTCCTTTATCAATTACCAAGGCAGTCGATGCTGTAGTAGCAGTTGCAGAATGTTGCAAATCCGAAAGAGAGAAAGACCTCCAGGGAGAAAATTTACGTACAGGCATTGGAGGTGATGCCGACGATTCATTATTAGGTGATCTTGATCTTCTACCATGCGGGGGCAGAGGTGGCAAACAGGGACTACGAGATAAGGAATTTGAACCAAGGCATTCACTGTTATCATTGCTCTCCGAGCTGCTTATCATAGCAGACAAAGCTAAAGAACTTCTGCTGGAGTTGGCAAGCCTTTTTGACATGCAACTGCTACTGTTTTCTAAAATACGGCTCTTATCCCAATAATTACTATGAGCAAGCAAGTTCTTCCGCTTCCTAGTGTAGGCATCTTCCTTCTTTGCAATGTCTTTAACAGACGAACAAGACGAAATATCCGCTAGACTCGTATAAGACTTCGATTTGCCACTATAGAAACTTGATATGCCTCTCCTACAAAAAGTCCAAAAAAATAAAATAAAGGATAATGAGCAATCATATATACAATTTTCTTGAAAACAAACACTAATCACCAAAACTACATAACACCAACATTTTAGTAAAAAGTACTCCAATTTATCTTGTTCTTAATGCAACAACACTGCTTGTTCTTGTTCATAGTGAATAGTGACAAAAGTCCTATTAACCCGAGTTCAAAATATACTACTACTACTACATTAATCCACTATCGAAAACCAATTTTTTACAGCAAGAACAATTAACACATTAACAAGCACACAAATCCAAAGGTGCCATTTAGATCACCAAATTTCAATACAAAAGCATATTATAATGTCATTATTATTCTCATTCCCATTAAACGTGTTGTTATCCATGATCCAAACGACCCCTTAATTCGTAATATCGACTTCGAAAAAACATAAACAGATGGGGATCAATTCAATAAAGATCACATTTTTATCAAACAAAACCTACCAAAACATCAATTAACAATCAATAAACATCAAAAACACAAACAAAACCCTAAGAATGCAGACTTTTTAACATAAACATCATCGAAAACAAATAAAATGCAAACTTTAGAAAATATAGATACACATATAGATACATACTTTATAGGCAAAACTTCTTCAAGTGAATCCAAGCAATCCAAAGGACCTTTAAAACTACTCTGAACTTCATTATCATCTCTCAATTCATCCTCACCGTTGCTGACGTCACTGTTTTTTCCGATCGAAGACGAGCTACACGAGTCGAGCTCATCGGATCGGTCAATCGCCGTCCGATCGCCGGAGAAGCGGCCGGAATTGGATGCATCGTAGATCGGTTTGAACGGCATCCGATCGACGAATCCTGGCCGTTCGATTAGGCTGCTTGTTTCGAATGCGATCGACATAGTTGTGGAGTTTGTAAACACTCATATATAAGAGAGAGAGAGAGAGAGAGAGAGAGAGAGATGGGAATAAAACGAAGAAGATGATGAAATGATGAAGGCTTATCCTCATGGTTATATACTTCATAAACTACATTATCTGTTACATTTTTGTTTTTCAAAATTATCGTAACTAGTCGGCTTTGCAAATCGTTTTTATAATTGTTTTCAACCGCTGAGACCTGAGTTGTCGGTCATTTCTACGTAAATGAAATGGACATACAAACGAATTTTAGTAATAAAATCACGTCATCTAAGATTCAAAAATATTTTCGGAATTTATTTCGAGATATGTGTTATTAATCAAAATTAATATTATTATTATTCTATCGAAATCTTTTAGATTGGAAATTTTATTAACTGAATAATTAGTTGAAATTTAAATTTTTCATTTTGAAGTGAAATGGGATTTAATTTAAAGATACTACAGTATATTTTTGTAACTGTTCATTTATTGTTTTATTGAGCAGTTGGATAAGATCTGAAACACGATATACTAGAGTATAATATTGAATGGCGTGACGTAGGATGTTATTATGTAGGTGTCTGAATTGAATAAAATAAACACGTCTAGATGCAAAGATGACGTGGCAATTTTTAAGTGGTGTTGCCTGTTATGTTTGTCTACATTGAACGAGTTGATTGATTTTGGATGAGCCTAGAAACGACATCGTTTGAGGGAAATGTTGGGATAGTGGAAACGACGACGTCGGGTGTCGTGGAGCATGGTTTAGTTATTTTGTAGACATGGAATTGAATTTGATACAAATAAAGGGATGGGCCGGGGGCGTCGACTTGTAGAAATTGACAAAAAGAAAAGAAAAAGGATGGGAATTTTGGTGAAGGGAAATGAATATGAAAAATGGGGAGCACATGGAGGAATTGATGAAGAAACTTTTTGATGAAAGTGAATCAATTTTTGTATTTTGTACAACCACCATGGTGCTGGGTGGTCCAGTGCTGTGATTGATTTGGCTAAGAAGTACTGTAGGAGTTATTGGGTTCTTTGTATTTTTAAAAAGGAAAATATTAGAGAATTCAATTTTGTTTTTAATTTTAAATATTTAATAATTTTTTTACTAAAAGAGCAATGTTAGGGGACTAAAAAAATCTTCTAAATTTTTTTCCCAAAATGATGCGGCACAACACATGGAATGTTTTAATTGGGTGATTGATGTGAATACATGGGGTCCATCTCATTATTATTTTCACAACCAATTAAAATCAAACATGCGTCATTTGGGAAAGTTTTTTGGAGCTTTTGTTTGGTTCCCTAGTATTTTTCTTACTAAAATGATGAGATCCCATTCATATGCGTCCATGAATTAAAACGTGTCAACTATACATTTACATGACAGCTCAATGATGCCACATTATTTGGAAAAAAAATTAGGATTCTCTAGCATAACTCTTCTAAAAATCAATGCATGTTTATTTATTTAATTTAGGGTGATAAATATATATGATCGAAATAATAAATATATTCAAAAGAAAAATCTATTGATTCGGATAAATATTTAGAAATTGAAAATCAATTTAATTCAATTTAATTGTTGCTTGCTTGTGGATTCGTACGTGATATTTGAATTTTGATCGGTAGTAAAGGTAAAAACTAGGGTGTTTGAAGGCAGAGCTGTTGCTACAATAACTGATAATAAAACATTTACTACATTTTCGAAGACTGGTATTTGTTTTAGCCTATCTATTAAACAATTATAAATTCTTATTTTATATCATAACATTTCCATTCGATATCCAAATGCATTTTTATTTCATTGAATTAGTATTACTTTTGTTACTGGTATATAGATTTGGCCACAACATCTTTGGTAATAAAAATGCAATATCTATCAAAAAATCCGCAACAAGAACAGTTCTCGTTGTCTTATTAAATTGTTTATGAGCTTAGTAATGAATGGAGTGTGGGTTTTTAAAGTCTTACTCACTTTGTGAACCTTTACCTTGTTCTATGAAAGTATAGAACAATGTCGATGTAATAATGCATATGTAAATCCTAGTCACAGTCATGGTTAAAATTTGAGGACTAAAAATTATTTTATTTTACATACAGTAATCTATTATATTACTAATATTAATAGTACAACAAGGTTTTGGCAAGACAATTTAATCCATGTCATTTACCATGTAGATGACACCATCATCTGCCACCTAGATGTCACCTCAGCTATTATATTATATTAATAATAAAAACATTGATCCCTCTTAGTTAGAAATGAGTGTCCTTACCACTATGCTAGACATTACACTTATTAATATTAACTAGCATGATAGCCCGTGCAAAGTACGGGCCATATGATAATTCATATAATTTTCTTGTGTTAATCTACTTCACGTATTTCGATTTATTTAAAATGTTATAGGTTCAAAATATTATCATAATCTGAACAGTAAGAGTAATATTTTTAGTTGTGTTTGGTCAGTGTGAGAAAAATGGGTGACTGAAAGCAATAGGTAAAGAGTTAATTGTAACTGTCAAGTATTACCAAAATAATCTTGATGTATTGAAATTCGTGAAAAAATAGCTGGCTTATTTATTTTGGTACGGAGGAAGAATTAAATTTTATATTATTTCTAATTTTGTAAGAAATAATGTAATGTGACGGAAAAATACAAATAATAGAGTCATATGTTCTACTTGGAAAAGCAAGCGCACTTTTCTAATTTTGGATCTTTTTCTCCGACCAATTTCAGAGAACAAGAAGAACAACATTTATCCTAATAGTTGTGCACATCCAAAATAAATATATGATATGTGCTTTTCTAGGATCATGGTATTTGACCATTTCAGATGTATCATTTCAATAATAAATTGACCATAACAAAATCTTTTTTTTAAATATATTTTACCATCTATTGTCATAAGTGAACTTTCGAAAAGCCAAGGTAATATCTCAAATTTCAAGACAAAACATATTTAGACATGTCCAAATTCAACCAAATACACGATTAACTAAAATAAAAGTGTCATATTTCATAACGGGTTTTTAAAATGAGATGGGTCAATGTATGCACCGAATAAATTATGTTGTAAAACTTCACGTGCACAATGAAATTCAATCTATGGAAAAAAGATATACATAATTACGATAATGAAGCATCTAAGAAATATCATTTTAATTTGAGGTAACACCAAAATGATACTCTTGAAATAAAAAAATACACATACCACATCCGTAATAATAAGACATTATATGTATCATCGACTTTTTAAGTTTATTAGTCTCACAACGGGATGAAACTCGCATTGGAGTTTAAAACTCAAGTGAAATTGATAAATTACTATTTAAGTATATAGTTGTAAAACTCATTTGTAAGAAATTAATAACATTAACATATTACGAAAATGCTACAAAAATATAGTGCGAGAGACTAAAAATATCAAAACTATGTTCACATTTTTTTACTAGATCCAAATCTCATATGTAAATTATTTCTTATTTTCAATATTTTAATATTTTTTATTCGTCAATCAATAAATTACCCGATGCTAATAGAATTAACCGATATAATGTAAATATACTTAAAATAAAATAGAATATTATACTGATATCGAGTAAAAATATGTTATACACTTTATTTATCATTTTTTGTATTAATTTAATAATAAACATATTATAGCCATTCGACTAATATATAGACATAATTGTTAAAAGAGTGAGATAAAACAATACTAAAAGTGTTTATATACAGAAGTCTAAGGTTCGATTCCCGCTAACAATATATTAATTTATATTTAATACAAAAAATTATTATATACAAGGTTCGAATTCTTCCAATAACATATTAAAATTAATAGTTATAATACTATACTACCCTATAAATAAATTATAAAAAAATAAAAATAAGTCGTACTTTGCACGGGTTATAAGTTAGTATACATAATTTTAAAAGAGAGATATATTGTAATAAATTTTTTTAAAACTATTTTCACTTCCGTTTGTTTACCTACTTGAGATAAACTTCTACTTTTATTGTCCGTCACCTACCATCTCACTTTGATTTTTTTTTTTTGATTAATTTTCGGCCACCTCGATACCTTTCTTAATTCTGACTTTGACGATAGTATATCTGTCAATTTTTATTTTCACACCCCGACTACCATTTTTTACTATTATATGAGAAAAATATTTTAATGATTTTATCCCTAATAAATCATAAAAATAAATGTGGATATAAATTTATGAGCATATGAATGTCGTCTGTTTAATTCTTATCAAAATTCAAATTATTAAATTAGTATAATTATGTAAACACTTTTATCCTGAATAAATTATAAAACAAATATTTCTAATAAGTGGATTATTTGAGCATGTCGTAAATGAGTTTAAAGATTTTCACAAAGAAGTGATTTGTCTTAGTGGTTATACATGTCAACTTTAAGTTATAGGTGCTGGATGGACATAGGTTCAATTCCTCTCAACTTCAAATTTTTTAAAATTAATACAATCTAAGGACAAATTTGTAATTTAATAAATGGGACAAAACCCATGTTGAGTTATAATAGATATAATGGATGGATGGATAGTACAACAAGGTTTTGGCAAGACAATTTAATCCATGTCATTTACCATGTAGATGACACACATCATCTGCCACCTAGATGCCACCTCAGCTACTATATTATATTAATAATAAAAAAATTGATCCTAGTGAGAATTGAACCCTTGACCTCTTAGTTAGAAATGAGTGTCCTTACCACTATGCTAGACATTACACTTGAATATATTTTAAAACTCATCATTAATATATCATGAGACAACCCTCATATATAATATTGAATGATAAAAAATTGTCCCTAGAAAGAATTAAACACTTAACCTCTAACTTAGAAGGGAGATTCCTTACCATTAGGCTACACAACAATTTCGAAAATATTATAAAACAAATTATTAATATATCGCGAGACAATCCCCATATATTATATTAATGATAAAAAATTTGTTGCTAATAAGAACTGAATCATCGACCCCTAACTTAAAATGAGATTCCTTATCACTATACTTCATCAATTTTGAATATATTATAAAACTCATTATTGATATATCATGAGAAAATTTAATTATCATGAAATTACTAAATTACCTCTCCTATATTATATTAATGATAAAAAAAATTGTTTCTAATGAAAATTAAACCTCTTACCTCTAACTTAGAAGTGAGATTTTTTTACCACTATGCTAGATATCAGTTTTGAGAATATTTTATTTTTGATTATATATACATCATGAATATATAACCTTTTAGATATATTTGCGTACTAAGCATTAACTTGTTCTAGCACTATTTAATTATAAAGTAACATAAATACATTGTAAGTGAGAATCCTTACCACTATGCTAGATATGAGTTTTGAATATATTCTAAAACTCATTATTAGTATATCGTGAAACAACCTTCATATATTATATTAATGATAAAAAATTATTCGTAAAGAGAATTGAACAATTGACCTTTAACTTATAAAAAAAATTACTTACCACTATACTATACATTAGTTTTGGATATATTGTAAAACTCATTATTAATATATTGAGAGACAATTTAATTATCATGAAATTACTAAATTACCTCTCCTATATTATATTAATAATAACATTTCACTAATATATCGCTAATGTAATAAAAGAGAATTGAACCCTTGACCTATAACTTAGATAAAATATTACATACCATTATACTAGACATTAGTCTTGATATATTGGAAAACTCATTATTAATATATCGAGAGACAATTTAATTATCATGAAATTACTAAATTACCCCTCTTATATTATATTAATAATAATAGTTCACTAATATATTGCTAATATAACATTTGACAGCATACATATATACAATTGCACAACATGTTATGCTAGAGGTTGCCCGTGCCTTGCACGGGCTACAAAGCTAGTTTAATACAATGATATAACCCATTTAATAGTATTTCCATCTTTTTAATCCGATTTTGTAGATCTTATATATGTATTTTTTTCTGAATTACATAATGATCTACAAACTAAAATTAAAAAAAAAAAAAAAAATTTATCCGCCAATATTAAGAAGCCATTAACACCTGAATAATTAAACAAGAAAAAATTATACAGATTATTACATAGATAATCACAAGGGGGATTGCATGTAAATATTTCCTATTTGTTCCTGTCCCATTTTGCAATGTTAAAAAATGCATTTTTTGCAGGAAGCACCATCCAGATTTCAGATTGCCTCGGCAGCACTTGGCCACTCTTTAGTAAAAATCACTGACGCAGCTCACCGTTCGAATTTCGGGCGTCTGGCATTTTCTATTTATGATCCTCGATATGTTTGCCTCAAAATATAATCCCTTTAAGGTTGTAAGAAACATGCATCTGCTGATGGGATTTTAAACGAAATTTTCTACACTTGAGCCTAATTAAGTTGTACAATGCACTATTTACCATACTATTGTAAATAACTCTAACAATGACAAGAAAATGGGTAAACTTGAAAAGAAACAGAAAACTTTACATGGAACAAACATTTCACAATAATCAACTACATATTTGCTATGTCGCGTCAACAAATTCATCCTTGGTTTTCTTTTTCGTTCTCAGTATCTTCTTTTGGAGCTCCATGTTGGACATTCGTTCAACCTCCAGTGCTCGCTCAAGCTTTTTCAAGTACAGTAAACGAGTAAAGGATGAGAAGACTGGCAGACAGCATTGTATTATACAATATTGTAAGAAATAAGGAGAAACATATATACCTTTGCTGCCCTCGTACTCCATTCTGCTAGTATGCCTCTCAGCCTTTCATTCTCCTCAACGTACTGTTAAAAGAAAACACCACAGAATAAATACATACAAAAACATCAGAGACTATGAGGAGGAATGCAAAACTCAAAAGTCTCCAGCATTTTTCAAATTAAAACTTACGACATAACTAGGATACTTGCAACCATACAAACACAGATACATTTCACATTATGTATATGACCCATTCAAATATTCTATGGAGTGTAAGATATCGAGTAAGATTGTCTGGTTTAGCACAAGTTAACACTGCTAAAATACTAATCTTTTCAACCAAAAACGAAACAAGAAACTTTTTCCTGACAATTAAATCTTGAATAGAAGGTCAACATAACTAAAAGTCTAAAACAAAACAAAACTCCAACCCTGTAAAGAAAAAAGAATTCCTTCACTGAGAACAAAAGAAAACTCAATCTTTGAAAACAAAAGAACTACATAATACAATGCATGCGTGTTAATCTGAGGTTGAGTTTTTTTGTATTGCTTATGAGTTATGATGTAATTTGGCCTTTCTAGACTAGAAAAAATAACACATAGGAGCAAAATATACCGATAGAAAATATACGTCAATCGCGTCGAGATGTAGAGAACCTGACAATAGGAACTACGAAACAAAGAACTTGTCAACTTAGACAAATTGCAAGTTATAATGCAATTACAGAGATTGATGGGGTCATGGGAGTTTGCAGGGAGTTGCTGCACTTGTCAATGATGCATATAGGGCTCCTTCACTTACATATATGCATGTGGATTTGCTGATTTTCATGGAGGGAAAGATCATACAACTGATATGATCATATGAGGAGACATGGTCAGGCATAATGCTTGCCCAGCTATGTAATTCATTGCCATCTGTCTATGATTATTCTCCATGTAATTCGATGCACAAACAGCTGCCATGCTTATTCGTAAAGTATATTGTTCAAAGAGACTTGCAGATATACCGGAAAGAAAAGAGTCATATTGACATGTATATGAGTACTGTATTAGGGTTTTAAGTGTAAGCCTATTGTAAAAACTTAAGTTTAGCTAATTTGATACAATTTCTGCTTATGATTAAAGCTAATTCAGCTATTGTCTATATTTCATTCAGGTTGGCCCTAGTGGCAACAATTAAGGTATGCTGGGTTATTGTCACACTACTTAACTGGTTAACTAACTATTGAGGCGGTGATGTTTCGGTTCTTTGTAATTGGGTAGTGCTTCATTGTTTAGCTGGTGCACAGTTTATTGATTGCTGTGCTATATTGCCTTTATGACTATAATTCATTAATAGAATAACACTAGCAGAGTCCATTCACCACAAAAATCGGGTCAAATTTCAAGGATCCAGTTGTAAATTATATTATTTTATTAAGATAATGAGTAACTAGGCTTCTGATTCGACAACATAACGCCACAGACCAGCCTGCATTTAAAAAATCTCAGATCTTCAAAAAAAATACCTGGTTGTTGGTCATGTAAAACCTCTGTATCTCTGAGTCTCTCTCAGCAATTAGAGATCGAGCAAGGGTGAGCTCGGATTGTGACTGATTCATCTGAAACATGACAACACAAATCAACAACAAATATAACCTCAGATCCACTAACGATAGAACATCAACGGTAATCCACTGTAGGCCTCACAAAAGTCTTTGCAAGTTTTTGAATACAACACATGATTTCCAGTTATATCTTTTATATTAATTATCATCTCTCTTTGTGGTAACAGTTGCATAATTAGAGAGAGATTTTTTGTCTGTTTCATACAGGTCTGTGACTCTGTGCCCAGTGCTTAAGATTTTTAGGGTGAGGCTAAATACCGGTCTGTAAATTTGCTAGTGCTGTGCTGGGATATCAACATGAGATGACAAGCATAAATGTCTAGCAACTCAATATAAAAGGTGTTTTAATTGGTGCGGCCGTCGATCACGTATGTCTTAACGAGGTCCGTAGTTTACACCTCATTTAGTAGGTTTATACAGTATCAACAATGGTTCACTTGTTAAATTTAAGGAATTTGGACTCGGGAGATCCCTTAATCATCTGTCTTCTTTAGATTATTGCCATTCATCACCCACTATCTATCTAGTTTGAGCTTTCCTCTTATCGGGTATACACAGTCTCTTGATATTTAATTAAAAAAAAAGGCCTCATTGTACTGAAAGTTGACCGGGTGGCTGATGTGCCGAATTTTTCCTTTCTTAATTTTTTAAAATTGTGTCAAGCCTGAATCGCTTGTACTACATTATATTTTTACTGACTTCAAAAAATTTCAACCACATTTCAGTGTCGTACAAGAACTGCTGAATTTATTCCACCCTCTAAAATTTTAGCCGTGGCAGAGAAGAGTAGGTTCCCATCAGTAAACTAATACTAAGACAAGTCCATGACATCTAAAACGGATAAATTCTTATCAAAGCAACCATAAAAGCAAAAAAAAAAAATTGTCAAAACCTTAGAAGCAATACTATGTAAAAAGATGACAGAAATGTAGAATAGCACTGAATTTGCAAAGCAACAACAATTGTCCAGCGTCCACAAACAGTTTTTAAGACCATCAGGAACAATTTAACAAGTACCAAAAATTAAAGTAGTATTACCTCAGCTGAAAGTGTTCTTAGTTCTTGATCACGAACTGCTAACAGATGAGCAAGATCAACCTGCAGATGGCAAAGGACACACATTTGTAATAAAAGACACCACTAAAGTTCACTAATTAAAATTCTTAAAGGTAGTTGATAATAATGAAAATTCCACTTTCAAAATAGACAAGCACCAGAAAAAGCAGTTTCAATGCAAATTTTACTAACAAAACAAAGGTTTGATCAATCGACGAATCTTAACACCAAAGCTTACCAGCAAGGCATCCAAGAATTGTAAATTACCTGAGGTGTGATCCCGTCACTAGACTTTTCATATTTACTTAAGCATTCTTGCAGTCGTAGAATCTGCAAGGAAAACATATTAAAATCAGCCACAAAGGATATGCACAAGTTTATTTTAACATGCACTCAATATTTTTGTACTGGAGCTTAACCAAGTTCACAAAGATACTACACTAGTATATATTTAGGGTTAGGATTAAGTTAGAAATTTTTTCTGAATTATAACTTAGAACCAATATCAACCTTAGATCCGCTCATATTTATTCGTTCTGCTACAGTGTATAATGTGGTTAGTTCTGCTGTCGGGCTCATATTTATTCATTCTGCAAGAGTGCATAATGTGGCTAGTTCTGCTGCTGGACATGATGCTTTTCTGTGAGTTATAAAATATGCTGTACTTCTGCAGTGAAATGTCCTTTTTCTAAAGTACATAATATTTTTGAAAAATTGAATCAATTCTTTAAATAAAAAAACAATTATGCAAAAAAATAAGAAATAAATTATATATCATGCTTTTTATGAAAAAAGTTATGTCAGCAGAAGACTTTATAAATCAGTTCTAAGGTTCTAACACTAAGGTGGTTTTAAGTAGAACCTGTATATAATAGTATATAATATAACACAACACAATCAATTTTAACTAATCAACGTTCTAATAATGTAAGAATTATAGGGATGAACATTTAGTTGACCAGATGAATGAGCACCACTACACTCACACTATTATACCTCCTCACTAAGAAAGTGAATATTTTCTCGCTGATACTGCAACAGAGCCATCTGCTGATCAGACAGTCGGCTGCCATCATGATACCTGTGACAGAGATTAGCCTTTAGTCTCTATCGACTTACCACAATCTCTTAGTTCCAGACTGAAAACCACCCTCGTCATCGTAAAACACAGTGCTAGGGACAATACATTTTTGAAGCAGTGGTGTGTTTCAAAATATTTACTTAGTTATCCTTCACTAATGGTGATATACTCTTTTTGTTCAAACACAAGTCAAACTAAAAAAAAGTAAGCAAAGCATCGAATTGATATTAAAGAGAGACAACTAGAAAGAACACATCCATTTTTTGGCATGGTAAATTAAGTTAATAACACTGAAGTTAACTAAAATTTGCTTATCTTGGTTACAACAAGTCAACAGCCATTAAAATGGACACTAACATTTTTGCCTGATTAAGAAGAGCATTCAGTAGCAAAATATTGCCATCTTAGGGAACAACAATCATTACAATTTCAGAGTTCTGAGAAAAAAGAAAAAAACATGTGTTAAATGAAAGCAGATTTGGAAATTGGAGAAGACATGCTGTATATAAAAGAGCTATAAATTTCCTACTATCTTTTTCCACAGATTTGAAAATCACAGTTATGATCAGATCTCTCATAACAGATAATTCATATCCGTAATTCTATTAGTTTTCTGTATCTTTGATATGAGCAAACATTGTGTGACTACATAAATTGAGTCTAAGTGAGATCTGATTTATGATAATGCTGATATCAACCAGCTCAAAGGATCAAAAAATAGAGAAAAGATAAATAGGATGATTGATGAACTTTCATGACTAATATAGAAGAAATTTTAAACATAGTTGCACAGATATATCTCAAACCTCAATCCTTCCAAAGAGCTAGATGGTTGAAGTGGAGAATACAATGACTTCAACACATCAGGCTGAGAGTCCAATGAATTGTACTGGTGGACATAACCTGAAAAGAAACCCCCATTAAATTTAGAAAACAAGAATTTATATTGAGTACTGTAACAATAAGTAAAAAGGTCAAAAAAAATCGTCAACAAATCCTTGCGTCACATGCTTCAGGGGCCAAATGACCGTGACACCGAGAGTGGGACACAACTTATATTGCACTACGAAAACTTGTTCTGACTCACAGTATCATAAATAACAAACATAAGATGCGTCGTC